>CM050168.1:15754644-16284644 GCA_027410445.1 Discoglossus pictus
TTCGAGTGCGTAAACTTTTTAAATTTAACAGAATTTTAGTATTAAGCAGTGTTGCAGAGGTCCCGGGTGTCCCCCCTTGGTGTGGGTAAGGTTTTTATTTTATTTTTGTGTGTATTTTTTTGTTTTTTAATGTTTGCCGGAGTGCGAGCGTTGTCCGTTAAGGTCGTATTTTTGCAAGTCCGTGATGGATCTTTTCTAAGACCTGCGGGTCGTATTTTGTTTTTTTTGTGTAAGTCCGCAATTAATTTTTTTCGAACTCCCGCGGCTCGTATTTTTTTGTGTAAGTCCATAGTTAGTCATTGTGTGTTTATTTTATTTTTTTAAAGCCCCGCTTGTGCGGTCGTTTGTAAGTAGTTGTGAGGCTCCGTAGAGCCTCCACCTCCGAAAATGCGGACCCTCGCGAAGCCTGCGTCTCATTGCAGCCGACGCGGGAGCCTCTACCTCCGCAAATGCGGTCCGAAAGTCGTAGGGATGAGTGCCTTGGGCGCTTATCTCCACCAGCGCAAGGAGCGCCTTGCCAGCAACTGTGGTCCTCGCTTTGCTATGACCTGCCCATCTTGGGTGACCCTACATGGGGGGAGATAGATTATACTTTGGTAAATTATGTAGTAGCCAGAAGCACACATTTTAGGAGCCATAGCTCCTAGGAAATAGATAGATAGGGCCTCATTCAAATGCGATTTGGACAATTGAATAGGGCTCTATATAAGTGCACAATATATTATTTTACAGAAATTTTTAGTTAGTGAAGACCTTGATTTTGGATAGAAGATCACGAACTATAAACTTCTGTGTGCTTATATAGAGCCCTATTCAATTGGCCAAATCGCATTTGAATGAGGCCCCTAGAATCTATCTAACTGTGCTTCCATAACGTACTATTTTAAATATCTGGTAGCAGAAAATCATAGTGCACCAAATACCCCTTCATGCAGTCTCTCAGATTTGTATATGGCACCTGAGACCAAACATGTGCTGTGTAGATACTTTCTTAATGGCATCATCATCATCTGGTAAATAACTCAGAATAAACAGACTACTCTAACTGGCTCTCGCGAGCTTGCAGTTTATTCAATTAGTACCTGATCCGAAGATAGCTAATGAGAAATAAACATATCTGTGTCCGGTGACCGCTCCTATCCTCAGCTGCGCCTCATCTGAAGTATTTCTCATATATCCTGGTATGGAACATCTCGACTCTAATGGGTGCCAGTAACAGACACTGCTGGCAATTCTTCCATGGAAACAGAGATACTACTTCCGGGGTCCTTGCACACATGAGGTGTCTGTGACAGTGCCTGAGACACGTTTATGTTATGTGGGACAAAGCAAGCAATGGTCAGAGAAAATTCATCAATGAGCTAGTGGAAAAAAATAACTAAACACCTAAATAAATATATAATAAAACATGGAGATAAAGCAAAATGGGGGAAATCACAAAATGATTTCAAATACATCAAACCAGGGTACATAATAGTGCAATTGAAATGATATAAAATAAACAGCATCTTGCACTAGCTTAGATTAATTTGTTATACAATTGTGTGTGGATACATTCAGCAACACTCCAACTCACAGTAAATTTCCATAGAACTCTACACATTTTTTTAAGGAGAAAACCTGATAAATATATCAATTACCAGAGAGATTTAGTAACTTCCTAGTTATCGCTAATCTTTATACAAATATTTACGGACTCTCCAAAGCTGTTAAAATGACGGATCTTTCCTCTTATGAGTACTCCAGCAGTGGCAGCAGCAGTTGCAGCAAGGAGCTGCTAGACGGCTCTGCTGATATTGTACACAGTTTGTAAGCGCTGCTGAGATCGTACACAAGAGTTAGGGAAAGGGTAAAGCCCTTTACTCTTTCCCTAACTCTTACCCTAACCCTAAAGCTATAACATTGGCAGTAAAATATTGACAGCGACATCTAATGTATGCTCACCACCCCCGCAGCTTCCTGTGCTGGAGTACTCATAAAAGGAAAGGACCATGTAATAATTCCATATATAAATATTGACAATTAAATGATTTAAGTGATTGAGCACAATAAATGTTAGTATTCATTCACGATCATCATGATGGTGTTGCTTTGTTGTTGTGTAGGCGTCCAGTCGTATCCGACTCTCTGTGACACTATGAACTTTAGCACACCAGGCACATCTGCCCCTCTGAGCTTCATGAAGTTCATGTTCATTGCTTCAATCACCTCATTTATCCAGCTCTGTCTCTGTTGCCCACTTCTTCATCTGCCTTCAAATATTCCCACTATCAAAGTCTTCTCTAGGGAATACTGTCTCCTTGTGATATGGCCAAAATATTTGAGCCTCATGATCAAACCTTCCAGTGAACAGTTTGCCTTTATTTCATGTTGGAATTGATTGGATCTTCTTGTAGTTCAAGGAATTCTAAGCAGTTTTCTCCCAAACCATGATTCAAAAGCGTAAATTCTAGGGCGCTCAAACTTCTTTATGGTCCAGCACTCACATCCGTATGTCACTACTGGAAATACTGAAAAGACACAGGGGAGGGAGGGAAAAAGACACAGGGGAGGTGGGGGGAACGAGATACAGGGGAGGGATGGGGGGGAAGAGACACATAAGAGGGATAGGGGGAAAGAAACAGGGGAGGGATGGGGGAAAGAGACACAGTGGAGGGATGGGGGGAAAGAGACACAGGGGAGGGAGGGGGAAAGAGACATGGGGAGGGGGAAAGAGACACATGGGAGGGAGAGAGGGCGAAGAGACACGGGGGGTGGAGAGAAAAATCAAATTTTATCTCGTCATTTGTGACGGCCAATTGACTAGTCACATATATAGCTGTCGTAATTGCAGGATTGTTGGCGAGCCGTTACGGGCCGCAACTGCGAGGCCCACGGGACGTAGGGTGCAATGAGCGCAGAAGGCACTCATTGCAGGCCTAACGACAAGCTCTGCAGGTACTCATCTCCAGCTGCGCAGGACTTAGGCTGCAATGAGCACCAAATTAGCAGGACTTAGCTACAATGGGCACCGAAGGCGCTCATTGCAGGGGTGGAGATGAGCACCGCAGGCAAGCGGGCCCCTAGACTTAGAGACTCCCGTAAAATTACGGCCTGTAGGACTTCGGTCCCGAAGCATGTAGATGGACTATGGGTCTCGCAAAATTACGACTTTAACGGCTGAACCACCAAACTGGAAAGACCTGCAAAAACACACAAATATGCCTCAAATTAACTTACACACTCACTCACAGCACAGGGGGAGAGCCAGGGAACCTGTAAGTGAGGCTGCAACTTAATTTGATGCATATTTGCTGTTTTTTTACGATTGAAAAACACCTAAGCGAGAAAAAAAATGGCTGCCGGATTTTTTTTTAAACATGACGAAAACGAGGCCAAGGGGAGTAAAACGAGGCCGAAGGACGTAAATACGAGCCCTAAGCAGTAAGACTTAACACAAACCAGTAACACTTAATATAAGCCAGTAACATTTAACCCAAGGCAGTAAAACTTAACCCAAGGCAGTAACACTCATTGCAAGGCCCCTAAACTACACGGGGGACAGGCTCGCAATGAGCGCCTAAGGCGCTCATCTCTGGGCTTGCGATGAGCGCCGAAGGTTCTTAAGTGCGAGGCCTATAAAGTACACAGGGGAAGAGGCTTGCAATGAGCGCCAAAGGTCATTGCAAAATAGGATAATTGCAAAATAGGAAAGATGTGGCTTGCAATGAGAACCGAAGGAGCTCATTGCGAGTCACGCAATGAGCGCCGAACTTGCGGGCCTCACGATGAGCGCCCTTGCATTGTGTCGCAAGTCACTAGTATAATATAAGAACACTAGTGACTTGCCCGTCAAAAAAGATGGCAGTAAAATTTGAAGCCTGGCAATGCTATTTGCCACACAATGTGAGGCTCTCCCCCCTATAACTTGCGGGCCTCATGATGAGCGCCTTCAGCGTTCATTGAAAGCCTCTCCCTCCCTCTACTTTACGGGCCTCTTTGCCACTCATTGCAGGCGTCGGCCAACCCGCAACTTTTTTGGCGCTTATTGCGAGCCTCTCCCCACTCTCTCAACCCTGTGTGTATTCCCCCCTCTCCATCCCCTGTGTCTGTTTCCCCCTCTCTCCCTCCCGTGTCTCTTTGCCCCCGCTCCCTGCCCTGGGGTTTTCCCTTCCCTTATCTTCCTCCCCTGTGTCTCTTTCCACCCCTCTCTCGCCCCTTTGTCTCCCCCCTCCCCCCCCATCTCCATCCTCTGTGCTCCTGTTTCCATTTACGGGTGTAAAACCATGTGCGGGCTTGAGAAATTGATCAATTTCCCCCCAAAAAATTACGGCTTTTCGGCCGCCAATGTTTCTCTTGCATAGCAGTTCTGAGACCGCCCATAAACTTAAATTAAATAGCAAATTAGCTTGCAACCTCACTTACAGGCTCCCTGCCTCTCCCTCTGTGCTGTGTGTGAGGTTGTAAGCTTAATTTCAAATCAATTGGGTTGTTTTGGCGCCCCAAATGGCTTTTGAGTTACAGGCTTGAAAAAAATGGTGGCCGTTAAACCAGCTTTACAATGGGAATAAATTCAGACCCCCTGGCCGTGCCACCTAGCGGCCGATGGCTGGCACTGCGCAAGGGCAGCGAACAGGAACGATCCAAAACCAAGTAATTAGAACAATGCCCATTAATGTATTAAGTGAATATCATTTATACCATTAAATAGAAATGAGCAGGCTTTAGTGGAATACATGGTGATTTGTGGTTAAAATAAAACCCTGAAGTGAATGTTACAAATTTAATACTATTTCTTTTGATCAGTGTTACCTCATCTTCATGTTTTCAAAGTCAACATGATAATAACAACATAATACCGTGTGACTATCTTAACTCATTGTTATGACTAGATTTTGACTGTGTCTCCAGTCATAACTCGGCTAAATGACAGTTAACTCATTTTCCCGCTTTTTCCCGAAGTGACTAATCTAACCTAGAAACAAGCTTCCCGCCTATTTTTTATTGGCTACTTCAATGTGCGCGCGGAGACGTGAGGCATTTTTCCCGCGTTTAGCGCGTATTAGTTATAACAAGATAATCCAGCCAATCCTGAGCCAGAGATTTCAGCGCGGGACACGTAGAGGCTGAGTTGTCAAGGCTCGTGGCAATCGCATGGATAACTAGTAGGTGAGGGTTATAATGATTATCCTGTCATACACATGCAAAAAATGAGTATTTAACAGCGCTCTAAACCAAAGTATATGGACAATTACCGCATTCTGTTGTTTATATACTGAATACATTTACTTAATTTAAGAAAACGTTTATTTTTCCCTTTTAACCTGAAAAAAAAAAGTTGAATTAATGAATATGTTACCCTCCTGCTATTATTCTGGTAATGGCTATTACCAGGACTTCTAATTAAAAACTTCAGCTATTTTTCTACATGAACAGAAACGTTGAACTAATGAATATGTTACCCTCCTGCTATTATTCTGGTGATGGCTATTACCAGCAATTGTAATTAAACATTTCAGCTATTTTTTTTACATGAAATCTTTAAATGATACAATTACTTTTTAAAAGAGCCACTGTAGAGGTCCAACTATAGAAGCATAGCAACATGCCAAGAAATATATTATTAGCTCTAGAGATGACTATTACATATATAATACAAAGTTCTTAAGGAATTTGAATTCAGTCTGCAAGTGTCCAGCCCATGTTCTTTACCACTGCAGTATGTGAAAAAGAACAATTTAATTTATAAAAAAGTAAGTGAAGATTGTAATGTATTATTCTGCCATATACAGTACATTCACTTGTGGCTTCTTAAACAGTGTCTGTCTTAAAGTATATGGACCTTTACCTCAATCTATACTTACTCTGTTGTTGGATCTATCCCATTGTAAATTTGACAGCTGCGGTGCTAGCAAGTGCTCGCTAGATGGTGGATATTTTGCAGCACTACCGATATTTCACACAAGTTGTAACTTTAGGTTACCCTAACCCTCACTGTAACCCTGAAAGTTTACCTAACCCTAACTCTATGGTATGCAGCTCTCCAGCCCAGGTTCTTTTCCACCCTGCTCTGTTGTCTTACAATATGTGAAAAAATAACAATATATGTAATTTATAGCAGGGGTGTCCAAACTCGGTCCTGAAGGGCCACACAAATGCCTGGATTTGATGATAACCCTGCTGTGCACAGGTGAGCCAATCACTTCTTCAGTCATCCTGTTTGACTCGCCTGTGCACAGAAAGGATATATTTAAATCCAGGCCTGGGTGCGGCCCTCCAGGACCGAGTTTGGACACCCCAGATTAATAGGCTAGTGCTAAATATTGAACTGTAATAGTCAATTCCACAATCTGCACACCTGATTTTATTTTTTTCCACCCACCACTACTGGTCATTCTGTAGTCTGCGAATGCAAGGGCAGGTTAGAAGCAGCTTAAAACCACTAACTTCAAACAAGCATAACTGAATTTGTTTTAGCAACAATGTTAAAGGACTACAAATGTCACACTATAAGTGCTCAGCATCATATGATAGAGGGTGAAAATGCTTCTGGAAAAAGTGGTTTAATTTTGAAAACTGATGCAGAATTAATGACCAGTTGAAGTCAGTCTATTTCACTGTGTTGCTTCTGCCTGAATGAGTAATGAGCTCTGTACTGCACGGAACAAAGAATATTAATTAGAATCAGATGTAGAAGGTTTGAATGAGTAGTGGCCGAGTCATTGTAACTACTTAATTCACTATATAGTTGTGGATCTTGCGATGTTGGTGACGTTTGCCATGTTGGTCATGCAGTCGCGAGGTTGCAACTGGGAGGCGACCCAGCGGCGCTGTCAGACGTGCGAGGCGAAGCAGCTGCGCAGTTCTTAGGCTGCAATGAGCACCGAAGGCGTTCATTGCAGCCAGGACTTAGGCGAGGTGAGCCAGTGGCGCAGCCCTTGTCAGCAGGCCCATTGTGTCTCCTCCCTCCTTAACCTCCTTCCCCTCATCCTCCCTCCTTCTCCCTTTCCCCTCTCTCCTTACTATCAGGTGATCAGCTCCTGCTGCTCTTCTCTCCCCTGCAGCGCCGGCTTCTGGCTGTGTAGGAACCGGCATATGCTAATGACATGACATCACATGCACGTCACGTCATTAACATATGCCGGCTCCGACACAGCCAGAAGTCGGCGCTGCAGGGGAGAGGGCAGCAGCAGCTGAACGACTGATAGTAAGGAGAGAGGGGGAAGGGAGGAGCAGGATGAGGGGAAGGAGGGAGGAGGAGTGGAAAGAAGGAGGAGGAGGATAGGGGGGAGGGACACAGAAGGGGGAAATAGGGGGGGAAAGAGACAAAGGGGAGGGAGAGGGGGAAGAGACATGGGAGGGAGAAGAGGGGGGGAAAGAAAGATATGGGAGGGAGAGGGCTAAAAAGACACACAAGGGGGGGGGGGGGGAGGAGACAGGTGAAGGAGAGGGGGGAAAGTCATAGGGGAAGGGAAGGGGGAGAAACACATGGGAGGGAGAGGGGTGAAAAAAGACACGGGAGGGAGGGGGTGAAAAGAGACACGGGAGGGAGGGGGTAAAAAGAGACACAGGGAGGGAGGGGGAAAGACACAGGGGAGGGAGGGGGGGAGATACACAGGGAGGGGGAAGAGACAGGAGGGACGGGGGGTTGAGACGCAGGGGAGGGGGGAACAGACACAGGCAGGGTGGGAAGAGACACAGGGGGGAGAGGGGAGGGAAGAGACATGGGGGGAGGGGGGGGAAGAGGCACACGGGAGGGAGAGGGGGTAAAAACATGGGGGGGGGAGACACAAGGGAGGGAGAGGAGGGGGGAAAGGAGACACAAGGGAAGAAGTAGACCGGGGGAGAAACATGCAATGAGCTCCAAAATTTTTCAAAATATGTCAAATAATGAAATTAGTTTGATTTCAAAATTATTTGTAAATGTTACAGTGTGTTGGTGTGTGGTCAATGCGTTTCATAAAATGTTTTTCAAAGTCATTGATTCTAAATCATTTCTTGCTTCTGGAATGTAGTAACTTCCAGCCTCTGGGTTTTGGAGGGAAAAGGTGTGTGGTGTCAATTTCAATTTTATCCAGATATCTACTGAGCGCTCTCTAGTCCTTTCTCATCCCACCTTTACAGAAAACACCCGGTTCTTTCTTGTTATGCAGCGCGCTCATCATTATAGACAGTTTGGTACTAACAAAGAGTATAACAAGTCCAATGACAGCAGGACCCAGGTTGCAGTTTGCCCTTTGTTTGTAACCCTTATTGGCCATCAGAAGCTCCTAGCTGCCCCTCTCCCCAGTCCCTGACTGCCCCTCTCCCCAGTCCCTGACTGCCCCAGTCCCTGGCTGCCCCTCTCCCCATCTCCTGGCTGCCCCTTTCTCCAACCCCTGTCTGCTCCTCTCCCCAGCCCCTGACTGCCCCTCTCCCAACGCCCCTGTTTGTACCTTGTGTTTGACGGTGGGTCCGCTCTTCTTGTAGCTGTGACCCTTGATCAGTGAGTGCAGGGAGAGGCTGAGGAGCAGCAAGGGAACCAGCAGCCGGTTCTTTTTTGTTATATAGGCTGTGCTCCCTCCTGCTTGTTTGAGTCGCGCTGCGGCGGCGTGAAGAACCAAACACTGTCATGAGCCAGTTCTCAGGAAGTGATGTAAGAAACAGAAAATACCTTTATGTTCATGGCTTACACAGCTGTGAATGCTGTTAGTTTATCACATATATAAAAAAAGTGCCCTTTTCCTTGAACTGCAGTCCTTTAAAATACACATCTTATTTTGTTCCAGCTACTTCATATAAACTATTTCAAAATTACATTTTCCTTTGCCCACTAAAAAGCATCTAAAGGAAAATTGAATTACTTCATTACCAACCCTAATATACTACCAACCCTATTGCATTGTACCTGTTGCACTGTGTGTAACCATTGCTAATGGTAATACCTCATGATAAAACATCTCACTGTCAAGCAACTCACTAAACCTGACCAGCCAATCAGAGCACTCTAAAATAATTTGTACACTCTAAACAAACTGTATCAACCAAAACTAACAGCAGCCAGGATTGTTATCCTTTATTATTATCGTTTATTTGTAATGCGCTCACATATTTCGTAGCGCTAGGATTAATTTAATTTATTCAAAATGAAGGAGGTTAATATTTCCTTTGCCTACCCCCCATATAATCACAAAAAAACCTGGGGATATTATGACCCTCATTCACCCAATTCCCTGGTGCTTTGATATGGGGTCAGTATTCTGTAAATAAGTCCTGCCTACCTAGATCACCCTAACTCATAACTGCCTGTGTGGGTTAAGGTGATTCATCATTCCCCACTCCCACTATCTAATCCTAACTCCACCTTCCCCTCTCCCAGACGGGATCTATACACACTATCTCATGGCCCCCCAATTTACTCCTATCACTCCAGGGACCTAAACCTTTCAATATAGGAGTCCATATGGATTTTGAGGTCTGCATTAAATTAACTTATTGAATGAGTTTGGGAGCGTAGTGTGGGCTCAAGTGTCAGACCGGAATAGTACTTCATGGTTTTTGCCCTCCGTGTTGGCTCCCCCTCTAATACCTGTACAATTGAGAGTGGATTTTTTTTAGCCACGTCTTCCAAAGTTCTGGCTGTATTCTCAATGGATGTTGGTTTTTTTGGGTATTGTTACTGATGGTACTGCCACCTCCATGCTTTGGAATGTTACCTCTAGTATAAAGCTACTCTCAAAGACCACTAACAGGCTTGATTTTAGGCATATGCCTGATTGAGCATAGGTGAGATCATTGGTAGTTCTGATTAAAAACCTGGCTTTAATAAGATCTGTCTTTAAAATCTAACCTGTTAGTTGTTCCTGAAAACAGGACTTGATAAACAGTGATATACTCAACTGTCATAGCCTCTAGGTCCTTACACATGCATGTGGCTAATTCCACCACTTACCATGTTTTTTTTTATTTTTTATTTACTGTGTTTTTATTTGTATGCTATTTTGTATATGTTCATGTTGAAAAATTACCAACTAAAGATGTATATCATTTCTTGGATAAAAATGTATGTGTTTTTTGTATGTAGCAACTGTATAAAAGGACCAAGAATTTTAAGGAAGAACATGGTCACCCAGAAAAAAGAACAGGAAGAGAAAATAAGGTACAAGTATAGGATGGAAAACAGGACTGATACATGAGAAGGGGAAACACTGATATGAGCAAATAAGGAATGGAGCAATCTCATAGTATATTGAGCAAGCTGTGGGAAATCACTTTGGAATGTGGGAAAGAATGTACACAAGCAAGGAACACATGGAAATTGGACAGACAAGTAAAAAGTGCATAAAAGGGAAGGGATAAGAAGCAGAGTGGGCAAGAACAAGTTGTTGCTCCACTTTAGGTTATTAAATATTTTTAAAGGATAACTATAAATCAAAAAAAAAAGTCACCTATTGGGAAGTACTTAATAACTAATAAAATTAGCAGGTTTGTAAGCCATGGACATAAATACATTTCTAAAGAAAACTTTCATTTTGAAGACTTGTTATAAGTGCAGGAATCCATTTTGTTTTTCTTAACTCACTCCCTGTGAGCTGGATCATGGGGTCATGTTTTTAATCTTATCAGTAGAGGGAAGGGTACAATGAGCGCCAAAGGATATTTGGAATTTGTTGCTATTAAATATATATATACTAGCGAATTGCCCGTCAAAAAATGACGGCAATGAAATTGTAAGTGAGCTAATGCTGTTTGGTGTATAATAATCAAATAAATAAATTAACATTAATAAATTAATATACTTAACCTATTTTCAAGTAATATATGCAGGAAGCATTCTGTTGAAGAGCTGACAATCTGTTTTGATGTTGCTGGAGCATTAGTGGTGTGGAGCTGCTGTGTGAGCGTGCTGAATGTGTGCAGTGTAATAGTGTGCGTGCGCGAGACCAAACCGTTAGCGTAGCTGTGTACTTCCGCATGGCGGGTAATGTGGGGTTTGCCTCTGTAGCGGAATATCCGTAGGTGTTTTGTGGTGTTTTGCGTGTTTCTTGTGGTGTTTTGCGTGTTTAGAGTGCTGTAGCCTCGTTTTCGTTTTGTTCGGCGGCCATTTTTTTTCTCGCTTAGAGAATTCTTTAGTGTCTAAACTCTTTTATTTTCAGTTAAATTAAGGTGTAAGTTCATGTTTTGAGGTGCTGGATGCTCCCTCTTGCTGTAGGTAAGCTTTTTATGTATGTGTTGTGTTTATTTATTGTGTTTTTCATTTTTTCATGTCCACGGGTTGCGGACGTTTTTTGCGAGGACGTAATGGGTGTTAACGTGTCTCGTATGTTGTTTGCGAGGGTCGCAGTTGCTGTCAAGGAGCGCCTTCGGCGCTCCTTGCCAGCCACTGCGTCCGTCGCTTCGCGAGCCCGCAAGTATGAGCAACAACTCATATGCTCACCACTATATATTATTATCACTATAATAATTGTGGATCTATGGGGCTGTTTGTAACTCTTACGATGTTGGTCACGCTTTGCGAGGGGGAGAGACAGGGAGCCTGTGAGTAAGGTTGCAAGTTAATTTGAGGAATATTTAGCGATCTTTTCAAGAAGCAATATTGGCTAAGAGAAAGAAAATGGCGACCAAAAAACATAAACACAACGAAAATGAGGCAGAAGGACGTCAAACCAGGATGAAAGACGTAAATACAAGCTCAAACAAGTAACACTTAACCCAAGGCAGTAACACTTAACCCAAGGCACTAACTCTTAACCAAAGGTAGTAACAGTCATTGCGAGGCCCCTAAAATACATGGGGGGGGGGGAGGGAGGCTCACAATGAGCGTTTCAGGGCTTGCGATGAACGCCAAAGGCGCTCATCGCAGGGCCTGTAAATTACACGGGGGAAGAGGCTCCCAATGACCACATTGTGTGGCAAACAGCATTGCCAGCCTTACAATTTACTCCCTGTCATTTTTGGCAGGCAATTTCCTAGTATATGTATATATATTTATCTTGAATGTTCATATTTTTAAGTAGAAATTGCTTTTCAAGATTCTCCTACAGAGGAATAAACATAGATTTGATGACAGAAAAAATCAAAAAGACTATACTCCATATTTTATCTGCCTAAAAGTTGGCTTTATTAATTATCAAGATTGTCTTGCCACCAAAAGTGGTTATCCGTGAGAGTTTAGTTTGTAGCCACAGTTCATCTACTTCCTCTAAACTTCTGACTATATTTTCTGTGAATGGGCCTTCCAACACCATGGCTATAATTGCTACCATCACTATAGTCTCCTTTGTTGTACAAATAAGCAGTTTCACACATTTTCCTTAAAATCTTCCAACTTCAAATTATGAGGGATTATTCTTGTATTTCTTTTTTTCTGGAAGATTCTTCTTTCCGGAACCTTATTAAAATTTGTATTATATTTGGATGTTTTTACCATGTCACTCCTTTTCCTTCTCTCCCCTCTCTCTAAGCTATAACTATTAAAGTCATGATACATGTTGTGACATGGTGGGCGGACATCCAGGATGATATGCTTGAGAGGCAGTTGGAAACACGTGCTGGAAGAGACTTGGATATATCAGGTGCTGAGAGGTAGATTTGAGTGTCATCTGCATAAAGATGATACTGAAATGTAAAAGATTTTATTAGGGTGCCAAGTGAGGATGTATAGATAGAGAATAGGAGGGGGCCTAGCACTGAACCTTGGAGTACGCCAATAGAGGGTGAGGAGAAGAGATGCCAGATAAGGGGACACTAAATGTTCTATCTTGTTGGTATGATGTAAACCATGAGAAAGTAGTATCTCTGATTCAAAGGGAGCAGAGAATTTGGATTAGTAGAGGGTGATAAACTGTATCAAAATCAGCAGAGAGATCCTGGAGAAGTAGATAGAAAAGGGACCTTTTGACTTAAACAGGGGAGGGATAAGCGGAGATAAAATAGGATCTAGAGGACAGGTAGTAAGGCGTGAGGTTCATAGTAGGCTGGATACTTCATCCTCTGTTAAAAGGTTATAGGAATGCTTAATGGCTGTTGGATTAGGGAAGGGTAAAGGTTGGGTGTTATCAGTTAGTTGAGAGGAGGGGAGTGTTTAATCCATGTTGAGAGGATAGTTTGTTATCTTTGCATATTCCATGTGCACTCTACCTGCCTAAATACATGGAGCCTAATGTTCCTTGAGGAAGGTGTGGAAGACCTTGGCTGGTCTGTACAGGGCCCTGATCTCAACCTCATCAAACACTTTTTGGATGAATTAGAACTCCAACTCCAAGCCAGGCCAACCTCACTAATGTCATGTATCTGATTGTGAGTGAATTCCTGCAGACATGTTCCAATATCTAGTGGAAAGCTTTGCCAGAACAGTGTAGACTGTTATAGCAGCAAAGAGGGGATCAACTCCATATTAATGCCCATGGTTTTGGAATGGGATGTAAAACAAGCACAGAAGGATGTGATGGCCGGGTGTCAATGTAATATTGGCCATGTAGAATGGTCTGTATTTGGGTTTTAAAGCCCTAAGTCTTTGATTTTGCATCTGTCAGCATTAATCTTATATTCAACATAATTGACCATGTTTCCAGTGTTTTTTTGTTTAATCATTACACATTTGATTTACACCTCCTGGAATGTCATTGTGATTTTTGAATTTGCACCCCATGAGTAACATTACTAATAAATATATTAAATAGCCCAGACCCATGAGGTTCTGTAAACTATGACTCTTGGATGCCTATTTTTGACTGGGCCACTCCAGCAGGAAGTTGATTTAATTTTAAAGAATATACTATACATTGTACTAGCACTTTTTCTCTGCAGTATATAATTTCTGAAACATTTATAATTGATTTTGCTGCTTCTGTATGCTAATGAGGGGTTTGGTATGTTAATGTATATCTCAGGATAATGCATAAGGGTGGGAGAGGGGTCTAACTGCCAGATAACATTGGCGGGCTTTATTTTGGCCATTACAGAAACAGACAAGCAGACATTTAGTACTAGTTAGCACATCAGTGCAGTTTATTAATATTTGTGAGCCTTTCAACATATAAATGCATCAACAACTACATGGAATTTCCCAGGATTGATTCAATTTAGAAAGAATAGATAACAAACAAACATATAGCTAGTTTTTCATGCTCTTCAAGAATAACCTAAAATTTGACTTGAACATTTTAAGAAAGTTAACAATAAAATAACATGGAGACAGATAACAACCAATGTGTTTATTACAGTTTTATCTGCAGGTAAATTAAGAGAAAGTGTAAGCAGAGTCTCTCTTAATTGTGTTTTGTTGTGTAATCTATATTCAGTTGTATGGCATTACAAGTACTATTGTTGCAGTCCAGGGACACACTATGCTTCTTTTTCCTGTAACATGGGAGGACATAGGAGGAGAAAATTATCTAACAATGCCTCTCTTTAGTGAAATTTGTACATGATAGACTATTTATTTTTCACACAAAAATATCCTTTGTAGTTTTTAGAATATGATCTTTTAAATACATTATAGACATTTTTGGACTTGTAGTGAGGGATAGTTATCAGAATGGGAATGCTTAGTTGGTTGAGTCGGTGTCATTACAGATGTTTTTAATTTGAACCTTTGTAGTGTCCCTTTAAGCTTTGAATGCAGGTTTACTAGAGAAGGTAACCATTTTAGGTACAAAACATGCCAGCTATGCTCTGACATGCTAATCATTGTACTTGTTGACATTTTACATGTGGTATTTTACATTTTTATATGGATTGCAATAAAGAATCTTTGATGTTTTTTTAGATCTGAAATCATAGGTCCTAATGACTTTTATTGGAATGCGGTGTCGGTTGAAGCAGGTTTACTGTCTAGCCTTGATGAGGACCCCTTGAGACTCAAAAAACATATGTATATTTAGTACTATCTGGAGCCTTCTCTATTTTCCTATTCAGTCTCTTTTTCTCCCCACAATCAAACACTACATCTGAAGAAATTAAAACAAGAAATCAAACATATCACCAGTCCATGTGAGGTTTCATACATAACCATGTAAATCACTAGTAAAATAAATTCCCGTTTGTCTAATTTTACAACCAGTATGTAATGACTGTAAAAGGACCACTGCAGTATAATATGTATAGCTTTCCCTTTTTGTTTCAATAGTTTTTATTGTCACACATATGGCAAATCAAGCTTTCATCAACACATCATGTTTGACTCTCAGGGGAAAAAGGACTTTATTATATACAATAATCCATACCCTTATGACAGATATCTTATTCTTAGCTCCATATTATGACAACTCCAACATTTTCCATTTTCAGATGAAACTATCCCTCCAGAGAAATAATTAATTCAATAAACTTTATATGTTTTGTTAATGCCCATGAGAGACATTTAGTTGGCCGTAGTCTAAACATGTATTTATACAACAATTGATTTTTATCAGACTGATATTCATGAGCATACTGTCAGGGGTTTTACCTATTAAATATATAAATGAGTATACTCCTATATATATATATACCATTTCATTATATATTTCTGATTAAATATATCCTCTTGATATATTAATTAATACACATATAGAAATTCCTCAAACATAACGGTGTTTGATATCATCGGATAGGAAATATCTTAAACTTTTTATATAAATGTGTTATGTTATACCTATATTGCACATCATCATTTTATTTTGAGTTTTAATTTTATACACATATTCCATTTTTTCTGAGCTTCACTAAGTGTCTACATTGTAATGAGAATGTAAACAGTGAAAACAACAAAAGGCTAGTCATTAGTATTCATACTAGATTCTTTTGATCCTCAAATGTCATGAAATAGTCACACCTCAAATTGGAGACGAGAGATCCACCATTTGGTTCTGATAATGACAATACTTGTTTGACTGTGCATTTGATATTCATGTATTGCCACTTAACACAATAGTGAGAAATAATTCCAGGATGTGATTAAAGTGATATTTAGATAAGAATGGCTATTTAAAATAGGCTAAAAAAAGGAAAGAGAAAAACAGGGACAAAGAAGAGTGAGGCTGAAGAGACACACAGGCAATACATTGAGAAAGAGAGGACATATTTTGGCTCCTGATATATTTAATTTTTCATATAATAATCGATTTGGGATTATCCAGGCTGACTCTACGTGATATTGGGTTGATTCGGGTATCTGGTAATGTATAGATTTAATTTCAAACTTCTGTGATATAAAAGATAAATTAATCTTAATTATTCCACTAAATCAATTATATCACAGAAGCTACCAATATATCTACTGTAGGTATTATTCAAATTGTGATATATTTTCCTTTGTTCCAATAGTATTTCTGTATTTCAATATATGGTTATTATTATAGCATCACCCCATTATTAGTTATATAGTTCTATTGGGGTATATTATATATTCTGCCAACAATATTATTGTGACTTACTATATTAATAAGATTGATTCTCATGTTTATTATAAATAGCTAAAATAAGGAATATTGATTATAGTAATTTATTGTTATTTTCTATTACCCTAGAAGATTTTGTTGATAAAGAAGTTAGAAGGTTTTTCTTGTTTTATTAACATTTTATCGTATTTATATTGCAATAGACTTAATTGGGTTATTGACATCTGTGAATCATATAGTACCGTTTAGAACTTTTTATTACTCTAGAATTCGATTGTGATATCTGATAATAAACGCTGTTTTGTTTAAAAGCTATACTTTCCTATAAATTGACGTTATAATCGGACAATAAGTTAAATTGACTATTTCATATATCATTTTACTATAAACACCACGACAATACAACTATCAGTAGTATAGGACATTGCTTTGACCTATTTGTATGTCCCTAATTTACCCTTTGTGTATATGTCTAAGACAAAATCCATCTGCCTTATAAAGCCAAAAACAAGCCATGGTCATTACAGGTTACCTGATAACCCCCCCCCCCCCCCCCCCCCCCCCCCATCAAATTCCTCTCCCTATTCTACACTGCCCGTTTCTTCTGATAGCTTAATAACTAACCCCCCTGATACTCAAGCCACGGGCCCAATATATCTACAGTATCTCACAAAAGTGAGTACACCCCTCACATTTTTGTAAATATTTTATTGTATCTTTTCTCGTGACAACACTGAAGAAATGCCACTCTGCTACAATGTAAAGTAGTAAGTGTACCACCTGTAAAATAACTCAACGCCATTAATGTCTAAACCGTTGGCAACAAAAGTGAGTACACCACTAAGTGGCAATGTCCAAACTGGGCCAATTAGCCATTTTCCCTCCCTGTTGTCATGTGACTTGCTAGTATTACAAGGCCTCTGGTGTGAATGGGGAGCAGGTGTGCTAAATTTGGTGTTATCACTTACATTCATACTGGTCACTAGAGATTCAACATGGCACCTCATGGCAAATAACTCTCTGAGGATCTGAAAAAAGAATTGTTGCTCTGCATAAAGATGGCCTAGGCTATAAGAAGATTGCCAAGACCCTGAAACTGAGCTGCAGCACGGTGGGTAAGACCATATAGCGGTTTCACAGGACAGCTTGCACTCTGAACAGACCTCGCCATGGTCGACCAAAGAATTTGAGTGCATGTGCTCAGCGTCATATCCAGAGGTTGACTTTGGGAAATAGACGTATGAGTGCTGCCAGCATTGCTGCAGAGGTCAAAGGGGTGGGGTCAGTCTGTCAGTGCTCAGACCATACGCAGCACACTGCATCAAATTGGTCTGCATGGTTGTCGTTCCAGAAGGAAGCCTCTTCTAAAGTTGATGCACAAGAAAGCCAGCAAACAGTTTTTTCTGAAGACAGGCAGACTTAAGACATGGATTACTGGAACCATGTCCTGTGGTCCGATGAAACCAAGATAAACTTATTTGATTTAGATGGTGTCAGGAGTGTGTGGCCGCAAACAGGTGAGGAGTACAAAGACAAGTGTGTCTTGCCTACAGTCAAGCATGGTGGGCGTGTCATGGTCTGGGCCTGCATGAGTGCTGCCGGCACTGGGGAGCTACAGTTCATTGAGGGAACCATGAATGCCAACATGTACTGTGACATACTGAAGCAGAGCATGATCCCCTCCCTTCGGAGACTGGGCCGCAGGGCAGTATTCCAACATAACGACCCCAAATGCACCTCCAAGACGATCACTGTCTTGCTAAAGAAGCTGAAGGCAAAGATAATGGACTGGCTAAGCATGCCTCCAGACCTAATCCCTATTGAGCATCTGTGGGCATCCTCAAACGGAAGGTGGGAGAGTGCAAGGTCTCTAACATCCACCAGCTCAGTGATGTCATCATGGAGGGGTGGAAGAGGACTCCTGTGGCAACCTGTTATGAACTCTGTGCCCATGCCCATGAGAGTTAAGGCAGTGCTGGAAAATAATGGTGGCCACACATAATATTGACACTTTGGGCCCAATTTGGATATTTACACTTAGGGGTGTACTCACTTTTGTTGCCAATGGTTTAGACATTAATCGCTGTGTGTTGAGTTATTTTGAGGGAAGAGCAAATTTACACTTTTATACAGGCTGTACACTTACTACTTTACATTGAAGCAGAGTGTCATTTCTTCAGTGTTGTCACCTGATAAGATATAATAAAATATTTACAAAAATGTGAGGGGTGTACTCACTTTTGTGAGATACTGTAAATATTCTGAAATTCCTTGAGGGTATGGGTCATTTGTTCATTCAGCGCTAAATAATTAATTTTATTTTTAATTACTGATATCGCTAATTCTTTTGTCTTACTGTTTTGTGCCACCTGATTCTTAGTAGCCAAATAAAAAAAACTGTAAAAGTAAGAGTTTTTTCTGGGATTCCTAATAGGCACGTTCCCAGTGCCACCCTAGCTGGGGTATGAAATACCTTTTGAGGCGATAGCTGGGATTGCCTTCCAGATCCTCTGTACCCTGGGACTCCTCCACCACATGTGAATAAATGACCCCTGCACTGGGCATCCTCTAGTACAATTTGCACTCTCAGCCTTTCTCCACTTTGCTAATCTTACTGGGGTTATATACTTGCGGTGCAGCACCTTGCGGTCTCTAACAAACTTTGGTTAAGGGATCCTTTATAAATGCTCCTCCAAGCCAATTCCCATTATTCATCCCCCCATTGCTCATTCAAATCTATCTCCCAATCCATGATATAATTGTCTTTGATCTTAGTTGTTTGAGAGTTATATATATCATAGATTCACCCAATGATTCCCTTAGACAATGGAGATTTCTGGCTTATCACTGATAGCCAGGATTTCCTCGGCGGCCCCTGGTTCTTGGTTAATGTGGTCACAAAATGCCTTAATTTACAAAAATGATAGTGTTGGCTTAATGGTATATTGTATCGATCTCTTAATATATCAAACGTTAATGGGTTCCCCTCCGTGAACCAGGCGCCCAACCTGTCTAGCCCCTTTGACCCACCACCAGATGTACTTTCTGCTCATCTTTTTTGGAGCCTGTGGATGGCTGAATATTGATATCATGTGAGACGGATGGGGGAACAAACTGAAGAATTTCAGGGCCCATTTCCAACACTGTACTGTATGTGCAATCACCGATTGCCTAATCCTCCCCACCTGCTCAGGTACCCTATTCAACCAAACCAGTGTATCCCAGCCGTAGGGAGATCGAATCTGAACTTCAATGAACTTCCAGGCAAGTTGGTGTTAAAGTGAATGTATAATTGGAATAAAAGCCGCGCTGCTATGTAATATTTTCTCAAATCCGGGCACGACAACCCCCCCCCCCCCCACCACACCCCCACACCCATTTTGTGCTTAAACATAATAGCTTTATTAATTCTAGGGGGCTTATCCCGCCAAATGAACCGAAACATTTTCCTTTGAAAAAATCTCAACTCTCTCTGGTGAATGGGAATTGGGAGGGTTCGAAATTAATATAACAATTTTGGAAAGATATTCATTTTAAAAGAGTTGACTCTCAACCATGAGGTCTGGTACCTAGACCACTTCAATAGATGCCCACTGAGGGCCCTGAACAGAGGGGAGTAATTTGTTTTATATAAGTTCTCTACATGTGAGGTGATTTTAAGACCTAAGTATGGCTAATAATAAAATATTTAGCCCAATGGAAACTATTTATCTTGTAGAAATTCCTTAACTTTAGTCGATAAGTCAATTGCCATTGCCTCTGTTTTTTCAACATTTATAACTAACCCTAAAATCTTACCAAATTCATGTAGGGTGTCTAACAACTTTGGGATAGAGTGGTCTGGCTCTGCCAGGTTACATAATAACTCATCCTCAAATAAAGTAATTTTATAATGATGATGACCTATGACCAATCCTTTTATCTCCGGGTCCATTTACTGAGCCAACGGCACGGCTCCCAACACAAATTGCAGGAGCAAAAGAGGGCAACCCTGTCTCATTCCCCTGCCTATCCTAATTTTCTGTTTATTACGACCCTGGCAGCTTTAAATATGCCTCAGGGTTTTGGTAATAAATGTTACTGTCCCCTAAAGCCAAATCTGTTAAGATATGCTCGGAGAAAAGGCCATTCTAACGAGTCCATCCAAAGCCAGAAGACACAAGGGTATTTTTGCATTTTTGGTCTAAAGAATTAAATTAATGACTTTCCTAAAGTTATCCCTAGGCTGCTTGTGAGGAATGAACCCCACTTGATCCTTATGGATAATCCTTGGTAAAAATTTCTCAAATTTGTCAGCCATGATTTTAGCTAGCCATTTTATATCCCCATTAAGGAAAGAGATTGGCCTATAATTTTTCACCTCTGTATGAACTCTCCGCCAAGTTCATCTCCGGGGGAATTGTCAACCCTCTAGAAAGGAGTTAAACAGAGCGGTCAGATGGGGAACTAATTGAGCCTGAAACTTTTGGAAATATAAATTTGTAAATCCATCAGACCCTGGAGCTTTGCCAGTTGTTAAAGCCAGAATCCCCTTTCTAACCTCCTCCTGAGATATCTCCGCATTCAACGCCTCTATTTCTAGTTCTGTTAACGATGGAGTCTAACAAGGTTCTTATGTGATGCTCCGTCCCCGTGGAGGAGGTTGTATAAAGTTTTTGATAAAAATCTATAAATGTTTTCTGGATATTCTAAGGATTTGCCTAAGTATGCCTGCATCCGTTTTTATGCTATGAATTTTGGTCTGGATATATTAAGCTTTAAGTTTCTTTGCCAGCATAGTGCCAGGGTTATTTGCCTTCCAAAAAAATGTGTGTTGTGTCCTTCTACAGACTTTCTCTGTGCGTTCCACTAGAATAGTATCTAGTTCCACTCTGATTCTTTCTATCCGCTGTCTAATTTTGCGCCTGGGATTTTGATGATTTTCCCTTTCCAATACCTGCAATTTTTCCATTAGTCTTGACAAGCAGTTTTTGTTCCCTCCTATACCTAGCTGCTACTTTTAATACAAATGCCTCTCCATTTCAGATTTTAAATTTACTTTAAAAAAAATTAAAAAAATAGATTCTTGGGAGAGTTGCTCCCTCACCGCAGGTATCGTCAGAAGCCTATCATTTAGCCTCCACATGTATGGAGGTATAGTACTAGGGCCCAGAATAATGGAAACCATTATTTTGGTCCGACCATGTACAAGGCACTATCTCTGCTACCCTTGAGTCATCTACTAATACAGAGTCTAACAAAAGATAGTCAATTCAAGAGTACGATCTGTGGGCATGTGAGTAGAACGTATACTCTCTTTGTCTGGGATGTCTTTCCCTCCACATGTCCACCACATCTAACTCAGCCAATAGAGAATTTTTTTTTTTTTAGTTTATTTGAAAACTGATTACCTAAATGCTCTCCTGATCTATCTAGCTTAGCATCCAACACCATGTTTAGATTCCCTCCCATAATAATCCTACCCTATTTGAAGTGGTGGGCGCATAAAGAGAAACCAGAGTGACAGGGATGTCCAGAACCTTGCCTATTAAAATGATATTGTACCCCTGTGGGCCCACAATCTTAGTCTCCAGCACAAACTGAATTTTTTTTGTGAAGCAAGATGGCTACCCCCTCTTTTGGCAGGGTTGCTAGTTGTAAAAAAGGTTGGGTATTTTTAATTTAAAAATGTAGGTACATTCTGCTTTTTAAAATGAGTTTCCTGAAGGAAGATGACAGCCAGATTATGCTCCCTATAGGAGAGGAAAGCCTTGCATCTCTTAAAGGGTGTGTTAACTCCTTTAACATTGTGCGTTAAGCACACGTAATCTGAACTACCCATAGTTATATGTATCTGAAGATGTTTGCGGAGAGAAACACCTACCTCCCCATTGTACAGAAGATTTGACCGCTGGGGTGAGACCCAGAGAACCAGACGAGGAAGTACCTTGCAGCTTTGGTTAATGCCTTTGACAAGGTGGGAAGAAAAAACAACTTTAATGACCAACCAACTAAACGATAAACATTCTGAACAATAGAATATCTATCCCCACTATTTCTCATGTTAACCTAGAATGAGGAAAATTACCACCCCCTTCCAAACCTTTCACTGAGAGAACTAGCATTATACTATATCATATAAATGTAACTTAACAGATCTAAACATGTAATTTGATACATTAATCTCAACCACAATTAATTATTCATCTCCTCTTCAACACCTTCAGGGCTTTCTTCCCATATATCAGCCCATGGTACCTCTTTATCTGGGTTACTTCCTTTGATAAATGTCTGCTTAGTCATTTGGTACTCGAGCTTGCCCTCTCCCCATCTCCATCAGATGTCATATGATCCAGATTTGTGTTGTTCTTCTGTTTCTTGTTGGATGGCACCACAGACCACTTCCCAGATGGGTGCTCTCTTTGACCCGCCATTTGCCCTGTCAAAACAGAGCCTACTGGCAGCAGTTGAAGGGCAATCAGTCTGTTTTGTAAATCCTCCAATGAAAACGTGGTATACGACTTCTCCTTATATCGAAACTAAAGGCAGAATGGGAATCCCCATCGATATTGGACCTTATGTTTTATTAAGATCTCCAGTGCCGGCCTCATCTCCTGTCTTTTCATGAGCGTTGAAGGTGCTATATCTGCAAAGTTGTGAATCTTACTGGCGGCTGCCATCAAGAGATCTGTGGAGCTCTGTTGCACAAAGCGTAGTATTATATCCTTTGGTTGATCCACATTGGGTGGGCCTCCCAACGCCCTGTGCACCGTTTCCATTTCCAGCTCTTGGGTTTGATGGGTAGGAAGAATAGTGACGAATACCTCTTTCAGATAGACAGATCTGTTACTTTCCTTGAGACCCCTCTAAGACGAATATTGTGTCTCCGGGACCTATTCTCAAGGCCCTCTATCTTGTTTTCCAAGGTCGCTAAATGGGCAAATTTTTGTTTTTATCTGAGATCTATCCCCATCTTGCGTGGCTATGATCTGATCGGTCAGATTCTTGCGTGGCTATGATCTGCTCGGTCAAATTCTCCAATTTGTGCACCCTCTTTTATATCTTTCAAGGCCAAATACAACTGAGCTTTTAACAACTCTTCTTATTTGGCCAACGACTTTGCCGAGAGGTCTACATCATTATTTACAAGTGCCTGATCTCCGTCAGTTTCCGACAAATCCGATCTCTCGGGAGAGCCCTCTGCAGCTAAAATATGGGTGCCTGAAGCAGCCTGGAACTGCTCCCGTATTGACATATTTTTTCCCTTCTTCACCTTTGCTTTTAGCTTTCTTTTTTGCTCTAGACCGTCAAAGAGCCCCAATGGGAAGGAAAACTGACACTGGATCCTATGCTCCAACCCTAAATATTATATTTTGATTTCACTCTTTAAAGACAGGGTTGAAACACTATTGCATCCCAAAGAAGTTTACATTTGGCTTAAAACTGTTGCATACTGGAACATCAATTCATTGCAAATATCATCCAATTGTTGGCCCTCTACCCTCTCAGTGTCAATGTTATTTGGAGGTTTTCATGGCGATTTTATAGATCCATTAGGACAAAGTCAGTTCTTTCAAAAATGTGAGGTTATACATATGCATAGACCTGCACCCTTAGCACAGCCCCCCTCTCCTCCTGCTAGAATATAAAGTGCTACAGAGATTGGCCTCTTGGTGGCACTTCAAGAGCAAATATGCTATTTTGACTGAAATATGGGTATGATGAAACGTTATTAAGTATGAGTCGATGGTGCATAATTTACTTTGGTCTTAGTTACTGCGATCAAAAGCTTATAAAGTATTCTGCTGGTTTTGGCTTTATGCCAGATTAGATATGAACTAGGCAGGCCTTGCTAGGTCATAGTTGATCTGCTTGTGTTTGCTGCATTAGATGGCTTGAAGTTTATTTAGCAGTTCTCAGCTCTATTCTATAGAAGCTTTAGTTTCAAGTCTCTTCCTCTAGGAGTATTTGGGATGACATGTCCATTGTGATGCAAGTGTACCCAAGGTTGTTCACTTTGCCCCTAATATTTTGTTATTGCGTAGCTAAGACTTAACTGTGTGGCTGATTGGGCCTGCCCTGTGCATTGGGGTTGACTTACCACTCTTAGGCCACAAGATGGCAATGTTTGTGGATGGAGTATAGTAGTTTCTCTTTCCAGACCAGTATAAGTGTATTTTCTAAGTTGTTTCCTCTTGATCTTTACCTATAGAGACCAAAATCCACTTGCTAATGATTGGTTGCTTGGTTTGAGAAATGTCCTACAGAGTCTTCTTTGCTTGGTAATTACTATAACATTTGTTATTGTCTCAGTGACTCTGCTCCTGGTGCAAATTGCGTGAATGTTATTGTGTCTTGTAGGAATCTGTAATAATTACTACACCCTCTATTCTTTTGGGCACTGAATGCCCCGTTTTATGGTGTTTTTAGGGACACTGGGCCCTTGTGGTCTCCCAGCCTTGTCCTGCCTTTGCTCTCCGAAGGGGTCTCGGGTGCTTTTTTAAATTATCTCACTCCTGTGTTGCTAGGGCCTGTTCCAATGATCTAGGATTCTGGTCCACTGGCCTCCCGTCGGGGTCCATTGTATCTCCCCAGCGTTACCTTAAGCTTGGGTCTGCGTCCACTGACTGCGCGAGTTTGAGGAGGTATAATCTACAGTCTGAAGAAGTTGTTCCCCTGGTGTATAATAATTTCTGTGTTCACTGATGCTCATGTTTACCATCAGTACTGGGCAGTCACTTCTGCAGGGGCTCTGCCAATGACACTGGACCTCATGCCTTCCATTTGAGCAGAAGCAATGGCCAACTGACATCTTTCCCAGTTCCATTTGCCATCAGGACTAAGCAGTCTCTTCTGCAGGGGTTCATTTGGTGAGACTTCATACCTTTCACCTGAGCAGAAACACTGATCAATTGGCACATGTTCCAATTCCATTCACCTTAGCTTTTACATCCAAACCTAGAGCCTTGCACACCACCACTCTTCTGTCTCTGAACTCATTTACCATGCCTTCCCACCTACCCTATCCACACCCACCCACCTACCTATTATTTGTGTTATTTTAAAGCGCAGGTATCTACACTATCAACTCTTTTTTCTCAGTTGATACACCCACAGACATAATCATTAATTTTTAACTCTACCTTCTTTTCAATTGCTTGCCAAGGATATATATATATATATATATATATATATATATATATATATATATATATATGTCCAATTGTTATCTGGGGTTGTGGAAGCATAAGCATCTTCCTTGTGCACCTCCATTCACTTTTGAGTTTGTGCTTGGACGGTGTTCCTCTGTAATTCCTATCTTGGTGATGCAGATTTTGTCAACAAGCCCTCGTTGCAGTTTTTGCCTCTCTTCAAGCAATATATTGCACTTTTTGTCTCTCTTCAAACCTTATGTTACTTTTTTGGGATCTTGTCAAGTCCTATGTTGCTGTTTTTGGCCCTCCTTAATCTCTATGTTGCAGTTTTGGCTCGCTTCAAGCCCTATGTTGTAGGTTTTTTTCTCTCCTCAAGCCCTACTTGCCATTTTAGGCCTCATCAAGCCCTACATTGCCTCAGCTCAGCAGCTTCACACCCCTGGCACACATCATCATTGCACCCCATCACTCACTAGGCTATTTCATACCAAAGCCTCTTCCTCATAACATGTTCACATTCAGACAACCAAATCGCTTTAATACATCACTACGTTCATTTCATATGTCATTAAGTTAATAGACACTCTTCACACGACTTGGTTGCTACCCTGTCTTGCCTAAGACCCCAGGTGAAACATGAGAGAGATTGCCAAATTAGGCAATGAAAAGGCAGCATGCTTAGTTCTTCAGAAGAAGATAGTGTAGGAATTAACCAAAGAAAACTCTCTGAGCGCTATGGCATTAAAAATGTCCTGTTTAGCGATGTTTCACATATGGCTCCTACATGCAGAATGTGTATGTGAAGCACTAAACTGAGTATTCCTGTATATTTAAACTCCTTCAATACAATTCACTTTTGAAGGGCCTCTGAATTCACGTACTGCACTTGTATCATATATATAGTTATGGACCAAGAACGTTGGTCACGCTTGCTGTGTTGGTCACACAATGTTAAATATTTCGGGCCTGCAATGAGCAGCAAAGGCCTCATTGCAGGCCTCACGTTGAGCGCAGCAGGCGTTCATCGCGAGGCCCGCACAACTTAGGCTGCAATGAGCGCACCACTAACGCTCATCGCGAGGGCTGCAGGACTTAGGCTGCAATGAACGCCGAAGGTGCTCATTGTAGCCCTTGCGATCAGCGCCGAAGCATGTAGATGCAACTGCATACCTCCCAAACCAATGCACGCAGTTGCTCAAAATTATTAATTTAACGGCCGAACCACGAAACTGAAGAGACAACCAAAAACACTCAAATATGCCTCAACATAATTTACACACTCACACACAGCACAGGGGAAGAGCCAGGGAGCCTGTGAGTTTGCAAGTTCATTTGAGGCATATTTGGTGTTTTTCCACGAACGAAAATCGCCTAAGCTACAAATAATATGGGGGCCGAAAAAACGTAACAGGATGAAAATGATGCCGAATGCAGTAAAAAAGACCCCAAAGGCAGTAACACTTAACCCAAGGCAGTAACACTCATTGCAAGGCCCCTAAACTACACGGGGGCGAGAGGCTTGCGATGACCGCTGAAGGTGTTCAAGCGTTAGGCCTATAAAGTACACAGGGGAGAGAGTTGCAATGAGCACCAAAGGCTCTCATCTTGGGGTTCGCGATGAGCGCCGGAGATGATCATTGCAAAGCAGAAAAGTAAAAAAAAAACAGCAATGAGCGGCTCATCGCGGGGCCTGTAAAGTACACAGGGTAGAGGCTCGCAATGAGCGCTGAAGGTGCTTAAAGAGTCCATAGCCTTGCATTGTGTGGTAAACAGCATTGCCAGGCTTACAATTTTATTCCCGGGCAATTTCCTAGTTTAATTATATTTTTATAAAGTAAAATATACAACTTTCAATTTATTAACAGTTATATGCCATTATGCTATGCTCGGAGCCATTATTTTAATCTCTAGTTTACTACTTTAAAAGCTTTGAAGGAACCTGGATCTCTGATAACATTTCCATTGTTTCTAAAGAAAGCTTTGCACATAGAAATGTGCATTTTTTACATTCAAAAACTTTTTGAGATTAGGAAGGGAAGCTCTTCGAGAGAGAATATTGTAAATGCAAAGCTTCACTAGTTATGGTGTGAATTATATTATGTAAATATTTCATAAAAATTGCAAATATTTTTACCTCTTTTGATACTGTGCTCAAAAGAACTTCCAATACAGGTTACATGTTACAAATGCCACTTCCATGCTCTCAAAGCTCATAAGCAGAAACACTTTTAAGTCCCATTCCCATCTCCCTCTAACCTCTGGAGATATATCTCATAACCCATGGCCTAATCTGACATTTCCACTAGCAGATTACATTTTCTGACCACTAGGGAAAGATAATACATTACACACTACAGCCATTCACCTCACAATGTCACACACCTTCCTTCCTAAGTAAACTTTAATTTCCCTCCTCACCCTTGCTATTCCTTATCTGTTCTTCCCCAGGCTTCTGCTTATGCCATTCCCTTTAGATTGTAAGTAGCGAGTTTCCAGCCTTGTAGGGTGCTTTGGAAAAAGCACTTCCTACAAAGATTCTAAGCTCAAAACAGGGCCCTCCAATTTTCTGCAGTTTGTTAACATTGTATTCTTCCCTGTTCTTATCCCCTGTACAGCGCTACGGAATATGTTGGCGCGTTACAAATAAAAGTAAATAATAATAGTGCTTTTAATCTAATTGTTGAATGGGGAGGCTTCATGTACTTCCTAGTGGTTATATCAGGATCTGCCACAAGGTGGCATTCTTGTACACGTGATTATACGGGGATCAGAAAGGATCCTTGTGTGCATTTATTGCCTGCAGCAGTGACTGGCAATATAATTATACCAGGGTACTCTGCACAGAGGGATTTTTTTGTAACTTTATTTTTCCACTTTGTCACCTAATTAAATGCAGTTTTATTTTAGCCTTTTTGCTTCTTTAATTGTCCCTGGCTCTGCCTTATGTACTCAGCAGAACCGTGTTAAAAATCTGCTGTAGGTAAGAATATTTCCCTAAATATTCCCTTTTCCCCGTTGCCATGGTTTTGCAGATGCTGCATGGTTACAGTACATGAAGTATTGCTCATCCACTCTTGCCTGCTTGCTTGGCTGTGAATTGAAAGATTTTTTTTTGGTATAAGGCCTGCTGGGTGATTCTAAACTTAGCTCAGAATGTCACTGCCAGAAAGGTGGGCTGTTGATAACAGCCCCATCTGCCCACACCCTGCAGGAAACATTAGTGATAAGAAAAACCCAAGCATGAAAGGAACAAGGTCACTATATACCGTAATCAGTCTATATTTACCAGTTCTATAGCAAAGTACAAGAATATAAATCCACAGTATATTAGTGTAAGCAACTGTTCGTTATCTAGAAACATAGACTATTGTATATTAAAAGCGCAATAAAGGGGGGGGGGGGACTTGTTTTCACAGTGCAGAATAAATAAAGGTGGAGTGTTTGGTGAACATAGCTGTTGTGCTTTCCCCTCCAAGTGTGCGGTTATGTAAAAGTGAAGGAGTTTTGGAGGTGAAATTATCTAGTGTCATTTTATATTGTGGGTGAAAGAGGTCAGAGTGTAGTGAGATAATTCGAAAACAGTGTAATGATATATTGGTGGGAGTATTCTTACAAGGTGTGGTATTTTAAGATAGGTCTCTGTAGAAGGTAACCTATGGGATAATCTAACAGCATGACAAAAGGGTTAAAGGGACATGGAAGATTTTGGGATTTACAAAGTATATAATATATCTGTGTATCTATTTACTTTTATGTACTTTATTTTATTTAAAAGTGCTTATAAGCTCTTTTGTTACTGCCTAAAATCAATCAAATAGTACCTGCTTGGGTATGCCCTCTGCAGCTAACAAAAACACAGACTCTAGTACTGTCTGTGCAGTGTCTCATACTACCAAATCAGTGACCATGTTTCAGCACGAAACACTGTACAGTGAGTACAGCAGAGTCTGTGTCTTTATGAGCTGCAGAGGGCAGATCCAAGCAGGTACTATTTGTTTGATTTTTAGGTAGTAACAAAGTTTATAGACACCTTTTAATAAATTAAAGTACATAAAAGGTTATATATATCTTATAAAATCTAGAAACCTTCCATGTCCTTTTAAAGACCAAGCAGGGTAGATGCAAAGTCCAGCTTCCAGCAGAGCATGGTGACTGTTGAAAGTAAAATTTCAACCTGCTCACCTTCAAATTTGCAAAGGACAATTTGGAAATCTCAGGCCTGAGAGTTGAAGCTGGCATATTCCCCCGAGCTAGGAGGACATGCTTACTTTTGAAGCACTGATGGCATCTTTAAGACTGCATGCAGTTTATTGCACTTTTTAGTGTGAGTGACATTTTAAGTGTGTCATGACTTATTTTGGGGCCAGGGCTACGAGTGCTAGAGAGGACCCGCAAGGGGGTTAAAACACCTATTCGTAGCACTGTAAATGCAAATAAGAGACCAATATTGCACTGTAAATAATGGGGAAAGTGATGACAGATATTAGAATGAATTGCACAACAGTCTCAAGCCCATATATATATATATATATATATATATATATATACATATATATATATATATATATATATATATATATATAAGATTTATTTTTATGTTTCATTTCGGGGTTAACTCGATCTCTGGTATCAATGAGTTAATACATACAAGGCCACTTATATGGACTAGAACTGTATTGGCATTCATTTTCATAAGTTTTTATTTTGCGGTTTTGCGAGTCTGATCGCATATCGGACCCCCAAACCTAATTGATTGACATGTAAACTACTATGTCCATAAATATCATTATATATGGACCACCAGTCAGTTGTTGTCAAGTGAAAACACATAATGGTTAGCATAATTGCAGACGGGCCTACATCACAAAAGTATATATAATTGTTGACAACTTGCCCAGTGAGCTAATAATCAAAAGCTAGCTCAATAAATCACCGACCTTAAAAGACCTAATGAGCTAATAATAAAAGGCTAGCTTGTAGTAAGCCAAAATCAAGACCTGTTTTGCAACCATAGGGACCTCCTGTCACAAGGGCTGTAAAGTGTCCAACAAACCAACTATTATCTGTATAATAGACTGCTAGTACACGCATAAAGGTAATAATAAAGGATCCCTCAGTCATTGAGACCTCTTATCTTAAGGGCTATGGTGTGCCCCACAAACCAGTTTATATTCCTATAGTCCCAAGTGTAAGAACAATAATAGATAAGCCCTATGTCTCAAACTAACTGGTAATCCCTGTGATAATGGGTAAAACAGCACAATCAAAACAACTGTCCATACACCTATTGGACAAACCAGCAAGGAAAGCATTAAAAAGTTAAAACCACAACATACACTCATCTAAAATGTAAAGACAAATTAGCTTGAGATCAACTGCCTACAATAGGCACAATATGTAAAAAGTGCTCAAACTCCATTAACCACTATTCCAATTCTGACCGTTTTTTCTACATAGTGGGTTATACAGGTCATCACAGTGTAAGGCACTAATAGTAAATTATGCTTATTGTGATGTAGACTCGTCTGCAATTGTGCTAGCCATTACATGTATTCACTTGACGACAACTGACTGGTGGTTCCTGTGCACATTGTATATTAGAATGAATTGGTTCCCTATATAGATATCTATATGGACTTAGTGTTTCACAACACTCCTATTGTACTATTACCAGACAAGTGGCCTGATTCAATTGCAAGCCTGCAACTCGATCGTAGTATGCCTTATGTTTATGGGTGCGTTGCGGGCTCCCGTTCGTCTCCGATTACGATGCAATTCAATTGCTCAAGCCCACAAATTACTGTCCCAAAGCCGAAACCGTAAACCATGAACTGGTTTGTAGCAGTTTGGAGCGGGAACATGATCAATTAAAGGCATATTAAAGTGAGGTGGGTTATGAATGTATCCTGTAAAGGAGCATCATAACCAACCTAGCAAAAATGTTTGCATGAAAAAAAAAATACTTTTGCAGGTGATGTTTACACCCTCAGGATTGAGCTAAGCTTCTCTGGGTATAATTTTGTAAAAGTGTACCCAGTCCATGTAAGCATGCTCAGATATGCAGCCAATCAGCAATTCTGAATGCAGCCAGCATAGATGACTATTACACTGAGTCCTTAAAGGACCATAAATCGATATTCAAGTAAAAATGTTTGAGCGGTTACACGGTTGTTCTTTAGACATGCACCTTCTCCTTGATAAATTCTGACAAATTATAACTGTACTGAAACCAAACATTTCAGCTTCTTCTTCCATCTAATTTATCTTTTAGGCAAATGAACATTTATGCTTGATTTATGGTCCTGCAATGACCTGCAAGAGACAGCAATGGTCTCTGTGCATGTGTCTCTTTTTGAGTGAGTGCATGCAATTTACTGGGGCTGGGGGAGCTAATGGGGCAATTCACTGGGGGTGGGGGAAGTGATGAGGTAAATAACTGGGGCTGGGGGGTTACAGGGACAAATCACCGGGGCTGGGGGAAGTTTCACCTGGGATGTAGGTAAAACAATCAGCGAATGAAGGGACACAGACCTTGTTCTGGGTGTTATAGAAATCTATTATTATACTTTATTTACAACGCACCAACATATTCTGTAGCGCTCTACAGGGGTTAAGTACAAGTCAAGAACAATTTCAAAAAGTGCAAACGATGGAGGGCCCTGTTATTGAGCTTTCAATCAGACATACACAGAGCTTCGCTGAAGCACCTATCAAGGTTGAAAACTCGCAAACTTACATTCTAAAGAAGGAAAGCTGCAGCTCAATCCCCAGGCCAAAAAGATACAATGTATTAGTTATGCTAATTTTCCCTGGGAATTTCAGGTGGTGTCAATATTGATAGAAAACTGTTTGCTAAGAAATTCAGCAACCCTTAGGGTAACAGTTTAAATGTTTATTTTGGTATTTTTTCATGCAACTCGGAAAAACTTTTGGAGCCTGCAAAAAGACGCTGATTGAATAGCAAATTAACTTGCGACCTCACATACGAGCTACCGGATCGAGCAAGAGCTCAATTGAATCGGGCTCAAGGATAGCAAGCAGCGTTTTTTTCCTCTAAGATAAGGAGTGATGCAATACTGATATAATGGGTAAATAAGACTTGTATGGCTGAGTTTCGTGGAAGAGCTAATCTAACATATAAACATATATTTTGACGACGTATAAGATCCAAAAACCCATCTGGTCTGCCCATTCTATCTAACCTAAAAGTTTGGCTTAATTAAATGTCAGGTAGCCTTATACTTATGCTTAAATAACCACAAAAGTTGCCAGATGTGCTCTGGTACTCATACTACCCTTGTTGTGTAGCAGTACTAGATTAGCAATTGTCAAGTCATCTGGAACGACACCAGGCACTAATGATTAATTAAAAATGTAGCTAACAGTGCAGCAACTACCAATCTATGTGGCTTCAATATTCTTCGATGTACAATCTCTGGGCCCATTGACTTGTACACTTTAACTTTCATAATGCTAGTAAAAAATCATCTTCTGTAAAAGGACCTGCGTTAATTATTTTATCACTTATTCCAGAAACCCACAATGGAAATTCACCCTCTCCAATGTTAGCTGAAAAAAACAGAGCAGAAGTATTCATTCTAGCAGTTTACTATGTCCCTATCTACTTTCGTAAGTCAAACTTTTCTTACTTTAGTTTTCCTCGTTTCACTAATATACTTAAAGTTTTGCTACTTTTTTATTGATTGTGCAGTTTTCTGTTCCAAATGGACTTTGGCTCATTTAAATAACTTGTTCTGCTTGCCTCTGTTTGGATTTATATGATTCTCTACCCTCCTCTGACTGAGTCTGTATCTTCTCTAATCTGGTATTTTTTGAATTTACAAATTGCTGCAACTAGACTGGTTTTCTTTTACTTTTCTGAACATACCTAATGCACTGTGAGGTAGCATCTAAAGTAGTTATGTATTGTGGAACACAACATCTAATATTATGCTTCATGGAAGAAGCAAAGTTTAGTAGAGGAGAAAGCTTGTAGTAATACAGTCTTTTGGGAATGAAGATTGTGTGGCTATACTGAGCAGCAGTAAATAGTCCCAGATGAGGTATGATTGGCTAGTAGAAAGACTGGGGATTAACAACCCTCAAGCGAAACAGCATCAAAAGCTATGAGAGGTAATTTTGACTGATCCGTCTCTAGATCACTTACCGGTAGGTGTAGCTGCTATGGCACAAGCCTGACGTACTTGTGCTACGCCATGAGATCTACCACAAGATCAAACCCGGGTATGGACCCTGAGATTTAGGGTAGCATAGTGGAACAGATAGACTAATGTGGTTGGGTACAGAAAGTCTATAATAGTAATAGGAAAGACAAGTCTAGCTAGTAATTCAGAATAAAAGAGAATGGTCTGGTTGGTAATTGTAGGATAGTGAACTTTTGTGTGCCTTTGAATAGTGAGAATTGTTGTGGTTGGTTTGGACTGTGTAGAATTGTGCTGTAATGTGTAGTGAGGTTCGGAAACTGGTGTTGTAATATATAACATGGTAGAACTATGTCTACAGTTTGGAGGGGGAGTTTAGTGGCTGAATAAAGTGAAATAGAGTGTCTGATGTGGTTCCTTAAATAGAGTAGTCAGTATGGTTGGATAAAGTTGGCTAGAGAGGCTGGTAGGATTTGGCATTAAGGTTTTTCTGGTAGGTTAGATATGTTGTGAAACTGAGGCTGGTGTGGTTATGCTACGTAGTGAATGCAGTTAGGGTGGTTGGGTTAAATGCAAGAGATGGTTTGCGTGACTGGTGTTATTGGGTATTAGAGAAGTGGTAGTTTTGTGTGGTTAGCTATTCTGGTGGAGAGAGTATCTAGGGGTTTCAAATTATTATTTTTCTTTATTCCTTTTGATTTATTTTACAGAATTCAGTCAGATAAACAGTGGCATTGATGATCTATTACCTATGGGTAAGGTCTCACAGGTCTTTTTGTCTTTAAGAAAGGAAAGTGGATGCTAAAACTTTTACATATATCTCTGAAGTTCTGTGAGTATTCTTTTATACAAGAGCAATGTGTGTTTAGATGAATTTTCCCTGTGTGTTTTAATCTGGTTCAATGTTTGTAAATGTAGTTACTTCCAATGTGCAGAAATAGTGCATATACCAGCTGGCTGGATGTACATGATACAAGCTGTTGTGTCATGATAGGCCACCTATAGAAGATGTTTAAATATAGTCTCACATGTGATGTGCTTAATTATAGTTAAGACTTGTCACGGACCCCTTCTTCTCGGCCTGTGTGTTGGCCCATTGAGCCACCATAAAATCACAGACTGCTAGGCTCCTGCAGTGGATTATCTGCATAAACACCTCCATTGTATTTGTAAATCTGTTTTGTCGCATTGTTAAGTTAATCACGTCTGATATGTGCTAGAGACGACAGTATGTGTATTGGAGGTTAACCCTATTGCTCTCAGGAAGCTACTGTTAGACCCCATGTGGAGTTTATCTCTTGTGATTGTCTGCCACACCCTCTCATTGTTACATTGTATACACCCCCTTTGTTTCTAGATGCTATAAATATTGTTGAATTTTCAAAATAAAACCGTTAACTTCTGGAGACATTTGGAAATCGTGTGTCTCTCCTGTTCTCCTGGATGGCTGCAGGGAAGTACTGGGAGACTGTAGGATCCTGCTGGGGTTGGTTTGACTGTAACAAGTCTAACCAAGCCCCATAAGAAGAAGCAGATCTGGAGTCTCTTGGTAGCATGGAGGTGCTGATTTATGATGCAAGGATTCTGAACGATACAGAAGCCAGATATTGGGGTTCTGGTGCCAAGATTTCAAAGAACCCAACGGTCCTTGTGGGTAGTTAACCTGTAATCTATAGCAGGTGGCTCTGTGCTTGTATAGCCCCTACCTTCGGATCATCACGAAACTGAATCCCGGAATGAGACAATTTGAAGACAGTAGTAGGATACATGGTTCAGGATACCTGTGTTACAACAATTTTTCCAGGATGTAGGAAAAATAGTAAGGAAGATTTTGTGGAGGCATGCCATAGTCCAAGACCATCAACATATTTTGCATGTATTCCTTTATGTTTATGGAAAGTACAAGCCATAACTTCTGACACTTTGAGAAATCAAACATCTCTTTTGGATCCTCCTCCCAGTTTAGAATGTATTGTAGTAGGAAAATATTAGAAGTTGTTTCTGAGAATACGGGTTAACATTTTATTATTTTGCGGGTAGGTCAGTTATTGTTTTTAATTCATCCAGATATCAAAACCCTGTTACTTTCCCAAGTTTCAAAGTTGGAGGAAAAGATGCTTACTCGAGTGCTGTCTCGTGGATCTGAACAGGCCTGATTTCATTTATAATTTTTTTTGGGATATTACTAATGTTTTTAAATGGAATTATCTTTCAAATGACTCAAGAGATAGCAACAGCTGGCATTACATGAGCTGTAAATCAAATGTGCATACTGAGAAATAGTCAAGTGTATGGGATCAAATATGTATTTTAGAACGATACACAGGTATACACATAGGACACAAAACTGCAATGTAGAAAATATACTCAATGATATTTTATGTCTACAACAACAGAGGAAAAATAAATGACTGGTATATCTGATGATTTGTATTTTAATGGAAGAGAAAATCGCAGAAAAAGAGAGGTAGTACTGTAACTCTATCCTCTTCTGGATCGGTACCTTGTTGTTGTGAAAGGTCTTATGAACTTCAAAGGTCATAGCATAGAGGTCAGACAAATAACAGTCCAGTGAAGACAGACTAGCAACACCCTCCAGTATTGTTGTGAAGAAAATCTTATGGATAAGCACGACCAGAGACATAACGATAGTTGTGCCTGGCATGCTGATTAACCCCAAATAAAGTTCAGCTGCTCTAGTTGGTCTTTCCTGAAATTTTCTTAGTCGCATCCCACAGCAAAAGCCATGGTCCACAGAGAGCTTCCAAAGCATCAGAGGGACCTCATTGTTAAAAGGTATAAGTCAGGAGAAGGGTACAAAAGAATTTCCAAGGCATTAGATATACCATGGAACACAGTGAAGACAGTCATCGTCAAGTGTAGAAAATATGGCACAACAGTGACATTACCAAGAACTGGAGCTCTCTCCAAAATTGATGAAAAGACAAGAAGAAAACTGGTCTGGGAGGCTACCAAGAGGCCTACAGCAACATTAAAGGAGCTGCAGGAATATCTGGCAAGTACTGGCTGTGTGGTACATGTGACAGCAATCTCCCGTATTCTTCATATGTCTGGGCTATGGGGTAGAGTGGCAAGACGAAAGCCTTTTCTTACGAAGAAAAACATCCAAGCCAGGCTACATTTTGCAAAAACACATCTGAAGTCTCCCAAAAGCATGTGGGAAAAGGTGTTATGGTCTGATGAAACCAAGGTTGAACTTTTTGGCCATAATTCCAAAAGATATGTTTGGCGCAAAAACAACACTGCACATCAACAAAAGAACACCATACCCACAGGGAAGCATGGTGGGGGCAGCATCATGCTTTGGGCTGTTTTTCTTCAGCTGGAACTGGGGCCTTAGTTAAGATAGAGGGAATTATGAACAGTTCCAAATACCAGTCAATATTGGCACAAAACCTTCAGGCTTCTGCTAGAAAGCTGAACATGAAGAGGAACTTCATCTTTCAGCATGACAATGACCCAAAGCATACATCCAAATCAACAAAGGGATGGCTTTATCAGAAGAAGATTAAAGTTTTGGAATGGCCCAGCCAGAGCCCAGACCTGAATGCGATTGAAAATCTGTGGGGTGATTTGAAGAGGGCTGTGCACAGGAGATGCCCTCGCAATCTGACAGATTTTGAGTGTTTTTGCAAAGAAGAGTGGGCAAATCTTGCCAAGTCAAAATGTGCCATGCTGATAGACTCATACCCAAAAAGACTGAGTGCTGTAATAAAATCAAAAGGTGCTTCAACGAAGTATTAGTTTAAGGGTGTGCTTACTTATGCAACCATATTATTTTATTTTTATATTTTTTCTTCCCTCTACCTAAAAGATTTCAGTTTGTATTTCAATTGAGTTGTACAGTTTATAGGTCACATTAAAGGTGGAAAAAGTTCTGAAATGATTTATCTTTGTCTCATTATTTTACAGCACAGAAACCTGACATTTTAACAGGGGTGTGTAGACTTTTTATATCCACTGTATGAAGTCAGACTCCAACTTCAGGATATTTCAGTGGTAAGAAGCGAAAGTACTAATTTACAACTACTAATATGTAGGAGCCTTGAAGATTTTATAGGAGCTGTAAAGACTATTTCTACAAACCTTGAAGGAAGCCCTTCATAGAGATACATTATATCTTATCTTAAAAGGTTGAACTTGATGGACTGAAAGTCTTTTTTCAACCTTAATTACTATGTAACTATGTCATTAATTATACTTTGGTAAAATATTTTCGAGCCCTGGGTCCCAGGTACCTGGAAAATTACCTTCCCATAAATAACAACCATCCAGTGGAGATGATCTGAACAAATATAGTAAAGAAATTACAGTGTGTCTGGCATATACATAAGGTTATTCTGAGGATTTATCAAGACAAACATTTAAGTAGATAAAATGGCTAGATTAAATGGATTTAGTCTTATTTGCCATTAAATCACCAATAATATTTAACAACTTGTAACTTCTGCACAGGCGTCAGATAGGTTGTATCACTGTGCAGACATCAGAGTTGGTGATCGGGCATGCGCAGGCCACCGGTCACATCGCTCACCACCGCAAATTATGCAGTGACGAGAGCAATTGTGCAGAGAGAGACAGGAGATGGAGCGAGAGACAGACACAGGGCAGAGAGAGACACACACATGGCAGCGAGAGAGTGAGACACGCTGGACAGAGAGAGAGAGACAGGACAGGGAGCTCACAGAGCGTGCAGAGAGAGAGAGAGACAGACTGCACAGAGGCAGACAGCACAGACAATTTAAGATAACATTCTGATAACCGTCATTTATGACGGGCAAGTAACTAGTATATAATAATAAACACTAAGACATACAGTACTATTTTTGCCTACGTCCTGACATTTAAGGAGGTAGAGACAGTTCACTGTTGTCAATAATAAGCTTATATCTGCAAGAGCCAGCAACTGTACATCCAGCAATCGGCAGCAGTTACATTCTCTGGGCACGGGTAGCTTTGTAATCATAAGAGAAAGATACACTCCCAGTTCTGCAGTCAATCGATGCTCTTCATGAATATCATGTGGCTTTGAAATGTCCTTTGAGGTTGGGTATCAAAGGACCAGGAAGAGGCCTGGAGTCAGCAGGAATTATGTACAGGCTGAGAAGAAAAGTGGTGTAAATGAGAAGAGAGGAGACAGAAATGACTCAAATAAGTGGAGTTTTTGCAAAGGGTCAGCTGAACTAATTGTACAACTCTGATATGCATAACATCTGTAAAAGGTTATTCCTTAAAAGCAGTTGATCTGATACCACTTTATTAACACATTTCATTTCACTACACAAGAAGATTCTTGTTACTGCACTCACAGCCTCATATGCTAAGGATATTCAAACTATACTAACACGTTTTTCTGCTTTGATTTATGCTGAAAGGTCAGAATTTCAGTATATTGTGTTATGATTTTAAAAGCTAAGGTGAAGCAAGTGAAGTATTGTGAGATTTTGGACAACTGGCGAGCTGTTTTTATATATTAATAATGCAAAATCAGTAAGTACCACAGTGACCTACAACTGCACCAAATTCCTAAAAGCTTAGCAATTGTTACAATTACTGGGTTAATTACTGAGTTGCTGAGGCAATTTGCTGTTTGTTCTTTTTCATTGATAATGGTTATGTTAGCATGCAGTCCTCAGGGTGCTATTTCTTTTTTGGACAATGGGCCCTATTCTATTGTCCAATTCGTAAATTTATACACACTTAAAATCGCTCCAAATATTGTCACATATTCTATTAGCTACTCGCAATCTGATTATGAGTTCCCCGGCCACAATCACTACAGGCCGGCCAAAGCATCAAATTCTGCATCAGAACTCCATTGGTTTAAGCACAGCTCGAATATTACGAGCGATAACTAATTAAAGTTACACAAATTCAATATTCTATTAGACCCATAGCTCTAGATTGTAAATAAAGTCTAACCTGCCAATGAAGAAAGTATCAAGTTTCTGTCAAAAATATTGCAAGTACGAAATAGGACTCGCAAGGCATTTTTCAAACACTTAGAGGAAGGTATGGAAATACATTATAATTAATTGCAGAACACTCTCAAACCCACAAATATGCAATTAATAATATTGTTTCTAAATTGTATTTTCTTTATTTTTTTTATTGCGTTTCAAATACAAAAATACAAACATAGACATGTAATGCAAACATAACATGTATCAAGCTTCCTAACATTCATACAATCAATGTTCCAGGGTGACAAAATTGTATATAGCTTAAAAGACAAGGTAAGTATTTAATTCTAGAAGGGGATATATACAAGTCCCTCTTTTGCCAGTTAATATGGGGAGGCAATTTAAAAGTGGCTAATCAAGCCACTATTACTCACCATATCTCTATTCAATTTAAAATGTTATTTCTGAGTAATATCAATCCTGTACTCAAGGGGTTAATACACATCATGTAACCAAATTAAACAATTGAATCAGTTTTCTTGCTTTAAGAGCATCATTTGAAAAAAAACAACAACCCACAATTGTACAAGATCAAATACCCTCTTACAAATGCTTTCAATGTCCCTTTAAAGGGACTCTTGCTTGTCCTGTTTACTTCCTTGCGCCCTTGAACTCTATTTTGAAAACATCCCATTCTTACTTCCTTCCCACCACGCCTCCACCCTCTTATCTGTCCCCCATGGAGGAAGGGGATTATAACTGAAGAGCTCTTGGCTGGACACAAGGTTGATAATACCAGGAAGCGCTTAATGACTCCACAACAAAAGCTGGTCTTTTCTATCCCGTATCAGAGCCACAGATGGCCTATGATATGAAATAGTCTTACAGCATGTGTGCAGCCTCTGCGGGTGGGCAGCACACTCCACACAAGTTATCTCAAACTTTTACTGTTCCGTTTAAAGGTTCACTGCGTGATTGAAAACAATACACACATTGTGGGGTTATTCCAAGTCTTTATAAGTTTCCTCTGGTATTTCATTCCACTCGTCCTGATTGGGTAGCACAACAGTGACTGTTTCAGGACTTGCTGAACTAAATCTTACTATTATGATTGTAATTTTTCACTGAATATTATACAGATACTGAATCTTCTGACACAGTAGGCACTAACAGCAGCAAAAATTGTAATAAGATAAGGTAGGAATGAAATTTAATGGGCAGCAGATGAGGTTACTATGTACTCAGTGGAAGTTGAAAACTGTGTCTGACTAATAGCATAATTAATCAGGAATAAGTCATACAACTAACTGAGAAATCAGTTATTGTTGACGCCTCTCTTGGACCCTGGATGAATCCATGATACATTGATTGAGGGGAGTTTTATTTTCTGGCGAGTTATGGTTACATTGAATGATGCAAGGTGTCTGCTTCTGGTCTCGTGAAGGGAGTGTATGTTGCAAATTATAATCTTATACAATTTTCATACAAAGACACTGGACTTCTGCCAGTTTCCTCCTCCCCCACCCCTGCCTTCGCTGATTAAAATCCCTAACATCCAGCTCTCAGGTTGTGATATAATAAGCACAACATGGATTCCTCTACGCACAAACAGAGACTTCAAAAATTCAGATCCCCCCCAAAAGTGTTTTATGTCCTTGGCTTACATAGCTGCAAATAAAGTGTCTTTTCTTGAACTGCAGTGGTCCTTTAAAATGTCATTTTTAGTTGATTCTGCATGTGAGTAATTCCTAAGTTTATTTATTTTTTTAAACTGGAACATTCATTATAAACAGTAAGGGGTTCAATAACAGACACCCTTTTAAGGATGCCTATATGAAAATATAGAGCCCGATTCAATTGAGCAACCGTAAGTGAGGCTCCAAGCGAGTTGCGGGCTTGAAAACTTTGCGGTGGTTAAACCCGGAACTTAAAGCCTTTGATGTTCCCGTCCACAAGAGTTACGAATGCTAAAATCGCAAATGGCTATTCAATTGCTACAATTCCCCAAGCCTGTAAATGGTTTCACACCTGTAAACGGCAAATGTAGGAGAAAATCCTACGAGTGCTAGAGAGGACCCACAAGGGGGTTCATCACCTGTCCTTAGCACTATAAATTCAAATAAAAAAACAATACTGCACTGTAAATGACGGAGAAAGCAATGAAATACATTAGAATTAAACGCACAATGGGCTCAAGCTCGAAAATTGGCAATAAAAAAATAATTATTTCATGTGTCATTTTGGGGTTATATTGATCTTGGGAATCAATGAGTTAATACATATCAGGACACCCACATGGACTAGAACAGTATTGGAATTCATTTTTATTATTTTGTATTTTGCGGGTTTGCAAGTCCCATTGCATATCGGACCCCTCAACGCTAATTGATTGACATGTAACCTCCATGTTTTACTGACAACATGATGACAGTCTCATTTTCTATTGGCTGTTTTCAAATGGGTGGTTACAGTCTTGCTTAATTGATCATATTCCCGCCCTGACCTGCTATGGACGAGTGCATGGTTTACGGTTTCGACTTTCGGCCCGTAACTTGCGAGCTGGCTCAGTTGAATAGCATCATAATTGTAGCGGACTGCGAGCCCCCAGCAGGGACAGTACGGACTGTTTCACACAAGATGCGGGCTTGCAATTGAATGAGGCTCATAGTGGGTAAACTAATGCCATCTCTGCTAACACCTTTGTGCTCAATATGTAATCCTTAATAGTGGGCCTATTAGGCAAAAATCACGAAACTATGCAGTCAAAATACCAGTCTTATATATTGGGTTGTGCTTATGTTGATCCATTCATAAACTGGCTGCCAATGGGCTGTATAACTTTTCTTATGCCCATAAGCTTGATTTTGCTCCCATAGATATACTAATGTCAGCAACTAACTTAAAGGAAACAATCTGGTACTCAGTTGAAAGAACAAAAGTCTGTAAATTACTCCATTCCTTACTTATGAAGAGGCAAATAAGTCCTAAATCCAAATACTCCCTAGTGGATATATTTCTGGTCTCCATGTATCTGCAGTTAACCAGGGATGTAGAGTTCATTCATGTTACTCATGAAGTAATTACAAATCACAAAATGAATGCATTAAGCTAAATGCGAGGGGAGAAAGAACTCAGGACCCAGAAATAGTCTGAAATCCCTAGCTTGGGAATGGAAGACAGTGTATTCTGTGCCAGCAATGAGGTCATCTGTTTATCATTTCCTTAAAGGTTCAACCCAATTTTATAGCTTTAAAAATATTTCTGCCTTTGTTTTTTTTTATATAGTTTACTATTAACTCCAATTAGTAGTACTTATTACTGATTTCCTTCGAAAAAAAAATATTTTGTTTATATTTTTTTTTTATTTCTGCAATTTTACATTTCTTACAATACTTTGTTGTATTCATTGTGAATTGTGAGTGATTATTTTAGAATGAAATGATTTCAGTAGATTCAGTTTTCTTGATCTATCGATAAGGTATATTTTTCTGTTTGTAGGGTTGTCTATTTGATAAGCATAAATTCACATAAACAATAATTATAATAATGTATATAGTACTTTTTCTCTTAGGAGATATTGTGTTACCATATAGAGGTTAAGAACAAAGCAAAATACAATATTAACACATGAAAAGAATGGAGGGCCCAGTCTTTGAACATTATGAAGGTGTCCAATGATAGGGACTCTAAAACTGTTATGGGGAGATAGCTCATTAGAGCTGGAGCTACATGACTAAAAGCCCTAGTGCCAAATAATGTTAACTCTTAGTGAATTTAACTGTGATGGACATGTTGAGATTAAGAAATTGATGTTTCTGTATATATAACACACAATCCTAATTAATGGTATATTTTTTAATTTTTTTGCAGCGCATAGTTTGTGTGTATAGAGCAAGACCAAAAGTGTACTTTTTCTCCAATAAATTTGTCTGCAGTGTATGTGTGTGTATAGTGGTAGAACATGAATTGTACACTGCAATAGCACCAGACACAGTATGATCCATTCATAGACTTTCCTTCGTGCTTTGAAAAGTCTAGTGATTTTTACAAAAGCTACTGAGGTAGAAATGTACTTGGGTAAATGAAGTTTTTTTTCTTTGTATAATATACAAATATTTAAATACAATTTCACTGAAAAGAGTACAGTGAGAAAGGATACTATTTAAGTAATAGCTTAGTTAAGAATATGTAAGTTTTTATAGGGATTCCCTGGTGGTCAGGATTTGTGCTTGGGTTTGATTCCAGTCAGGGAACCAAGAGGTCACACCACACTGAAGCCATGCAGGGTTGGACCTGGTCAGTACTTAGATGGGAGACCAAATGTCATGAAAACCAAGTTAATCAGCATAAAGATAAAGATGTTCCTGGTGTTTTACGGTTCATGAGGTCACTAAGAGTCAGAAATGATGAAAAGCTTTAGTAGAGGTATATAGAAAATGTAACATGTGGAGGTCTGGAACAAAAAGGCTGAAAGTCTTGATTCAGAAGTAGATTTGCATGATGAGTTCCCCTGTCTTAGTGTATGGCTAGATTCAGGTCCTCTCTTTGAGAAAATTTGAGAGGTAGGGAAATTTGAAATTTCTCTTCTCCTTTCACAAAGGTCACCTTAAAGAACCATAAGAATTGTTTGGAAAAACATAAAATCTGTATGAAGGAACTGATATCTTATAAATTAGTTATTTATATATTTTTTTATTTCCATATTACTTTGGTGTACATCATTGTAACTTATTGCTAGCATTTAATTCTCTGTTTGAAACACTGTTGTATACAAGTGGATTTCTTGCTTCTGGGAGATTACCAGTGCCTTATAGTTGCTCTTTCTGCTTTTTGTCCCCAGATCTAACCTGTCCTGTCTCCAGTTAAGTCCTTTTATTGTTTACCCTGGACCTTTTGTTTTTGTATTTGCTGACATCAAGTAATTTTTCATGTTCAATGGCAGCTGTAACCAATTGGCTATGGACTTAACTCTGTTTTCTTTCTTTTTATTTGAAACCAGAAAGCTTGAACATGACTAAGCAGTCTTCTAAATATATCCAAATGGGCCCTGACGTTTCTAGCAAGGTTCTGTATTGGCATTGGTATTAACTGACAAAAATGTAAAATTATTTTATTTCTGCTTATTTCTTGCTTGAAACATTTTAATTGTGTTTATTTATTTATTTTTTGTCTGTTTTTGTGTGTAGCATTGAATTGGGTCCTGTTTCCCTCTCTATTCTTTTTGCCGGTATAACATTTCCCTTAAGTCAATTGCAGATAATAAGTGGATTTGGGTTGGAACCTCTGGGCCATATCTTCTAAACCTGCATGTTATTGTTACATTTTCTCTATATCCACCCTAAAGCCTCCAAATACTTTTATAAAATGTAATGATACATTGTCTCTAAGCAATCTTTCTTCCTGTGCCCTTTTAATGGTATTGTATCAAATATTTGTGCTTATCCTACAAAGGATTCACAGGTCTGGTTGGTTTGTTTTGTTGAGGTTCTTTCTCTCCTGCTCTTAAAGCTGTGTTTAGTATGTTCTGTATTTTCATAAACATCTTAATTAAAAATTAAAAATGTAACCATCCACATATAGAGTATATGGACCATCAATGGTCTGATCATTGTTGTCCCAAAGCAATGCATGGCATATTGGAAGATTCATGCAGTCATTAGTTTGATTCTTAAAAGCACAGGTAAAAAATTGAGAATATTAAATCAAGTTTGAAAGCCATAGAAGGTTACATTTTTGAAATAAGACTGAACAATAAATTCGTTTTTTTCAAATAAGTATACAACTGTAAAACACATACAAGTTATTTTTACTGAAATGGCTCAAAAGTTTTAAATAGCTCATTAATAAAATAGCATACTTTGTAATTATGTTTTGTATAATTTCTTAATTTTAAAAGTCAAATCACCCTATAATGTATTGCTTACAAACTAAACATCTACAGCATGGGTGTAATGAGGGGAGAAAATCCCCCAGTTCAGTGGTCTTTGTATACTATGAGCGTTTTTTCCTTAGAATTATATCATCTCCTACACCCATGATTTACTGTAATGTGATACAAGTCACTGAAGGCATTTGGTCTGGTACATTACATCTGTATCCAAGTTGGTTATGGGCCCTTACAGCACTTCAAGAGTTAATTCCGCCTCATGCCTGAAGACGATCATTACACAGGCTCAGTCGTGAAAATGACTCAGAAATCCCCAGGCCCCCACTTTCCTGTGTAACCTGACATCAACTCGGGCCTCTGGTACTGTCTAACCCCTCCTTCAATTCCATATCAGCCAGTGTTGAAGAGAGGGCTGGGTTTCAGGTTGTACACAGCTCGCACGTGCACTAGGAGGTGGATACTGAAGAATGATGGAAAGAGAGAGGGAGGGAGCGACAGGGGTTTGCTTTTTGTGAGAGGAAACGCAGCCGCCAAGCTGAGCTGGAAATCATTAAAAGTCTTGCCTGCTTGCCAGCGTGCAAAGACGGGAGAGAGAGATAGAGGCAGGTTCTGTCTCCAGCACTGCCCGTCATAACCTTCTGCATCCACACTTACAACAAGGGGTTGTGTGTACACTTTGCCCAAGCTTGCCAGGTAAGGCGTTTAAATGCCGGCACTCACAGTCTGCAACTGGAGTGGGCGGTAGGCTCAGGGGAAATGCAAGGAAGTCCTCCTTCGCTGAAAGGGTGGAGGTTTCATGGAAACAGCAGTGCCTGGAGAAGGCGAGTATATCAGAGCAATGCAATGGAAAGGGGTGCCTGACATACCCATCCATTTAGGGGGAAATGGCAGAGATCAAATGGGGTCTATGGCTTTACAGCAGATGTGCTGCTAGTAATAAGGCGCTCATATAATTGTTAACCCTACATTGGTTGCTTTTATACAATATGTAATTTGGAGTAGCCAGTGATGCAAATGCAAAAACTGACTATTTTAGTATAAAGTGTTTTTATTGGACTAACAAGCTTACCTCTTTACATGAATAGAAATATTTTCCTGCATGTACAAAAGCTTATTTTTGCTTTTCAAGTACAACTCATAGAATGGTTTAAAAGGTTGATGATAAAAAGAATAGTAATGGCCAAAATTCTTTTCTGTTTGGGCAAATCTGGTATTGTTTGGGGTAAACACCTAATATGTTTATGTGCACAATTCCAAGAACAAATATAGAAAACATGCAGACTGGATGGACCAAATGCTTCCTGTCTGGTGCCAGTTTCTGTGGAAGTTGCAATGTAGTTTTAAAAGGGCTAGCACTAAAATACATTATAACAGTACTGCTGGGTTGGGAAACAGTTCACATCTTCCTTGTATGGCTAGAATTGTAGAGAGGGCCGAGAGAAAAGTGGATTGACTGGAGAATTTGAAAGAACGTATACCTTGATTATATATATTTTTTGGTAACCATTTCCCCCCCTTTCTGAGATTTCTCTTTTTCTCTCTCTATTCTCTTTAGCTTTCTCCCTCTCTCCCTTTTCCTCCCTCTCGTCTGTATGGAGGCGAGTAGCACATATTTCCATGCTCTGTAAAGCCTTTGATTCCCAAGCAGAGAGGGAGCAGCTCCACACAGATTCCTGTTCAGTTTTTGCTTCCAGGCTGGTGGCATAATGAAGACTTTGTGAAAGGATATGATGCAGTGGTCCGACTATTCAATGGAATTTAAGGGGGGATTGCAGGGGGCAAGTGACTTTTGTAATTTCCTTGTGTAAAGTATTTAAAAGGGGAAGCAGCATTTTAAAATGTCAGCACACAAAAACATCCTGTTTTTCATTCTCATAGTGTTCTGATTCCAAAAACAAATTTCATAATTTAACTATTTATTAATTTTTTTGTGACTGCTTTTGGGATTTTAGCTAACTTTTTTTTGTGTGCGTGAAAGTGTGGAAAAATGTCTAAAACATAGGAGCCAGGAATATTTTTTAGGAGCCTGGAGGGAAGCCCTCCTTAGAGAAGCATTATAGTTTGGAAAAGATATTTAGGAGCCAGCAGTACAATTTTTAAGAGCCTGTGTTCCTAGAAAATACTTTTATTTTCAGGCAATACACATCCTTACACTTACTTTTAATTAACAAATGATTATTTCATGTAAAATGACTGCCAGAATGAGCTTTTTGTGGATACCAATAAATTACTGAATCATAAAGCTGAGATGGGACTGGCTCTCTGGTAAGTCTAGGTCAGGGATTGAGAAATGTATCTGAAATATAGGAGCCAGACACACATTTCTTTAGGAACCAGACTGTGGATTATATGTATATTTACTCATTATTTAGGAACCTGCAACGATTTTATGAGCTTGGTTTCAGTCTTAATGTTTTCATAGATAGTAGATTTTTCTAATTGTTTTTGTTGTGGTCTTGTGTATGGTATGCCTTACAAACTAAAAAAACAAGTAATAGTTACCATTCATTATTTTCATGAATGGTACATATATATATATATATATAAAGAGCTATGACACAAATACAAACATATTTTAAATGAGTATACTAGAGAGAATCTCCATATTAAGGTTAAAACAGAGTAAGAAAGGAAGGTGGAGAAAGTGGGAGGATGTATGCTATTGATAAATCACTTACAGAGCGAGTGTATAAGGTCCAGTTAATCGTCTTGACTCTAAAACTATCCGCTGACATATGTCCCAGGAGAGGTGTGTCAGAAAATAGATAAAAACATAAGTATAATTATACACAATAGATTGGACCAGATTTTTTTGTCGATATAAGTTACGTTGGTCTAAGTTCCTACCCAAGATTTAAATAAATTAAATGAATGTTGCAAAACACAGGAAACAAAGTTTTGCCCCCGGGAAATCAGGGACAAACATCTTGCAATGGAGAAGTCCGCAGATTAACAGTTAACCAATGGAATACATCTGTTTTAAACAGAAATTGAAACCAGACAGGCCTCTCTGCTTATTCACAAAGTATTGTCAGCTGTTTAGTTGAAAAATCAGGGACACCAGTAAATGTCTGAAGCTGAAATAACGCATACTATGTGAATCTATCTCTACAGGCTGCTAGTCCTCAACTACATTTAACCACAAATACAACAAAATTGCAATTTGGAATCCTTTTACATACAGTATGACTCAGCTGAAATCACTGACACATTAGGATCACTATGGCATCATCACCTAATTTTCACATGATCCCATAATTATCACACTATAAAAGTAGCATTTATTGTATAATTTTCCTTTAGGGACTGGATTTGAAAGCTAAGAAATGTATCTTTAGCCATGACTCAAATATGAAATAACTAGACAAGGCTTAACTTGTCTCAATGAATTTGTGTTGCTGCTGATGTTCAGCCTTATTAAATTGTGATTCGGTAAATTTAGAAGGGCTCTATTTAAGCACACAACATATTTTTTTTACAGAAGTTTTTAGTTAGTGAAGACCTTGCTTCTGGATAGAAGATCACTAACTAAAAACTTCTGTAAAAATAATATGTTGTGTGCTTAAATAGAGCCCTTCTAAATTTACTGAATCACAATTTAATAAGGCTGATAGCATTCATAGACCTATTAGTGGGACTTTACCTCAAATCTACTTCATTTAAATAAGTTATATAATTTAATTTATATAATATATTATAAACATAATAAATGTTCCCTTGAGTATAACATTTATTTCATAAGTTTGCTCCTGGCTTGTGTTCTAGAAAAGCAATATTTATTATAAACTTTATCACTCATATAGTTGTTGTACTGCACGTTTGTGTGTAATGCTTGCGAGTTGCGCATGTGCGCTGCACATTGTGAGGCTCACAATGGGCGCAGGAGAGGGAGAGAGTGAGCGCAGAAAGAGAGGGTACATAGAGACACCATTTTTAAGACAATATTATACGGTAATTTTTGACGGGCAAGTGACTAGTAACAAATATTGAGTTGTTGTGTCATCGTGGTTAGAGGCTTCAGTATGCAGAGCTCTAATTCTGTGCCGGAAGAATTACTGAATAGGTTCTATCGTTTTTATAAGCTGATTGCACCTCAAATGTTGTAGCATTGGGGTTAATGTAGTCTGTTGTGTAGGCCTGCAGCTGTGTTTTTCTTCATGTGCAAGCATGCTCAGGTATAAGCTCATGCCTTTCCCTACCTCAAAACATCCCTCAGCCCCGAACAAGTCACTGCAGGTTTTTATTGCCAAGGCCTTTTCTTAGGCCAGCGCCTGGAAATCACGCACAGACTGTTCCAGGAAACCTGCAATTACACATCCAGGAAAGAGGAGAGAAATCCATGCCTGTGTTCTGTGTTACTTTGCCTTGGAGCAAAGCTTTTGTAACTTCTTTGCTACCAGGAGAGAGTGCAATAGGTTACAAAGCAAGGATTGCTTATCATTGTTTTATCTGCCACATTTTGCAGCTAAACTGTTTTGTGTATTAAAGCTACCAGATCCCTTTAAATAAAGCTGATAAAGTGTCATTGTTGGAAACGGAGCTGTGCAGCTGCAGCCACAGTGTGCTTGTCTGTGCTCTGTCACGAGTTGGTATGGGTACAAAATGAGCAAATTCATATGATGAACACCATGTAATGATGGGAATTTTCTTACAATTTCTGTACTGTATAGATATTGCCTTGTACCGACCGGGTACGACACAGGATTGGAAGCTGTCGTATTCAGCTCCTATACAGAATGTTATAATTATTAGCAATATCTACTTTAGAAACAATATGCATAATAGTTTTTCATGTATCCTAATTCGAATTGGTTTTTGCTACAGAGGATTTGCATCAAAAACACTTGAAATAGAAAATTTTATATATATATATATATATATATATATATATATATATATATATATATACTTGAAAAATATATGCCATAGTTTCTGTCTAGCAAAGCCCTGAAAATAGAAGCTGGGGTAAGATACTTTTTTAAATAACGGCTTTGCTTAATTTGTTGGTTGTTTTACTTTATACTCTAGTCTAGTCATAATGCACATCATGTTTTATTTTAGGAGTTTAGAGTATAGAAGTTTCCTGGATTATGAATGCATCTGGTAGAGGAGAATCAGTAGTGTATGCAAAAAATTTAGAAAAAATACCAAAATAAGCATTAATAAAATGACCCTAAAGTTGGCAAATTTCTTCAGTTTTCTGGCAGTTGATTTTGAGAATGAATGCCCCTGAAAATCCAAGCTAAATTCGCATAAAATTCATAATTATTTATGGCCAATCAGAGGCAGCTAGAACATTGTAGTAATGTCTGGGGATTCATTGTCTGCAGCAAAGTATATTGGGATGTGTAGTATTTTGTTCCCACCACAAGGAAGCAGCTTCAGGCAATGCTGCTCTGAATTTCCGCACTATGCTGCTTTTGGCTTGATAGGGTTATAAACCTACTTTAATGCAGTATTTCTATTGGTTAGTACCAGGGGTCCTATACTGTTATGGTTACTGCACCAGTCCTGCAGTCGGTGACCAACTGCTAGATGGCCCTGCCGATATTCCAGTGCCATATGACAGAGTCAAGACTTAGGTAATCTGTTAGGGTTAGGATGAGGGTTAGGCTACCATTCTAAGGTTAGAACTTCTCTAACATATCGGCAGCTCCATCTAGCAGTAGGTTGCCGCACTGTAGTGGTGGACCTGTGCCGTAACTATAACAGGATAGATTTGTACCAGGTGCCTATGTAGACAGCTCTGAAAGTGTGGAAACCATTTCTTTTTAAATAAAATAAATCTGTATGTGTATAGAATGAATCCATGTAATGTGTGCTTTTGATATAATCCGCATGTGTTAGTTAAGAGAAAGGTAAAAACGGGGAAACTTCCAGATACCTTTAAGGTACAACTGAAGAATCGTTTAAATGTTATGATCTCAAAAAATAATCGTTCTAGGAAAAACACTTTTTAAAGATCACTGCTATTTTGAAAAATTTGACTTCTTAACTGATAAACAGTTTAAAGAAAAATAAAAAAATATAAACACAACCTATAATATGTTAACTAAGGAGGGAAATTGCCATAACAGCCTCTCACAAATAATCACAGCTTAGCAGATCTCCCCCTAAATGTTGCATTCAGCATGTCCACACAGATTCAAGGACAAAATCATTATATAATAGTTTAATTGGTAGTCAGTCTTTTATATTTAGCAAAATAATTAAACGTCAATAAATTAAAGGATTCCACATTGCCCAAATATGGATATACAACTATTTTGGTGTGTTAAATATTCATTTAGACAATCTAGTTTATAAAGTGGTAGTAATTGAAGTGTTTAGTAGGCTTACTTAAAAATAAATTAAAGTGCATACCTTGGGCCTCATTCAATTGTGATTTGGCCAATTGAGTAGGGCTCTATATAGCACAGAGCATATTTTTTTTTTACAGACGTTTTTAGTTAGTGAAGACCTTGCTTTTGGATAGAAGTTCACTAACTAAAAACGTCTAAAGAAATATGCTATGTACTTAAATATAAATCACAATAGAATGAGGCCCCTTATGTATTTAGAGGGATCCTTGATTTTGCTTTCTGTTAAATATTGAAACTGAGGCAGGTATTTGGCTTCATAGGGCCTCATTCAATTGAGATTTGGCCAATTGAATAAGGCTCTAAATAAGCACATAACATATTTTTTTTACAGAAGTTTTTAGTTAGTGAAGACCTTGCTTTTGGATAGAAGTTCACTAACTAAAAACATCTAAAGAAATGCCTCATAAGGTCACTGCTGTCACGTTTACTCACATCCTCATTAAAGGAAATCACTTAAATTTATTACATTGAATCAACAAACCACATCTTCACTTTATAACCATACCTCCTATCCCCTCCAAATTATTTGGTTTTTATACCCCTGGTTGTACCTCCAGGGACCAGCATTTTTTCTAATTAATAACTAGCTTTATGAAACTTTCTTCAAAATGATACTTTTGACTCATGGTATAGCCCACTGTTAGTTAAATACATTTGATCTGAAAGTGAATCCCTGCAGTGTGAACAATTTATGATGGTCTATATCTTCATCTTTTACATCATTTTACCAGGATTAGTAACAACAGCTATTGAATATTAAAAAAAAAGACTAGCAATTTAAGTTTATTTATTTTGTACTATTCTTAAAGTAGGAAATCTGACGTGATGCAATAAATTGTGGTGTCCCCTACCTGCCCAAAACTTTGGAATCCTGTTCACTTAGGCCCTCATTCAATTGCAATTTGGCCAATTGAATAGGGGTCTAAATAAGCACATAACATATTTTTTTAAAGAAGTTTTTAATTCGTAAACATCTATCCAAAAGCAAGGTTTTCACTAACTAAAAACTTCTTTAAAAAATATATGCTATGTGCATATTTAGAGTCCTATTCAATTGGCCAAATCACAATTGAATGATGCCATTAATCAGCATGTAAAATGCTCTCTATTCACAATGGAGTTGCCGTCTCTCCTTAAAAGCCTTAGGCAAGTGAAGACAGCAGGGGAATTCTCTTGAAACCAATTCAGCTGAGATGTTGCTTAAAACGTAGCCCGTAACGTAAATCTTAGGGCGTTTTGCTATTACGTTAGCCCTGTAACGTAGGCTGCAGACGACTTGCGAGTTAAGACGCAGCAAGGCCAAGAAGAGCCTACGTGTTGAGCAACGTTGAACTTCGTGGCCGTAAATTCTTTGATCTGTCAAGCCCGTAACCGCTACGTTTTCAATTGAGCTATTAAATTGCAACAAAGTCAATCACAAGCAAGTCCATAACACACAAGAGAGGACCTGCAAGGGAGGTAAAGTCCAATAAGTAGCACTTGTAATGCTAATAAAAACACACTACTGTACTAATATTAAAAGGGAAAGTGATGTTAGGTCTTAGAATTAATAGCACAACATTCTCAAGCCCGCAAATCGGCTCAGAAAATTACATAATTTCATGTATATTTTTTGTGTTATATCGATCCCAACAATGAATGTGTTAAAAAATATACTGTTAAGTCGCATGTGATAGCATATCATATTTGCGGCTTTATTAATATTGCATTTTAACTGGAATGTGGGTTCTCTCGTAGCTTGTAATTGAACCCCATAAGAGTTTGAAATCCATCCTCCATTTTCTTGTGACGCAATGCTGACGATCTGTTTCTATTGGCTTCATCTAAACCCATAACTACAGGCGTGTTACGTTCTAACCCACAAATCCGACGGCCAACAACTGGTTTACTATTTTGCGTCTCCAGCTCGTAGCTCGCAGCCTTTCTAATTTAATAGCACCGCAATTCGGCCAAATTTCAAGCACGCAGCCGTTACGAGCTTCACGTTGGAGTTACTGGTTTGGAATTTAATGTGGCTCTCTGTTTTTACTCACAGAAATTTCCAAAACAGTCCCAGCAAAGGTCCACCCCTTGTAGCTCATTCCCACAGTGTTTCTCTGATACTAAGCCTCCTATTCAATTGCATGCCCGCGTTTTACGTAATACCTGCAGACTTGACATTTTCTACAGTTTCAGAGCTATTTCATTGAACGAGCCTGCAATTTAAGGGCCGAAAGCCGAAACTGTAAACCATGCAATCTTTAGCATGCAGGCTGTAACTACCAACTTAGAAGCAACCAATAGTAAATAAGACAGTCATTATGACATCATTAAAACATGGAGGTAAAACGTCAATCAATTAGCATTTAGAAGTCCGATATGCTATTAGACTCACAATCCAGCAATGTACAAAATATAAAAAATGAATGAAGGAAATGTTCTAATCCATGTGGGTGGCCTGTGTATTAAGTCCTTGATTCCTGAAATCAATATAACATGAAGATAAAACATACTCCTTTTTAATGCATATTTGCGAGCTTGAGACTGTTGTGCAATTAATTATAATGTCTTTCGTCGCTTTCCCAGTCTTTCAAAATGCAGTATTGAGTTTTAATTTTCATATACAGTTCTATTTTCTTCTACGTTTGCCTTTTACAGGTACGAAAACATTTGCGGTCTTGAGGAATTGTAGCCATTGAATAGTGATTTGCGATTGTAACATTTACAGGATTGATAGATGAAAAGCTTAGATGGGTTGGAGTTACTATTTTAACACTATTCAGCCTGTAACCCGCAAATCGTTTGCGGGTAGCTAAAAGGCACCAATTGAATAACTAATTTGTTTACTGGCTACATTACGGACTCCAGTAACAAACAATTGCTCAATTGAATAGTAGCCTAAATTTACTAGCCAATAACAGACTGTGTCTCAGCAGCATGTTGCTGAATTTGTGTAGATGTTCAAGGCATTTGTCTAAATGAAATTATTCAGTGATATAAATTATAAAAATGTTTCTTTGAGGATGAGTATAGGCTTCATTTGTTTATTGGAAACATTATGTATAACTGTGTTTTAGTGTGGTTGGATCCCCTCCCCATACCATGTCACAAATCTGCATATTGAGCCACATTGATATTGTTGTTTACCCTAAGTATGATTTAGTTTAGATAAAAGATACTATGGAGCAAGCCGGAATATTAACTAACAAAGTAGTTTATTTAGGTACAGTACATATATTTTTAGGTACTCAGGCAGTTGTGATCCTATGATTTCCTGTGCCCTGAATGTATGTTTAAATGCATATAGCATAGTGCTAACAATCAGCAACTTTGGAGGAAAGAATGCACATTCTAGTAAAGCAGGTACCTACCCTGGAGCTTATAGTCAAGTAAGATGTTTATTCCAAAAGATTGAATGTTCAAGTTCATATATGAACATGTTTAGAGAATCCTCCTTCCCCATATGGAGACACTGTGCAAAATGAGGGGTATTAACAGTCTCCTATACGTTTGTTGTATGAATAATTTTGTGAAGTAGCTCAAACTCAGTATAGAAAAGGATTGAGTCACATCCTCCTCCACACTGAGGTCATGTCCAGAGGAAACCTGCTAACAGCACTGAGACATGTGAGGGACTTGGGGGAGGAAGTTGGGGGTGGATTTCCAGGAAACCATGCAGGGAAAGCCTCTCCCACTAGTTTGTCAGTTATTCCCCACATATGCAAGCTTCATCTTGCCAACTCTGTCTGCTTTTCCCATTGCAGATCTCCAGGATACCCTGCACTTCGATCAGTATACATGCAGCAACACCTTTGGATACTCTGATCTGCTTAAAGAGGATTTAAAAAGCACCTTTTGATTATTTACTTTCTTTTTATCATTTTGCCTCTCATACTGGAAAACACCTGGATGCCTACCTGTCAAAGACGCATGATAAAGAGGAGGTCAGCTCTTTTAGCCGAATTGCGACTTGAACTCTACAGTGGCTTTGGATAGCCAACAAAATACCTTGGCGTAGAAGGAAAAAGTGCCTTGAAAAGGAAAGGTGTCTAAATCTTTTATATAGTTGGAAAAATGGCCTGTCCCACTAACCAGGCACAGTGCTGTAGGACAGAGCCAAAAAGCAAAGCTACACTATTTAAATGAAGGCTTGGAATATTTTGGATACATGGTTGTACACAGATGTGTATCCAAGAGACACATAGGACATTTGAATAAAGACATAGTCACGGATCGAATGTAAATTCATTCTACCCCATTTATGGGATCACCCTAAGAATCACAGTATTACATTAAGGAAGTGGAGTGATCGATTGAGACATTGTGTGGACCCTCACCAAGAGTAGTCATAATCTTACATTCTACACCCAGTCATTACATGCTGTTTGAAACCACTTTGAACTAGGTGAGTATATGGCGCTATCATAATAAAAATATGTATTGACAGAAAGTTAGTTGATCTAGCCATATGATTAAATTAATAAATATCTGTATATTCTATGCTACTTATCGATCTACCAAAGTTTTCAACAAGTTAGATAAAGAAAAATGAAACTTGGGTGCAATGAAACAGTAGATCGTAGAAAAGAATGATGTAATATATTAATGACAATAAAAGACTCTGTAAACAGATTTTAAAGAACGAAATCTTTCTTCATATATTATACTTTTGAACAATGTGTAGGAGTAAAAAGTATAAATTCTAGTAGTCTAGGCACCCTGGAAATTTCTATCGCTCTCTCTCTCTCTCTATTTATTTTTGTGTGTGTGTGTCTGTACAGTATATGTATAAACATTTTAAAGTGAGTAGCTTTTGAGGGATGCAAATATTTCTCAATGAATTAGCAATACTGGTGTTATAGCATAATTTGTAACATCTAACCATTAATGTATTTATATCATATATTTATCTATGAATTATTTATATATATATATATATATATATATATATATATATATATATATATATATATATACTAGGAAATTGGCCATCAGTTTGCCACACAATGTGATGATTTTGCCACTCTGAGCACCTTCGGTGCTCATTGCAAGCCACTCCCCTTCTGTACTTTATAGGCCTTGCGATTCAGCAACTTCGGCGCTCATTGCGAGCCCCGCGCTGATCGCCTTTGGCGCTCATCGCGAGCCCCGCGCTGATCGCCTTTGGCGCTCATCGCGAGCCCCGCGCTGATAGCCTTTGGCGCTCATCGCATGGCTCTCAATGCGTCTTCGGCGCTCATTGCGAGCCTCTTCCCCTTTAGGGGCCTTGCGATTAGTGTTACTGGCTTGGTGTAAGTGTTCCTGCCTTGGGCCCTCATTCAATTGCGATTTGGTCAATTGAATAGGGGTCTAAATAAGCACATAACATATTTTTTTGAAAGAAGTTTTTAGTTAGTAAGCATCTATCCAAAAGGAAGGTTTTCACTAACTAAAAACGTATTTAAAAAAAATATGCTATGTGCTTATTTAGACCCCTATTCAATTGACCGAATCGCAATTGAATGAAATATATATTTGTTCTTCCAGGATTATAGAAACAGCCTGTCTGGCTCCTTTAAACTTTCCCAACTCCACTCCTGAATGTATTTTGTCCAATTTGGTGTACCTTCTTGCTCTCAGTCCTTTTAATCTAATGAATTGTTTGGCTTTGAACATCCAATGATTGATACAACATTGCCTTATTCTGCTGCAGGTTGATAATACATTGTTTGACTCTAATGTTTTAGAACCATGTAGCTGTAGCCAGCTATTTTTATAGCAGTGTTATCTCACTATCCCAGGGCATACTTAAAATCTGCCTCTATTGCCAATCCGGCAATAAATGTTTTCAGCAACTAAAAAGCACATGATCTTTTAGTTTAGAGTAAAATGTCTTGTCCTATGTATCCAGCTATCTTGGCATGCAGAGAATATTTTATCTACCTATGATTAAAGCTTACATCTAGATACTAGAATAATCTTATGAAATGTTTGTCAATAAAACCAACAAAATATTTTGTTAATTAATAGATTTTTATCACTCCATCTTTTATTCAATATAGATAACTCGCAAATGCTTATATAAAGGTAAGTTAATCAAGGGTAATACAAATGAGTAGTCCCCGGGGATATATACTAAAATACCATATTATTGTAAATGTATTTCTGTTCAGTAAAAAGCATATTATGTTCATATCACCTTTATGATAACTTGTTTTGTGTTCTATAGTAAAAAAAAAAAAAGAAACAATTATGTTAGACCACACGTTCTGGTCAGATTCATTGTGCCACTAGTATTATATGCCATTTCAGCTGAGATTTCCACTTTGCACATTCAAGTTTGGTATAAACAAGACCAAATAGCACAAATGGTCCTATATTAAGATCCGATTAAGGGATTATATTTGCTAATTGATTCAATTTTAGACCCCTACATCATATTTTTCACCATATTTTGATTTAATATAAGTTTGCTCTATTACATTACACAGTTACTATTTTTATTTGACAAGTCACAGTGCCATGGTCATAATGATTATTGTAAAAGCACAGATAACTGTTATGCTTTTTAGGAAAGCAAGCTGGTCATAGTGATACATTGAAGACAGCTGAAAAAGTCTTACTAGATTGGTTTCAGGACATTTCAAATTCTACACTTTCTTCTAGAAGAAGAGACACCTGAGTTTTGAAGAGCTATACAAAACAAAGTAGTTTATTTACAAGTGGGTTAGACAGTTTACCTCTAGACACTGTCAACCAGATAAGTCAGATATTGTAACTGGAGAAATATAAAACAGAATATCTAGATAATCCAATATAATATAGGAACATGTTTTTTTTTATTCTATGTGCACCTTGTATGAGATAATCAAGTATTTTCTTTTCCTTGAATATGTAAATAATAAGGTACTACATAAGGCGATGGGCAACTCCATTCTATGAGGGTTGCCAACAGCCCAGGATTTAAATCTCTCTGCTTGAACACAGATGGATCAATTAGAAATGTTAAAACGGTGTAACTCCAAGTGTCTAAATTAGAGTAACTCAACCCCTTCATATTATTATTTTTCAGAAATATGGTTTGTATTCTTATTCTCATGATGGTGTTCAAAATGTCTTTACTAATCTATGTGTCTTTCTTTTTTTTACCATAGGGAGATGCCCTGAACTATTAAACAAAAACATTGAAGACGTGTTATTATTGATCATGTTCGTTGACACTTGCCCTGCACTTATCTGAACTGCTTTTGTTGCTAGGTTCATCTCAATAATTGCTTTCCCATGTTAAATGTGGTTGCTTGCAATTGAACTGGACAAATGGATTCCATGGGTAAAACTACATCTTGGCTGAGGGACGAGCTGGACTCTCCTGCCCAAAATGTTCGGATTCTGGATTGTAGAAGCCGGGAGCTGTATGACTCTTCACGTGTGGAAAAGGCTCTACATGTTGCACTCCCTGGTTTAATGCTTCGGCGGCTACGCAAGGGAAATCTCTCTGCTCACTCACTGCTTCCAGGCTCACCTCAGTCAGTGAGGGGAGTTGTCCTTCTGTATGATGAGTGCACAGCCAGCCTTCCTGGTCGTTTGAGTAATCAAGGAGATGAGCATGAACCGGTTCTTGTGACACTACTACACAAACTTCGAATGGAAGGATGCCATGCTTATTATCTGCAAGGTAAGTATTAGTTACATTTGAACTTAATTTGTATCCTGTAAGTAACAGAAATAAAATAAATATTAAATGATAGAGCTGCAATGATCAAGTGTATTCATGACAATTGGTATTGCTGATCAGTTGTAAGTTAGTTCCACATAAAAGCCTTATTGTAGACTGGCATGGGAAAAGTTAAACAGCGATCTGTGTACTGTGGATTCTGTCCTCTAAATTTTACTTTAGCAAATAGCATGTACAAAATTGAAAGTAGCAAAAACAAAAAAAAGGAAAGTAAGTCAATTAAGTAAACGTCTTTTTATTAGGTTGTTTTTTTGTTTTTTTTTATTTATAGGAGAAATTAATGAAGTTGTACATATGTCAATTATTTTTTAGTTGACCGGAGATCAGATCAGTCTTTTGCACTGACTGACTAGACTGACAGTGAGTGTGATGGGTGAAAACCACTTTCATTTCTTCCGATTCAACTCTTGCTCACCATTTAGTTTCAGTTAATGTTATTACATTATGTTCTGTCTGTTGGAGGGTAATTATTACAAAAATCAAATGCAATAAAAATAACACACGAGTAAGAGCTTCTTATATAGTGGATAAGCACACAATTATGTTTTGAAACACAAAAACACGTTTAAGTTTAGATTTGTTCAAGAATATGAGGCCTGGGTGGATTCCTATTGCATGTAAAACTGACAGTTAATTTAAATTTTCTACAGACTATTCTAGTGTCTATTTTATTATTCCTCTTTGGCGAGGGGTAGTTTCACTATGCTTTGCAGAGTCTGCAAATAGTTAACAGAGGATGTGGTGGCAGTTTCTCCATTGGAAATAAACATTGCAGTCTTTGTAAAATGTAGAGAATCGGGTCATATGAATCCTTCCCAGCCCTGAATATTCCTGCATGAAGCCATTGATTGAAGCTTTAATTCAGAAGGGAATTCCTTTTTTTTTTTTTTTTTCATAGTGCTTATAGTTCCTGTTTTTTGTAACCTTTTGTAGTTTTTTTGTTATTTTGCAATGTGTCACACCTTGGAACAGATATGTTACTGGGTGAAGTGTTGCAGAACCTGGGCATTTCTGTGTTATTGTATGTGCATGTATACTATGATTTATATCTGATAGAGTTTTCCATCACTTTGAGTACAATAAGCACATTTAGGCAGAGGTCAACAAAATGCATAAATCTATGAATCTAATTAGAATTATGTTAAGAGCCATACAATAGGCCACTCAAATATAGGCTTTGTTGAGGGAGATTCCTGTCCTAAGAGCAGGTGAGTTAATCACTACCAGGATCATTTTGATTGGCTTATCTGTGTTTTATATTAGAAATTGTTAAATCCTTGTCTGTTAGGGATACTTAAAGTCTCATATTATTTGAATTATTTCATTACCAATATATTTATATTTTATTATATTGGTTTCTAACAATTCTAACTTTTTATATTTACACAGGTGGCTTTTGTAAGTTTCAGAATGAATTTCCTCACCATTGTGAAACTAATCTTGACTCCACCAGTTGTGCCAGCAGTTCACCACTGCCCCCGACACCGGTATTGGGACTAGGAGGGCTCTGCATCGCTTCAGACTGCTCAGATGTTGAGTCAGACCTTGATAGGGAGCCTCTGAGCGGGATTGATTCTGAAGGCATGAGCCCACGTAACCAGCCGCCTTCATTTCCAGTACAAATCCTGCCTCACCTTTATCTCGGCAGTGCAAGGGATTCTGGTAACATGGATACGTTGGCCAAGTTGGGCATCCGTTATATCCTTAATGTCACCCCAAACCTTCCCAACATCTTTGAGAAGGATGGAGAGTTTCACTACAAGCAGATTCCAATATCTGACCATTGGAGCCAGAATTTGTCACAGTTTTTTCCAGAAGCCATTGAATTTATTGGTGGGTACAGCTATTTTTCATCATTCTAATGCCACCGTTCCTCTCCTGCACTGTAAATTTATTAGACTGATGTTATTTAACTTCTTACTTGCTACAGATGTTCTATATTTAGTCAAAAATTATTCTAACTTGGTACTGATCATTAATTAGAAAAACTTATTGAAATGGAGAAAAACAGACATGATTAGAATAGTTATACAGACTACTTATTAGTGAATGATTTTCATTTAAGTACTAAATTGATCACCCTCATTAATTCGGAATCACATGGATGTTGCAGTACATTTTAAGTTGTGAAATTATTTTTTGTGTGTATTTCTTGGCATCCTAGGGACATAATCTTATGTGTATGCGTCTTTGCGTCTGACCTTCAGTCTGGCTTCTTTTTGCCTCCCGGATAAGGTTACTTTAATGGGTGTCCCTCCTCCCTTTTTTCTGCCACTTATTGCCTTTGTCTGGAGAGCTATTTTTACCTCTTCCTTCTCTGTGGTGTTAGTATGATTGTTGTTCTAAGAGGAAATGCAGCACACTGGATAATGAGGACGGCATATGAAATGCCTTAGAATGGATATTATGAGACAGATTGTTGATTCATTATGATTTACAAGAATTGAGCATATTGTCATAAAAATATTTACTTTTCACTAAAATTATCTGTGTTCTCTCCGCATCATGGTGATGCTGCTGAGTGTTTCACCGTTCGGACATTGTTGCTGGATTAATTTATTAGAAACTTGAAAATCATTTTATCATGTTCGATAAAAAAATATCCATTGACTTCATTGCATTGTACAAAAAACTTATAATATTAGAAAATAGTAAGACAGGTGTTACTCATATGGGAACCATGACATTTTCTTTTGTTATAAAAAGCTTGCTCAACAATTTTTGTTTAATGAAAGGTATCATGCTTAATGATAGTAACCATGAATGTTCATGTTCCCTCTCCAGATGAGGCAGCTTCCCATAACTGTGGGGTGCTCGTGCATTGTTTGGCTGGCATAAGCCGATCTGTAACTGTCACCGTGGCCTACCTCATGCAGAAGCTCAACCTCTCCCTCAATGATGCCTATGACTTTGTTAAGCGTAAGAAGACCAATATATCCCCGAATTTCAACTTTATGGGCCAGCTGCTGGACTTTGAGAAGAGTCTGGGTCTCAGTAGCCCAGATGACAATCGGCTGCCAGGCCAGCACTCTTTCTTCACCAGCCCTTCCAATGAAGATGTTTTTGAATTAGACTCTTTGGACTCAACGTAACATATATATATATGTTTGTTTTTTCCGGTTTTAACTAAGAGTATTTTTGTTATTCTCTTTCATTTTTATCCTGAGTCTAAACTGCTCAGATATGGAGAAGCAGTGTATAAGCTGTGTCATTCCTATGGATCTGGATGTTCATTTTCGGTTGGGAAATGAAAATTGGACCGTTTTTTGTGCGGATTTACAAATTCTATAGCCCAATCACCATTATGTTTAAAGGCATCATTGAAGATTATCTGAACCCTTTGTATGTAATCTGAAACCTAGTGTTTGCTATTTTATAGAAAGGTAATTTCTCTGTAAAGGAAGCCATAAGCTTTTGACTTGGGAAGTTTAACACTCAATGCCTATTTTAGGTACATCTGAAGATGGCTTGAATCTTTGAACAACTTTACAGTTCTTCAGGAAAGTAACATACGTTTCATATTTTCTTGTGGATGTTCAAATAACCGTTTCGAAGTACCAAATCCTTCAGACCGAAAGACGACCTTTGAAATTATTTATAGGGGATCTACAATGGATTTTTGAGAACTTCATAGCCTTGATGCAAGGACCATCCAGTATTAAGCATTCCTTTCACTTCCAAGAGCAAATGGATTAGCATTATTGTATGATCTTATTCATACTGTTATTTGGGTTTATTAATCAGAATTTAAAAAAAGAGGGTACCAGATGCTCTTAACAAACAAAACTGAATTGGGAATACAAGCTCAAATCGGGAACACACCATGGTTTGTTTGTTTTTTGTTATGGATCACGACAAGGACTGACTCATTTGTTTTGCTTGACTGGAATGAGAAATTCTGTGAGTAGAATCCAGAAGATTGCGAGTGAGTAGCATGAGGTGCAAAAGTAGAATCCATCTAGAAGATCCTTGAAGACTAAACATCAGTATATAGAATGATTCAGATCAATATGAGATGGGACCTAAACACACAAAGCCATGTAGTTATCTTGAAGTTCGTACAGCGTTTCTAACATTTTACTAGCTTCACATTTGAACTTTGTGTCTTTCACAACTCTGGCACTTGCCATGGGGCCACCTGCAATTTTTATGATGTCATTCTTCTCTGGCTCCAAGTGAAAATACGCTATGAAAATACAGCACTCAGGATTTTTCTGGCATTTTAAGAATCTCTTTGCCCTTTGTGAGTAAACATGTTCTGGAGCATTTACATTCATATACATAACGTATTATTACAGAGTTCTAAAGCCCTGCAGTGCAGGATGAAAATTATCTCTGAGTTTTATGGATGCCCATAAGGTTTGAAATACCTTTTTGTTTGTTTTTTTAATACTGCCATCTCTTGCCCATGGCAGGCAATGCAGCAATAGACAATAATGCTATCAGTTTAAATACCAGAGTTAGGGTGTTGGAATCTGATACAATGGTGCAAAGTATTTTTTCCTACACATGTGCATATATAGTTCCTCCTGCTGGGACTGTATTTTTTATTTCCTCTCGATCAATATAACAAATATGAGTATAGAGGACAGACATGGGCCAGTACTCAGTTCTCTGAGATGCCTTAAAGGCTTTTGTAAAACAGGGTTTGCTCACAAACCATTGATTGCATACATTTTTATCATGATGTTAGTTCCGCCATAGTGGTTGGAACATATAGCACTTGTATTTGTGGTTTGTTCCCAGATGTGCTTGAGTTTCGCTATAATGGAGAAAGTATACCTATAGTTCTGTAAACATTATAATTAGTTGTACAAAAATATGGAGATGGTCAAATGTTCAGTCTGCAAAATCAGTAAGCATTATTTATACTGAACAAGTGGAGCAAGAATGCTTCCAGGAGAGTACATCATATAAATGCATGTGTATGCATATACACATTAGCAAAGCATTGCTTTATTAGTGGCCAACTGTTGGAGATCTGTTCATGAACAAAAAAAAAATCACAGAAATATAACGCTACCCTTTATTCCTTGAGAGTCTTTGATATCAAAAGGTGAGAGAAACAGCCTTCATTGCATTAGCTCCCATCTGTTACTATTTAATCTATTTCACACTCAATGAACTCTTTTACTTAACTCAAAAGTCAAAGCTTTTTTAATTATGGACATAAACCAAAGAGGAACCTCAACTCATTAGTAGAAATCTTCTGTAGCATATTATTAAGTATTTCTGCACACTGGAAGTGATTATAGTTGCCAATTTCTAACTTAACACCAAATCAGTTTTGACTGATATAGTAGTTCTTAGTTCCTTGTTGTGAACTATACTATAGTTCAGACGTTGCAAATAAATAATGAGTTTTGAGTGCAAGGATTCATTTACAAAAATGAATGTGTTATTTACCGAAGTGCAGCTTGAGTGAATGTGGGAAATTTCTCTACTGCCAGAGTTGATTAGTTTGATAAAGTGGTTCAGTTTTGTTTTATAGATATGATACAAATCATATAACTACAATTATAAAAGATTTCCTGATAGTTACAGAATTGAGATTTCTGCAGTTAGTTTCTTATTATTTATATATTTCATTACAAACTTACTGAAATACATTTATAGATTGATGTAAATGTGAAGATCTGTTTAGCAGAGCAGTATTATTAAAGAACCACCTGTGTTCTTGGTTACATTTGACTCCTGTAAAATTATTAGGAAATTAGTAATTGGGAATTCCAGCTATTAAATCTTAATTTATATAGGGACGTTGAGGAAAAGTAAACATTATGCAAGTACAGAGCTTCTTCTTTTTAATTAATTACCTGCATATACTTCTTTGTTGTACGATTTTTAAATAAAATAAAATGCACTTTTTTTATCCTGCAGATGATTTTTATTTCAAGAAAATAAAGCATCCTTGTCTTAATGTTCTGCACATGAGAGGGATATCAGTCGCTCAATTAAAAAAAGCCACAAATGACCATGTTATTTTAAAGCTAACGCCATAGTCTTTTCCTCAACATCATGGTTAGAATATACTACAGTTCAAGGAATTTTCAAGGTGAATTTAGTATTTCATAACATCTTATGATATTATTTAAGCCTGTTCATTAAAATAATAGCAGGATAGATCTTTTGAGACCCTTCCCTGATGCTGAAAGGCATTTCATATCTGATCCACAGTACAATGTAAAATTAGAGTATTTTAGTTTTAATATTATAATATTAGACCATTGACATTTTATTAATATCAACTGTGTATGGATGAAATATAGTTATATAGTAACTTGGCTACAGTCTGTATATCATAAGGCACAATTTATGTAATAGTGATTATAATGTGTTTTAACACTCCATGTACTGAATTACCTTAAAGGGACACTAAATTCAGCACAATTTGGAGCACAACTCACTAAAGATCTCCAAATAGTGTGTTGAAATATTTTTTTAATTTTTCACTGAGAAATAAAAAAAAAAGTAAAATCTGTGTTTACATGAGGAATAGACTGCTCAAATGTGGTGGCATTACAACAGCCAATTAGGTTGCAGGGGTGTGTGTCCCATTCAAGTCAATGGTAAGACTGCTTACATTTCCAGTTTGAAGGGAACAGACATTGTGGATTTCTTACGTCAGAAAATTCAGGTTTGTACTCTGTTGCCTCTCTGAAATTGAAACAATGCAAAGCACCGGGAGAGGACGTTAGGGCTCTGTGGACTCGCCTAACTGGTCAGCCATGGGTTAACTGGGCAGTGCAGTCCTGAGTCCAAGGAAAAGCTGCTATCAATCACTATTTTCCCCACAGCACCACTGTTATTACTCATGCAACAACCAGTAGGCTCAATACACTTTGTATTTGAATGTAAACAGAGATTTATACTCTAGATTTTGGATACGTTATTAGGGTAATTAAAGAAAAAAATTATAATTCTAACATAAAATCTTCGTCTCTTTCACACCATGAAGAGCACTTAGTGAGGTAAATGGTACTTACAGTTTTTACATAAGTAACTCATTAAGTATAAAATATACATTCCTAATGCTTAAAATCAATACAAGATTAGTCACTAATCCATTAAACCGCTGATAAAGTGATTTTGGGACCTTAAGAGTGAATGTAAAATGAATTGAATTGAAAAAAACAACTTCTTTACATGCACTTAAAACTCATATTAAGACTTCAACTTGAACCTTACAAATGTAATCCAGAAACTTTAAAAAAAAAAAATTTGTCACTGTTTTGTTATGGTCATAAGCAAAAGCACAATCTAGTATATTTATGTAAAATAAACATGGACAAACTATGTTTTAAAATATATGCTTGTTATATCCATTGCTGGATATTTTGGTTGCTTGCTTTTTTTAATGTTGAATTGCTGTTATGTATCAAGGTGAAGTACATTATTTTAGTATATGCTGACACTGCACCAGTTTTGGTGTGTTTACACTAGTGATTACCTATAAAGTGGTACTTATTGAATTCAGTTATGCTTTATTACATCATGCTGCGAGTGAAATGAGCGTGACACTAGTGAGAAAAGAAGAAAAATGATTGGTGAGGCATGCATAGAGTTGTATTAAACTTAAATATAGGTAATATACACAAATCAATATATACATGTCGCTTCTGGATTGGTTATCGTGATGAAGGGGCTTGTGTACTTTAATGAAACTGTGAGCTATATCATGTAGGGTTACCCAAGATGGGCAGGTCTGGAAAAGGAATTGGCAACCTACTCCAGTATCTTTACCAAGACAACTGTATGGATAAGCATGGTAAGAGACGTAACAATTGTGCCTGGTGTGCTATGGTCCAAAGGATCACAGAGAGTCGGACATGAATGAATGACTAAACGACAATATATACACTTGGTAGAGTAGGACTATATCAGACTTGGGGTACAGGAAATGGTATTTGTGTCTATTTATTTTTTAATTGACTGAAAGCCATTTTATCACATTGAAAGGAGTAACACATTGAAAGCAAACGCCCCAAAAAACAAACAAAATTCAAGTTACTTACTAAAGCCAATTACCTTGTCAGAACCAGATTTCTATGTAGTGTGTGGTGGAACCATCTTGAAAGTACACTACGGGGTAGCAACTAGTAAGTTACTAGTAACTTGCATTTTACCTATTTCTGTGTCACAGCAAATTACATAAAGTACTTTCCACCATCTCCTGGTTAGTCTTTCTTTATAGATATGCATAAGTGACATGTACCTAAACAAATAGCAGCAGCTGCCAGCAATCACTAAAACTCTTATTTGTTGTCAATAGCAACTCATCACTTATTATTCACTGTACTGTACATGACAACTTTCCCTACTCACACTTCTAAATATCCCTTTTCTCGAGGGCTCTCTCATTTTCACAAGTCCCTCTGCCATGTCTCCTCATTCTCATATCAAGTTTATATCCAAACTAGCGAATTGCCCGTCAAAAAATGACAAGTCAAGGAATGGTGTTTAGCACAGACATTATTTTTTGTGGTGGTCTGAGATCTCGGCGCTGATTGCGAGCCTCAGAGGCGCTTTTGCTGTCATTGTAAGGTTGGCGCTGATATGCTCTTTGCTCTTATTGCAAGGCTGTCCTCTGGTGTACTTGATGTGCTCTGAGCAGCGTTGGCGCTCGTTGTGAGGCGCTCAATGAATGTCTTTTGCGTTTATTGCAATAGTGTTTTTGTTTTTTGTGTATATGTATTTTGTGATGCTAATTAAATACGTAGTAAATTAATATACCTTACTTATTTGTAACTAATACATGCAGGAAGCATTGTGCTGAAGAGCTGACAATCTGTTTTGATGTTCCTGCAGTGTTGTGGAGCTGAGGTGTAAGTGTCAGCAATGTGTGTAGTGTAAATAGGCTGCGTGCGCGAGGGGAAGCCGTTAGTGTTGCTGGGTACTTCCGCATTCTGTAAGTTAGTGTTGTAAAATGGCGGCGAATGCGTATGTGGTAGGCGGGTTTGTATGATGAAGCGTCCTTGCTATTTGCTTTGTGGAATTTAGCGCCTTTAGGGGTCATGTAGCCTTGTTTTGTTTTGTTTTTTGGCGCCCATTTTTTCTTTTGCTTAGGATATTTTTGAGTGGCTAAACTTTGTAAATTTGACAGAATTGGAGGTTTACGCTGTGTTGCAGAGGTCCCGGGTGTGCCCCATTGGTGTGGGTTAGGTTTTTATTTTATTTTTGTGTGTTTTTTGAATGTTTGGCGCTGTGCGTGGGTTGTCCTTTAAGGTTGTATTTTTGCAAGTCCGTAATGTATTTTTGCGAGTCCGTAATGGATTTTTTCGAAGTCACGCGAGTCGTAATTGTTTTTGTGTAAGTCCGTAGTCATTGTTTATGTTTTTTTCCCCAAGTGGCGCTTGTGTGGTAGTTTTGTAACCTGTTGTGAGGCGCCGTAGAGCCTCCACCTCCGCAAATGTGGCCCCTCGCTTCGCGAGGCTCCGCATTTGCGGCGCATTGCAGCCGACGTGGAAGCCTCCACCTCCGCAAATGCGGCCCCTTGCTTCTCGAGGGTCCGCATTTGGCGGTTTGAAAGTCGTAGGCGGTCACAGGGATGAGTGCCTACGGCACCCATCTCCACCAGCGCTCCTTTCCAGCAACTACGGGCTCGCTATGCTGTCAACTATATATGTGATCATCTAATATTTACACCTGCATGATGTATTCTATGACCACTAGGTGGAGATACAGTGCATGCTAGTGACGATCTGTTAAAGGAACTGTCACCTCAAAATTTATATTTTTGTTGTTTTTTTTAAAATTATTATTCTTAAAGTACATGAAAAACTAGCTATACACTAGCTATACATTGTATTAGCCATTTGATTGTCAAGTGAACCATTCCTGAGGTAATCATGCTTTCTGTTTTTGTATTCTTATGCAAATTAACAGTTCCTGCATACTAATTAGTTGTTTTTTGCACACTAATTAGATTTAATGTAGATTATCACAAAGGAGCCACAATGTTATAGCTGAATATCTCAAAAATGATTTACTGCAGAGTAAAATGGCTAGTACAAGTGTTTGTTCTCTGAGGTTTCACACTTGACACGCCAACGTCCATCAACTCGATGAAGCAGAAAACTTGACTCATCAGACAAGGCAACTCTTTGGCAATGAAAAGAGGTAATTTTTTGCTACTGGCGTTCAATTTGAAGCCATTTCTTATGATGAACCCTCGTCAGCCTGGGTGCAGTGACCAGCCGTTTGCTTAGGAGCCCCATACCCAGCAGGGTTCACTGTACTGTCATAGACACATGTCTGGTAGCCTTCTGGTTCGTTTGGACAGTAAGTTGCTAACTGTAGTGTGTCGGTTGGCACTTGCACACCTTTGCAGCCAACATTCCCTTCTGACATCAATGGCAGACGGTGCACTGACACTATGGTGCCATTTGTCCAGTCACCGTACATTTTAACCACAGCAGCACATGAACAGTTCACAAACTACTGTTTCAGAAATACTGCTGCCCAAAAGCCAAAGATTATTCCCTTTACATAGTCAAATAAATTGCACATGTTACTTATGAGACAGCGATTGTTGATCTGTCTGCAGAATGCCTACATGTCACCTTATATAACCACCGAGCCAGCTTTATTTGCTGACATCAAAAGTAGGTGGTCATAATAATGTTACTCGACTGTGTAATTAGGCACAAACCCCCTTCCCCAACAGAAATAAATGCAAGTAAGATCATGTAGAAATGTAAACGCCCAATCTCGTACTTGCTTTCTTCATCAAATTATCATGGATACCTTAAGAGTCAAGCTAAGACATTGACATTTTTACAATGAATAACTAGGTCTAAACCATTTTTTTCCTGTCTAATTACACTCTTTGTCCAACTCAATTAATTCAAGCCCTTGTATTTTTTCATCATACAGGTGTGGGTGTTAAACAGAAAACGGATATCTATAGGTAGAATTATACAGTGATCTCATCCTTCACTATCTGAGGAGAGCAGCAACAAAAATCACACAACTCACAAAAATTTCAATCACCCTCACTCCAGGCTTCCTTTCCCACAGACTCCCTTTCCCTCACCACACACAAGCATCCTGCAAGCTGCTTCCGGGACAGGCTTTCTGGCACATAAAGGGGAAGTGAGGCTTCCTGATACTGCACCAATAGTCAGCAATCCGGGTCAAGTTGCTGCCTGATACAGGACCAGATATTAACTCCTTCATTGTCAGGGGCACAATAAATGTAATACACATACACTGAAAATATTCATCACTTGATTATAGATAGTGCTCGGAACAACAATCTCATTTTTCTGTGAGCTTTTCTATTATTGTTTAATTTGAAACTTACCACCATGTTATTCAGTGATACTGTAAGCAGTTTGTGGTAAAGTGACACAGCACTGGTCTCAATTAGTGAAAAGTACACATAATTGTAGTTATATGTTGTAAAAAATAGTGGAGGTGTTGGAAAGCTGAGCTTGAAAGTTAGGTGTTTGTATTTTAAGCATACATTACATTTGAAAAGATCATCCCTGTCTCCCAGACTTTTAAGTGTTAATTTCTTATCACAGATCCTATTTATATTAATGGGCATGCTCTTCATGTTTATCACCCCCAAAGTGAATAAACACATTTACAGAGAGGGAGGATCTTTTTGTGTAATTCTTGTTTACAATACAGAACTTGCTTCCATTCAAAATTAACAAAACAAGCATTTTTATATGCATACTTTTCATTTTTGCAATAATCGGGACATTTGCTATGCCATTTTACAGCATCAATTGACAATCAGATAATTATTCACAAGGGTGGGACACTGTTCTTATGACCAAAAATCTATATGTGGGAATTTGAAAATAGGAGGCACAAACAGGATGTGGATCAGAAGTTTGTCAACTGCTTGTGGTAAGGCACAAGTATAGAGACATGGATGAGTGAGGGAAGTAGTTATAAATGAGGTCTAAGATGCATGGGGGGTCTGGCAGCGTCGATGAGTATTATAGTGAAGGACTAAATCTTTTATTATGATTGTGGAAGGCAATGGGAGCCTGTTTAAATATTTGCAAAGTGGAGCCGTAGATAAGCAGTTGGTGAGGATGAGTCTTCCAGTAGAGTTGAGAATATGCTGTATCATCGGTATAGAGGTGATGCTCAAAGTTTTTTGCTAGAAATTTTCTGATTTTCTTACTAATGTGACCAGTTGCCCCTCCATAATCTTCTCTCACCACTTCCTAAAACTTAGAGCCGCTATAGTGCACTAGCTTTTGTCACATTTAAGGAAGTAACATATTTTAAGCTGTTTTCTCACACTCTAAAGCAAACAAATTAGAACCATATCAAAAGCACTTCTACCTCTTTACCTCACCATGGTAAAAGCTTTTTTTTTTTTTTTAACTCATTATGGTTTCATATTTTGTAATCACATAAGAGAGGGAATAGGAAAGCTGTGCAAAAAAGAATAGTGTAGTGTTTGGGAGGGCAAAGGAGAAAGAAAGATGAGACGGAGTATTGCATATCACAAATCTTTTCATATATGAGTTTCTGTTTCATTACATTGAAGCCATTATGGTATACTATTTCATATCATATAGATTAAGTTGGAGTCAAAGTACTTTCAATACAGGCCTCGCTGAAGTAGAAGTCGGCATTACAACACCTAATAAAGAATCTATTTTTCTTTATTCCAGTAGGACAAAAAGCTTTTACGAAGAATAGATTAGTATAAACAATATATTAGTTATTGTGATTAAAAGGACATGGCAAAAAAAAGTTTTCCTTCTTCATCAGCATGAGTGTATTTGATGTTTCACACAGATCTTTTTTCAAATGAAGCTCTCAGATCACAACAAAATGTTCAGACGTTTTAAAGCTCTTGGGGGCTTGTCCTTTGTAAGCCAATTAGATCTACAGCCTAAAGCATGTTCCCTCTTCGTTTCTTGTTAGTTTCACTGAAGTTTAAACATATTTTACTTAGTATTTCATGCAGAAAGCAACTTTAGTAATGCTTATAACTTGCTCTTTTAAATACATGAAAAAACAACTGTGTTCATGTCCCTTTAAAAGAATTGATGTTTTGTGGCGAAAAATAAACGAAAATAATTCCACCATCTTCACACTGGAGCCACTCTCATCTTTTTCTAACTGACCATTTGTTTTTCCCTATATTTTGTTATAAAAGCTGTGAAGCAAATAGGCAACTGCATGTAACCTTGGTTTTCACTCATCAATAGCTAGAAAAAGGTTGGAGAAGCACAGCTGAAGATGGTGGCAAAACAAGTTATTTTCACTTTAATTCTTTCTACAAAAGTTATACCTTTTTAATCAAATTAAATTCTAAATGTGTTTATACAGGTCTCTGTGAAAGCTGGATCATTACAGTGGCCTTTTGGCATGCTCAAACAAAATGAACAGTCTCGACGACATTATCACCAACCATCTTATTCGCTGTTTGAAAAAAATAAAATAATGGCCTATATCAATTAGCTGACTGTTGAAAAGTTCGCCATATTCTGGTTGAACAGTATAAAACTACCCCATACTGCTAGAGGATGACGTTATTTAAGGTAATATTTTTATGTACATTAAAAAATGATCATGTTCACAAAATGCTTTTTTAAGTACATGACATAATTCATTGGTCTTCAGTGTCAATTTATGTTTTTAGTGGTACATCATACCAGAAGAGATTAGATTTTAGATTTGGGTGCCATCAAAATTGTTAATAGTTTTATTTTTACGTCAAAGACGACAAATAGATAAAAAAAAAACAACAACAAAAAACAGGTGCCATGAACTGTACTGCACTATTAAAGAGTGCTAGAAGAAGGAAGATTGTGGCAGGGACCAAGACACACTTGTCAGCAACACTAATATAATGGATAGATTGTAGAACAGATTTTGAATATGACAAAATAGATCAGTAATGAAGAAGTTACCCTTGGACTTGGGTTAAAATGCACAACATTTTATTTTAATGACTGCAGTTTCTATGAAGTGTGATAATGGAATTGTGGAGTGGCATGTAAAGCACTGAAAGACATGTTTATAGTCTAGCGATTAGACTTTGTTTACCATTGCAGAGATGCTTTAGCATAGCTGAGAGGGGAAGCAGAAATTGGAAGGTATTAGTGTTAATGGGACAGGTTATGAGATGGGAGGACAACATTCTGAGACCTCATCCTCTGACTTAGACAAAGAACCTGGTTGTCAAGGTCTCAGGCTCAGGTTTTGCAGTGTAGAATAAGCCTGTAGTGAAATGACTCTGTTTAGCTGATATGCTTAGCATCTTAGGATCACCTATTTAGGTACTAATTATTCTTACAATTACAGTGTTGATCTAGGTTTTGAGGGCGGCCTAGTGTGGAAGGAATACTCATCTAAGAATATATTCTGCCAGGAAAGGGTAACAATGTGGAATATAAATGGATTTGTTGAGTTGGTTAATCTCTGTTCCTCATTCCTTGAACATTTATGTATCTGCCTACCTCCTAACACCCCCTCAATATGATTATGGGAAGATGCACTCGTTGCAATGTATGTTCTATAAACGTTAAACCCTAACATCACCTTTATAAGGTTTCACACAAACCCCTAACACCAATTAAGAACACATGCTGTCACTTCCAGGTGGCCTCTGACTTTCCCCCTCCATCTTACTTCCTCAGTCATCCGTACATAGCACACTGTGAAATTCCTGTACACCTCTAAATTCACGTAGAGATCAGGCATTGCAATTCTGTTACAATTGTATTTCACCCCATCATTTCTAGAGCACCTTCATAGACTTTTATCACCTGTTAATTGGCCCTGAATGGGTGTATTTACCAGCTTAAAGTAATGCTTAAAGACAGAAGGTAGACTGCTTCAATTGGTTTTATAAAAACAGATGGATTTAATAAAACCGTACCTGTTTAAAAATGTATCAAGTATGCTAGAAATGTCTTCTCCCTGGCTGTATTTGAGTATTAAAGAATTTCATGTGTGAACTCACAACTATTGACCCAAACAGATGAAGTTGATTATCTAATGACTTACCCAGAATGTTTCTACAACAAAGCATGTGTATTGTTCAGTTTTGAGAACACTTTTTATATAACAAACAGGGAAAAAACAAAGTTTAAGGTTCAAAGTATGCCCCTAGTATAACTGTGGCAAAGCCATCTGTTTCCAAATCACAGGTTAGTTTTACTACATTGGTTAAACTAGCTGTTGTTCACAACTGAGATGTTTTAATTTAGTTCAAACACAGCATTAGATGCCTGACAAATACCGAGACCACTGAAACTAAATTGTAAAAATATGCAATGTGGAAGAAAAAGATATTCCCTTTCAAAGCACAACTGTAATCATATTTTTTATAATTTACTCTTGTGAAGAACTATACAGTGGAACCTTGGTTCTGGTTGTTCTCGGAACTCGTCATTTTTGATACTCGGCGCATCTCACTGAAAAAAATAATTGATTCGCTCACCCTGCATACTGTGTTTCAGGAAGTAGAATAAAGTTCTGTATTGTGGTGTAGTGTAGTTAGAGCCTGCAAGAGCCAGTGAGCAGTCTGTGCCTATTAGAACCAAAGTTCCTAGCAATAACCTGGCTCCTCCTCTACATGGCCACCATCCCATTGGGCCCTCAAGTCCTCTTAGTACAGTTGAAGTTAAGTTAAATTCTATGTTATTTGAGGTAATTGTTGTTTGTTATTAACATTGTTTGTGATTGTTTAGCTTTAAAGTTCTGTATCCAAAAACAAGACTATCAGTTCAAAATAAAATGTGAAGAATCTGGGGTCCGGAACAGATTATTTAAATTTACACAATTTACAATTAATGGGAAATGCTTGCTTGGAACTCAACCTTTTTGGAACTCATCCTGCTGTCTGGAACGGATTAAGGAAGAGTTCCAAGGTACCACTGTACTTGAAAACAGGCAACATGTCTTCTCTGGAGTGGGAAAGCATTCTGCTATTCAACAATACACAGTCATATCTATACAAAGCTCTACAATTAACAAATAATATCCATATGTACTGCTAAATAAAACTTAATTATCTATAACTTTACCTTTAACCTTTCTGTGAAATTAAAATGGGTCAATGTACTGTGAAGCCTTTTTTAGGACTATGAGGCCCTTCAAACGAAATATATTACATTTATATGTTACATTTTTATTACTGCAGATCAACATCTTTAGGTGGGAATAGACTTTGATCTCAAAGTTTCTGTCTGCAAAATTGGAAATGTGGCAGCTACAACTGCCAGTGCTTCCAGTAGAAACAGAAGCTCATTAGTTTGCAGAAGTACACCCTTCTGAGAAGTAAAAACAGCTGCCAGGAAAAACATAACATGGACCCCTGCATTAAGGAATAACTGCAAATTTAATTGCAAAATAAATTGTAGATCTTCCTATTTATTTGTGCAAAATGTCAATGTAGAAAAAAATGACCACAATGGTCCTTTGAACCACCTATGATTATACCTAATCTATGCTAATATACAAGTCACTGCAGTGTGAATGTTATAGCCTTTTATGCAAAGAGCTAATTTCATCACTCTTTTATACCATTCACAAATGTTCAGTATGATATATTAATAAATATCTACTTTGTCAAGAACTTTATCGTTGTGGCTTTTAAAGCACCTCTAGTCTCTGGTCTGTCTCACATTATGTCTATGGAAAATACACTGGGTGCCATCCGGCCTAGGCCATGCAACTCCTGTCTCCATCCTTCCTATCCTGTGTTGCCACTGGAGAACTTTGGCTTACTGCCTGTGAAAGGGGAAATGACCCTCACTCATTCACACAAACATACACCCAGTAAGAAACAGAAAACAGTTTTTAAAGAGTAAAAATAGGTAAATGACTAATGCAAGTGTATCAAAAGAAAACTATTTAAAATTATTTTGTTGGATGTTTGGAGTGTCGGTTAACAGTGATTCAAAACAGTTTTTCATCTTTGGTTCATCCATATGAAAGGACATAGGTTTTAAGTGTTACTTAATCCAACCTATTTATCATTATGGGTTTGTTATTCACATCATTTCACATTTTGTTCCATTAAAATGTATTCATTTAAAAGGACAAATCAGATAATACACTATTTGGGAACTATTTAAAAAAATGGACTGAAAATAGATGAATGTATTATGATGTTTTGAGATAAAGGTCGTTTTTTATAGCCTGAGCCTGGAAATTTCGGACACAATAGTTCACACAATTATTTTTAAAGTTAGGAAATATGGATAATTTATTGCAAAGATAAAGATTTTTCTCTACATATAGTTACTAGACTATATAAAAAAGTAAGGAGGCAACCTTATTAAAATTGTGAGCAATGGTACTACATTTCAGAAAGATTTTGCCAGTAATTGTTACTGATCCAACCTGCATATGGCCATGTCAATTTGCCATTTAAAATCATTCTGAATTAATTTACTGTCCTATTTCCGTTTTATTTATTTATTTTGCTATGCATGAGTACCATTCATTAATTAGATCAACCATCTTGGTTATCCAAATATATAAAACAGTGATTGAAAGGCTACATAGTTATATAAACATTTACTAATAACTTAAAACAACCAACATACATTCAGAATTCAACAGTATACAGATGGCTGTGCATTCTCACTTCCACAGACACAATCCATGGGATTTTTTAATATTTTTAAAACCATTATGCATCAAAGAAAAAATAAACACTGCCCCCATATTGAGTCACATTCCTAGGACCTCCATAGGTCTTAAAGGACCACTGTATAGGAAACAAAAATATAGTTAGATTGGTTATTGCACAGGGTTAATAATTCTTTAATTATTAACAGTTACCTTTTTCTGTTTCTACTACCAAAATAGCACAGCAGGTCTGCCACCATTTCACTAAGGAGCCATCATGTGACCGCCAGAACACCAGGTAAAGTGTTAGTTTTGGCTCATGCACAGATGTCTTTGTGTTTCGCAGCCCAGGCATTCACATTGATGATGATGTCATAGTGCATGCTCCCAGTGCCACTATCTATTTAGATGTGCATGAAATCATGAATAACGTTTTGATTTTATCATTATTCCAGTAAGTATTAGCTATGGATTTTGTTATTTAGTCATGACCATGGTACACCAGGCACATATGTCAATCACTGCCTCGTGAGCTCAATCAAGCTCATGGTCATTGCTTCGATTACCTCATATATCCATCTTTGCTCCTGCCGTCCCCTTCGTGTGCCTTTAATCTTTCTAAACATCAGAGTCTTCACTAGGGAATTCTGTCTTCTCATGATATGACTAAAGTGTTTGAGTTTTAGCCTCATGTTGAAACCTTCCATTGAACAGTTTGGCTTAATTTCCTGTAGTGTAGATTGATTGGATCTTCTTACAGTCTCCAACACTACAATTCAAAGGCATCAATTCTACTGCGCTCAGCCTTCCTTACGGTCCAGCTCTCCCATCCGCTTGTTACTACTGGGAATCCCATAGTTCCAACTATGCAAATCTTTGCTGACAGTATTTCTTTACTGTTAAATAGCTTGTCCAGACATGTCATAATTTTCTTCCCCAGATGCAAACATATTTTTAATTTCATGGCTGCAGTCGCCATCTGTAGGGATCTTGGAGCCAAGGAAAATAAAATGACACTGCCTCCGCTTCTTCCCAATGTATTTGCCAGTAACTGAGATTGCCATGGGTACAAAGTTATTAGATATCATAAATAACCACCCAGTTATATTCTTTGATAGCATTGTTTTAAAAGTACTAATGAAACTTGTGTTTATTGCATATCAGAACGCCAGTAAATGTATACTTTGCGCCTCATTCAATTCCGTAACTTATGGAATGTAGTCTGTTTGTCTGCGGGCCCGCAGGGCGCTCTAGTTACGGTGCTATTCAATTCGGGAAGACCGCAAGTTATGAGCCGATAGCGAAATTCTTGTGATATGAACCGTCGCAGTGAATCGGAGACCAGAGCCCGTAACACGTTCGTAGCCCGCAAAAAGCCAATTGAATAGCAAAATATCTTGCAGGCTTCATTTCCGAAGCCTGCATCTCCCAAGGGCTCAATTGAATGAGGCTCTTTCTGTTTATTGGTTCCATATCAGTTCATATACGGTGTTCTTCTCAGATATTTTTACCAGCCGGGGTCATGAAGGAATAGTCGGGTGAGTATAGCTATAATGAGAGCTTGCGTGTTATTTGCTTCTGAAGCCGGATGGCGTTTCGAATTAGGTGGGTTGAGTGCCTGGAGATCACTGATATACATGCAAAACTTACCTTCAAATTATCTAAGGAACCATAAGGAAGAATTTGTCTTTGATGTAGGAATTCTCTTTTGTTACAGAACCACTATACAATGGATAAAATATGTGTTTTTGAATAATTTAGCTCCGATGTAAAGCATATTTACATATAAAAAAAAAATCATAAAGCTAATGTTTATTTAAGAAAAAATTTAGAAAAACATATTTTTGTTACCCTCCGGAAAAGCATATTTTTTAAAAAGTGAATTTCCATTTTGCTGAACGGAGCTTGCATTTATTGGTGCAAGCTACCGGCTTCTAAGCATGTATGGTGAGAGGAAATAGGTGTCAAATTCCAAATGATTCAGTGACTTAAAAAATCCACTTTTCCTCTTCTCCCGCTCTCTTTCCACTGTTTAGTAGATAAGAATTGCTCAAGGCTTAAAGCTATCAGTAAATTCTCAAGTCAAACAAAAATGTAAGTGTTTTTTTATGCAAAACTAATTTCCAAAATTAAAGATTCTGTCTAAAAGTGTCTTTCTGTTCATGGTCAACATAAATGGTAATGTTGTTAGTTTGTTACATACTTCACAATAATGAGTTTTTTGCTAACATTTTTGTGATACTTTAATTCCATTTAAGTTACAAATTATGTTTATCAAGTTTGGGACATGCAAACAATTTACATTTGTTATTCTGCCTTTGTTTCGGGGCTTAAGTAGGCTGTTGAATTCCTCTGGGGGAGAATATTGCTAAAGGCTTCTTAAGTGCTCCTAGCAAGTACCCAGCCCATTACAGTAGGAGCAGCAGTGACAGCCCACAGGGGGACATTGGGAAGGGAGTAGGCGTATGGGGAAAGCTCAGAGTATTGACTCTAAATGCATTTTTCTGAGGCAGTTCTGTGCTTTTTAGTGATCTCACCAGCCACTAACACAAGAGAAACCCTGGGGACAACTGAGAACATAGATCTGCCAAATGCTCCAGATTATCTCGTCATCAAATTAGAATCATGCTCTCTGATTAAGTTACTTACATTAACCATTGCTGCTGGTTCTCCAGAACTATGTTTACTTTCTCTTAATTTTACATTTTAATTTTCATCTTCTATTTTAGAAAATATTTTATAAGCAGATAAGGTGATATTAGGACAGAATGCCCCTACATGTCTGCGTTTTTTGTAAAGACAGAAATAGTGGAACTCGTGTAAAAAGTGTTGTTTTTTTTCCTTCCTGTGCTTCATAAATATTAATCATCCTAAAATGGAGACAAAACAGATTTTCACAGAGCAGTAACATATTTTAATGTAATCAGCTATAGATTCAATTAGTTTACTTATAATGCAGGTGATCCTTCTCTTTTCTTCCATGAATATGACAAGATGAGACGTGAGACAGCTTGATAAATGTGAACCTTCACCTAGAAAAAAAAAATGGTGCTGTAAGTACTGCTTTTGAGACATTGCCAAATGCCAACCAGGCATAGTTCAGCAGTCAAGAGGGTCTCCTACTTTCATATTTCACTGTCCATCTCTTTTCTTTTCACCTCTGATCACTCTCACCTCCCAAATCCTCTAGCAGTCCTTTTCTCTTTGTCCATTTATCTGTTATATCGCTCTACTCTGCCCACTACCTATTCTATTTTGCAGTTTGCCCAAATTGTTCCTACACTCTTTAAATCCATATACTTTATCCGTTTCTCTTTCCCTATCATTTCTCTCTTGCCAAATTTCTCTTGTCACTCACTATCTCCCATATCTGGATTTTGATACCTCTTATCAATGACCTTTTTCCCTTTTCTCCCCCTTCCCATATCTCCTTTTTTACTTCCCCACTCATTTCTTCCATATTTCAGCCGTTGTGTTCCCCCATTATTGTTATTCTTATTATGATCTGTGGCAGTAGAACTTTGAAATCTGTTCCTGACAAGGTTTGGGCCTCTATTTGGGAATAGGCAATCTGGCTGTCAAATGAAAATGTTTTTTTAGTCTACAGTTTCTTGTTTACAAGCCTTACTAGACTGAAATAAAGCTTACACAATTTAAAATAAATTGAATATTTTGTTTCTTATTCATCATTATTGGTAATCTTGGTTTAGCTATTTTTTGTATTTATCTTTATCGGATATTTACATTGAATTCGATGAGCATGCTTGGTGATTTATGAAGGAGTAACAATTTTAATTAGAGACTCATTTTGGGACTTGTTTAAATAGGACGTTTGTCATTGTATTCTAGATCTGTAAATGTAATGTGTTTTCAGTCCTATTATTGATTTTTAAATATAACTACCAAAACAAGACTAGTTTATTAATATTTGAATCCTCCTTAATTCCTTTATTATGGATTATTTTAAATGAGCTCATATTATCTATTAAAAGAACAAGGCTCCTCATTTCCTGGATGGAAAAAATGGCAGCTGAGAACAAATCTGGCATTGCTTTTACAGCTAAATGTTGCTCTCTAGTGGAAACTTTTGTAAATTAGTAAAGAATGTCAGTATTGTGGCCCTTAATGGTCTGTTTCTTTTTTCAACTTAATTATACGTTGGTTAATTTCTGTAAATGTTAGCAGTTTGTACTTTCTTATAAGTTTCCTCTTGTAAGATCAAACTTATTTTTGCATTTTATTTTCAGTTTGCAATTTTATAATCTCTTAATAGGTACATCTGAGCAGTGTAATTTATATATATATATATATATATATATATATATATATATATATATATATATATATTAGCGAATTGCCCATCAAAAAATGACGGCAATGAAATTGTAAGAGAGCTAATGCTGTTTGGTGTATAATAATAAAATAAATAATAGATTAATAAAGTAATATACTTTACCTATTTTGAAGTAATATATGCAGGAAGCATTGTGTTGAAGAGCTGGCAATCTGTTTTCATGTTGCTGCAGCATTAGTGCTGTGGAGCTGCTGTGTAAGCGTGCTGAATGTGTGTAGTGTAATAGTGTGCGTGCGCAAGGCAAATCCGTTAGGGTAGCTGTGTACTTCCGGATTGTATAAGTTATTGTTCTAAAATGGCGCCTAATGTGGGGTACGCGGCTGTGGCTGATTTTGCGTCCTTGTTTTCGGATCTCGTCTGGCTTTTTTGGAAAATCCGTAGGTGTTTGGTGGTGTTTTGCGTCTTTAGAGTCCTGTAGCCTTTTCGTTTTTTTCGGCTGCCATTTTTTCTCTCGCTTAGGGGATTTTCGGGTGTCTAAACTCTTTTGTTTTGAGTGAAATTTAGGTGTAACTTCAGTTTTGGAGGTCCTGGGTGCCTCCCCTTGCTGTAGGTAAGCTTTTTATGTATTTGTTGTGTGTATTTATTGTGTTTTTTAATGTTTTCATGTGCGCGGGTTTCGGGCGTTAAGGTCGTATTTTTGCGAGGTCGTAATGTTTAGTTTTTTTCTAAGTCTCGCGTCTCTTATTTGTTTCTTGTAAGTCATAAAATTTTGCCAGGTCCGCAGTTGCCTCGCTTTGCGGCGTTAGCAACAGCCCGCATGCTCACAACTATATATATATATATATATATATATATATATATATATATATATATATAGATATATATCTATATATCAAAGAGAGACAGATGTTTACATGAATCTATAAATGTGTGTGTGTGCGGCCATTTTTTCTCTCGCTTAGAGAATTTTTCAGTGTCTAAACTCTTTTATTTTGAGTTAAATTGAGGTGAAACTTCAGTTTTTGAGGTCCTGGTGCCCCCTCTTCCTGTAGGTAAGCTTTTTATGTATTTGTTGTGTGTATTTGTTGTATTTTTCATGTTCGCAGGTTGCGGACGATTTTTGAGGTCGTAGCGTGACCCGTATTTTCCTTTCGTAACTACGTAAATTTTGCGAGGTCTGCAGTTGCTGGCAAGGAGCGTTAGCAACAGCTCGCATGCTCACAACTATATATGTGATATAGTCAAATGAGAAAAAAAGAAGACCATACTGTTTATAAAAAGGCACTGAAGGTAAAACCTTTATTCATGCCATGGGGAGATTCTGTTTTAAGATGATATATCCACGTACATTACCTTTGGAGAAGCAATTCTCCAAATCTCCTTGTCTAGGTCCCAGTTTTACTATTTCCAAAATGCAAAATGTAAGCATTTTTGGATAATTTTTATCGATGGACCTGACATGCTTTGCCACTGGGGTGTCATACTCTTTTTTATTTTTTTATTTTTTTTTATTACATAAATATGCTTGTGTAGTCTGTGTCTGAATTGTCACTTTGTTTTTCTACATAGAGTTTTTTTGCAAACGCATTCTATGACGTATATTATCCCAGTGGTTGAGCCAATATTAAATTCTCGTAGAGGGAAATTCTTATTTGTATTGGGATCGATACATTTATTTGTGGGTTCTATGTAGTTGCAGGCTTTACAATGGCCACAAAAACACATGCCTGTAGTTTTAATCAGTATGAGCTTGATTTTCCTCTCCTCTTTGAAATGACTATGTGTTAGTCTATCTCTTAGATTCTGGCCTCGTCTGAATGTAATAGATGTATTTTTAGATTGTTTTTATTTATATCTTCATAATACAAGGGTATATGCTATTGCTTGTCCAATATCCCTTTTTATGGCTCTCCAATCCTGCCTATAAGTAAAAATACATCTTATGATGTGGTCTTTTTCTTTCAACCTTAATTGTGGGTTTTGGTTTATCAATTCATGTTTTTGCTCTTTAATGCTGTTTTGTATGTTTCCTTGAGGAAATCTATCAAGTCAGGCAGTCTTTTTCATCTGTTTTCTATTTAAACTCCTGATCATCACTATAATTTCTTCAAAGTGTCTAATACTGTCCTGATGGAATTGCCCTTTTTAATGGCTCAGGTAAGCTGGATCAAATTAAAAAAGGTATTTGAGGTTGTAGATTTTTTTTTTATTTGTAGTTTTGATGTTGTCTTCCTGATATTTTTTAATCGACAGTTACAAGAAAGTTATCTCAGATTTTTTTATCTCAAAAATGAATCTTAGTCAAAAGTTATTAGTATTAGGCAGTTCTGTGAATTCTTTAAATTCATATTTAGTACCTGTCCATATAACTATGACATTGTCTATGAATCTATTCCAAAGTGGTATTTTATCAACATGTTCACTATTTGAATCCTCAAATTTTCTGGGTGTCTTCCCACCAACTCAGGTATAATTTGGCATAGCTTGGGACAACTGAGGTTCCTATTGCCATGCACCTTCCTTTTGATAGAACCATTTTTTGCCAAAATTGAAATAATTTTTCGTCACTATAAACTATCAAAGTTAGTCATAATGTGTTATGTAGGTTTTGTGAATGACTCTGAGGAGCAATTGTTGGTTACTGGATCCCTTAATGTAGCCAGTAAACTAATTTGCTATTCAATTGGCATCTTTTAGCGAGCCGCAAACAATCTACGGGTAACAGTCTGAAAATCTAAGCCCTTGATCTTTCAAGCCCACAAAAGTTACAATCGCTAAAATCGCAAATTGCTATTCAATTCCTCAAGCCTGTAAATATTTTCACACCCATAAATGGCAATTGTAAAATAAAATCCTACTAGTACCAGATAGGACTCACAAGGGGGTTTAATATGTGTTTGTAGCACTGTAAATGCAAATAAAAAATCAATAGTGTACTTTTAAGGATGTGGAAAAGTGCAGTATTGTTCTCAAGCTCGCAGATCTGCATTAAAAAGGATGTTTTTGAAGGTTTCATTTCTGTGTTATATCAATCTTGGGAATCAATGAGTTAATACATATCAGGCCACCCACATGGACTAAAACAGTGTAGCCATTCATTTTTATTATTTTTATTTCCGGATTACAAGTCTGATCGCATATGGGACCTCTAAAAGCTAATTGATTAATGTTTAACCATGTTTTACTGGTGTCAAGATGACGGTCTCATTTACTATTGGATGTTTCTAAGTTGGTAATTACGACCTTGTTTAATTGATCATGATCACGCATTGAAATGCTACCTATGATTGCATGGTTACGATTTCGTCTTTCAGCCCGTAAATTTTGGTTTTGTTCAATTGAATCGCTCTGTAATTGTAGCAAATTTCATGCCCCTAGTTTTCAAACAATATTCCATAGCCTTTAAGGAAACCATAAGTTTTTTTATAGACCAGTGTAAGAACTCTTTAAAGTTAAATCTGTTTTAGTTCCCATTAGTTAACACTAAAACTGCATGGTTCACTTCATTTTTTGGTTCACTTCATTTTTATTGTAATATAAAACATACATAATACGACATACATAATAGCATAACATATGTTGTCTTAAAAATATTTCCATCTTACAGTAACACTTTTTAAACAACAACATTCATTCATACCGCATTCGCATAATTTTCCTTTAGTTTAACCTTTAGGGGAAGTTGGGCAGAGTTAGATATTATATTTAAGGAGGAGAAAAAGTTGATATTTAACTCGAGATGTGGGAAATAATTGTGTTTTACTTTGCTGTAACCTGTCCCAAATAACCCATTTACTTTTAGTTTGTGTTGTTAGTCCGGTTGACATAAACTGTCTTTCCAATTCCCTACAGCGATCTACCTTGCATACTACAGTATATCCATCCATACTGGAGGCTTTTTTTGTTTCCATTTTGAAACAATACACTGTTTGACAATCGTGAAAAGCTGAATCATGAAAGCTATTTCAGCTTTGTTGAATTTGTCTGAAAAGATATGCAGTATTCCGCTGTAAGCAGCTGGTGTAACTGACCTTCCTAGTGCCTCCGAGACATATTCAAAACACTTTAACCACAGTGGTTTAATGCCAGGACAGTCCCACCATATGTGGAAATGATTGCTGCTATGTCCACATCCTCTCCAACATAATTTGTCCTCAATCTTATGAGTAATCTGATATAATTTCACAGGTACCACGTACCATTCATTGATTGTTTTTAATGTAGGTTTCCCTTTGGGCAGCATTTTTAATAATTTTATTAGTATTGTTTAAAGCTCTTGCTCAATTAGAGGGAGATATCGATCTACCCATGTCCCTCTCCCATGACTTCATACCATTTGGTTGATCCTTATCCAATTCTACTGAAATGATATTATACATTTTAGAAATCATGGTCCTCATTAAATTAGCCCTTGTTGTTTCCTCGGTCCTCGCAAAAGGCAGTTTTTTGCTGTTTGCGCAGACCGAATCCCCAATACTTCCCTCGCAGCCTGCTTTGCGAGATGACTCCGAAAAATTGCAGAGAATAAGCTCCGAGAGAGCTACGGAGTAACACGCAGCCTTAAATCTATGAGGTGAATCTCGCACCTTGGAAGAATCCCTATGGGCACAAAAAAGTGCTAGCAAGGGCTCCTAAATCACATACAGACCCCCAATACAGACCCCCATAAGCCTTAATTAACCCCATAACTCATGGGGATCAATACAGACCCCCATAAGCCTTAATTAACCCTATAACTCATGGGGGTCAATACAGACCCCCATAAGCCTTAATTAACCCCATAACTCATGGGGTTCCATACAGACCCCCATAAGCCCTTAATTAACCCTATAACTCATGGGGGTAAATACAGACCCCCATAAGCCCTTAATTAACCCTATAACTCATGGGGGTAAATACAGACCCCCATGAGCCTTAATTAACCCTATAACTCATGGGGGTCAATACAGTCCAACATAAGCCCTTAATTAACCCTATAACCCATTGGGGTCAATACAGACCCCCATAAGCCTTAATTAACCCTGTCACTCATGGGGGTCAATACAGACCCCCATAAGCCCTTAAATAGCCTCCTAGAGCCTTTTCCGTAAGGAAATAGGCAATGGCGCCTTCTGATTGGCTGAAAACGCTGTCTATCAAATTTCAGCCAATCAGGATGGGATACACCCCTATCTCCCATTCTGATTGGCGGAAGGAGCTATCAATCTTTTTTAAACCAATCAGAAGGCACTATTACTTGAATTGGCAGAAATTTGATAGACAGCGTTTTCAGCCAATCTGAAGGCGCCATTGCCTATTTCCTTCCGGAAAAGGCTCTAGGAGGCTCATTAGCAGATTCAGCAAGGGCCTATCCGGGGCAGAAGAGAAGAAAGTCGGGGACAGGTACGTTTTCAATGTGTAATCTTTATATTTATTTTCTTTTGAGTTTGATGTTGTGTTTGTGTTATACTAATGTTATCGATCTTTTTTCCAGGGGCAGACCCGGAGAACAGATGAAGATGGACGTGGGACATGCTGGAAAGGTAAGTTTATTACTGTATTTGTAATATCTATTTATTATATGTAATGTTTATTGTTGGAATAATCTGATGTTTCTTTTTTTCCAAGGGGGTGCAATCAGAAAGGACATCTGCAAAGGTAAGTGGTTTTATTTATTCTATTTTAGCTTAGTTTTAGGGGGTTAGGTATAGACATGGGGGGTGTTTAGATTGGGGGTTAGGTATAGACAGGGGGGTTTAGATTGGGGGTTAGATATAGACAGGGTGGGTGTTTAGATTGGGGGTTAGGTATAGACGGGGGGGTAGATTGGGGGGTTAGGCATAGACGGGTGGTGTGTTTAGATTGGGGGTTAGGTATAGACGGGGGATTGTTTAGCTTTGGGGTTAGGTATAGATAGGGGGAATGTATTGTAGTTATGTGTATATTTATAATGTATTCATGATTGTTATGTGTATTTGTGTATTCCTTTGCAGGTGTGTAATTCTTTTTTTTATTTTATATAGTGTGTGTGGGGGGGGTGCTGTTATTCTTTTTTTTTATTTTATGTATCTTAGTTTTTTTTATTTTATGTAGTGTGGAGGGGGGGTTGTGATTTGTTTTTCATTTTATGTACATAAGCTTTTTTATTTTATGTAGTGTGTGTGGGGGGCGTGTTGTTCTTTTTTTTAATTTTATATACCTTAGTTTTTTGTTTTTTTTATGTAGTGTGTGGGGGGGTTGTGATTTTATTTTTATGTACCTTAGTTTTTTTTATTTTAAGTAATTAGTCGGCTGGGGGCTTTAATAGGGTGATTAGGTAGGTAGTGTTAGGTAGTTAGGGGTTAATTGGTTAGGGTAGAGGTGGGTTAGTTTAGATTTAGTGGTTTATTGGGGGGGAAAGTGTAGTGTAGTGTTTGTACTTAGTGTCATGAGGGTCCTGGAGGACCCTCATGGTGCTTATGGGGTTAATAATAGGCTTCTAATTGTCCTATGAGGGTCTTCATTGACCCTTATCGGACTGATTGGGTTAATTAAGGGCTTATGGGGGTCTATATTGACCCCCATGCGTTATAGGGTTAATTAAGGGCTTATGGGGGTCTGTATTGACCCCCATGAGTTATAGGGTTAATTAAAGGCTTATGGAGGTCTATATTGCCCCCCATGACTGACTGGGTTAATTAGGCTTATGGGGGTCTGTGTTGACCCCCATAAGTGACAGGGTTAATTAAGGCTTATGGGGGTCTGTATTGACCCCCATGAGTTATAGGGTTAATTAAGGCTTATGAGGGTCTATATTGCACCCCATGAGTGACTGGGTTAATTAAGGCTTATGGGGGTCTGTGTTGACCCCCATAAGTGACAGGGTTAATTAAGGCTTATGGGGGTCCGTATTGATCCCCATGAGTTATAGGGTTAATTAAGGCTGATGGGGGTCTGTATTGACCTTCAAGAGTTATAGGGTTAATTAAGGCTTATGGGGGTCTGTATTGACCCCCATGAGGCGGGCAATGTTACATTTTAAATGCAGTGGGGTCACGATTGGTGCCGTTCGGGACCCCCACTGCCAGCATAAAGGGGTGTTAATTTTAGGTGCCGCGGCCGGTATTGCTAATAGTGTACCGTGGGCCCTTTAAGGAGCCGTGGTGGGGAATGTAAAAGTTTTAAATGCAGCAGGGTCACGATCGGAGGCTCCCTATGGATCCCTGCAGCAAGGGGTTAATGTGCTGACACTTTGGGGGTCGTTGGAGTACCCCCCACGGCAGGGCTTATGTGTGGGACTACTGCGGAGGTCCCGTTTAGGACCCCTGCAGCAATTGATGAGGTGTGGGAGCCTGTAAGATCATCTTGTAGGCTGTCACTCCTCATGTAGATTTTCTCTGTGTTGATACGGACAGCCCTGATGTGTAGCTCACACGTTGCTCGCAGCAGGGCTAATTTAATACCGTTGTAACTTTTATAAATTTGCAGCACGTTGGGTTTAAGTAGAAGCCTCTACTAATGACTTGCTAACCGCCAAATCAAAGGGTCACTACTCTATTCTAATTCTCCTGGATCTCTCTGCTGCCTTCGATACAGTTGACCACCCTCTTCTAATCCAAACGCTCCGCTCTTTTGGCATCCAGGACACAGCTCTTTCATGGTTCACATCCTATCTTAAAGATCGTACATTTAGTGTCTCCTTCTCTGGCACCTCTTCTTCACCTCTCCCTCTGTCTGTTGGCGTTCCCCAAGGTTCTGTCCTAGGCCCCCTCCTCTTCTCCATCTACACCTCCTCCCTTGGCACCCTTATAAAATCCTTTGGATTTCAGTATCATCTCTATGCAGATGATACTCAAATCTACCTCTCTGCACCCGATCTATCCCCCTCTCTTTTAGCTCAAGTTTCCAACTGCCTCTCTAGCATATCCTCCTGGATGTCCACCCGTCAACTCAAACTCAACATGTCTAAAACTGAACTTCTAATCTTTCCACCCTCTACTACAGCTTCCACACCTCAAATATCTCTCACTGTTGACAACACCATCATCGCCCCTACCTCCCAGGCCCGTTGTCTTGGGGTTCTACTGGATCCCGCCCTCTCTTTTATTCCTCACATCCAAGCAATAACAAAATCATGTCAGTTTCACCTAAAAAACATCTCCAAAATTCGTCATTATCTTACAGAAGACACAGCTAAAATTCTAATTCACTCTCTCATCATCTCTCGACTCGACTACTGCAATTCCCTCCTTGCTGGCCTCCCCATCTCTCGTCTGTCTCCCCTCCAATCCATAATGAACGCCTCCGCTAGACTCATCTTCAATAACAAACGATCAGTGTCGGCAGCCCCTCTCTGTCAATCACTCCACTGGCTTCCCATAGCTTCCCGAATCAAATTTAAAATCATGACCCTAACACATAAAGCCCTCAACAACAGTGCACCCCCTTATATCTCTGCTCTTGTTTCAAAATACTCTCCCAACCGGCCCCTTCGTTCTGCTAACGACCTTCTTCTTTCCTCCTCTCTCATCACCTCCTCTCACTCCCGTCTTCAAGACTTTTCTCGTGCTTCCCCATCCATTTGGAACTCCTTGCCCCGCTCCATTAGATTATCTTCCTGCCTCAAAACCTTTAAGAAATTATTAAAAACACACCTGTTTAAAAAATCTTATCATCTTCAGCCTTAACATGTACAACTGAACATTCCACAGCTTAATAACACTCACACCCACAATCTACAGTACAACACACAGACCCCTCCACTTTACTGAACCAATTGCTTTCAATTGTATTTGTCACCCTCTTGTATCACACCTAAACCCTTAGATTGTAAGTTTGCGAGTTTTCAATCTTGTGTCAGGCCTTGGAAACAAGCTCTATGTACATTTGATTTTATGCTCGAAAACAGGGCCCTCCATTCTTTACAAGGTGTTTAATTTGTTTTCTGCTATGTACCCAACCCCTGTACAGCGCTACGGAATATGTTGGCGCGATATAAATAAAGATAATAATAATAAAGATAATAATCTACGAGGCTGGAATTTAATAGGACTATTTATGTGTAAGATCAGGATTTATTATATTTAATTCCAAACTTCATTTTATCCGAATAATTTCCACTAGATCTTAAAGAGTTAATTGCGTACCTCATTTGTTCAAAAGTTAACCAATTTTGTTATTGGATTCCTGACTTGTCTTTTATTTGGGAAAAGTTTGCTCATTCATTTTTAATATACAAATCTTTTATAATTACGATTCCTTTCTCGCTCCAACTTCATCATTTTGAGCAGTGTAATACTAATTAAAGAAGAAAGTCATTTGTATTTATTATTTAGTCTTTTCCAGGATCGCAAGATATTCTTAACTATATGATTTTCTTTGGCTATATGTCCAGAAGGGTAGTTATGTACATAAATTAAAGCTCTTAACTTTTCATTTTTAACTGCCGATTTCTCTGTTTGGTACCATGGATAGTTAACTTGAGGGTATATGCATTTTAAAGCGTGTGTCAATATTACTGCATCCTGATACACTCTTAACAATGGGTATGAAATTCTGCCTTGACTAAACGTTCTAGACATATATTCCCTTTTCAATCTAATATGTTTTTTTTAGTAGAATAAATTTGTCAATGAAACTTTGAATTTTTTGACCCAATATGGGGGTAATTTACATGGAATCCATCTAAAGATATAATTGACACTCGGGAGTATATCCATTTTAGTGCACGAAATTCTACCTGAAAAAGACAATTTTAGTTCCTTCAAGCTATCTAAATTTTCCTGAATTTTATGGTACAAATTCTTGCAATTATCCAAAATCATTTTATTTATTTCTTCCTTGAAGTAATTCCTAAGGGCCTCATTCAATTGAGATTTGGCCAATTGAATAGGGCTCTAAATAGGCACACAGCATATTTTTTTAAAGACGTTTTTAGTTCGTAAACATCTATCCAAAAGCAAGGTTTTCACTAACTAAAAACTTATTTAAAAAAAATATGCTATGTGCTTATTTAGATCCCTATTCAATTGGCCAAATTGAAATTGAATGAGGCCCCAAGTTTTTTATAGAGTTAATTTCCCATTTGAACTTATATTGCTCTTTCAACCTTTTTTTTTTTTTTATATTAAAAGTCATAATCTCAGTTTTTTCAGGATTCAATTTATAATTAGACACTCAACTAAATTGCTTGATTATTCTCATCACACACGGTAATGAGACCATTGGTCGTGATAAGGTCAATACTGTGTCATCTGCAAACATAGTAATCTTATGCTCTCTCATTTTCTATTTTCTAAATTGCATTTTCTATTTTCTAAATTGAAAGGTTGTAAGACAAAGGGGGATCTGGGTTTATTTTTAAGGTGAGTTTAGACAGGCTTATATAGAGAATGTGTAATTATCTGTTTGAGTAATGTCTATAGCTTGCGTTGAGGAGAGCCATGGGTTCCATATTTCTAGAAATTGAGGGTATGTATTTGATAAAGAATGTGACAGTCTGTCATGAATCATTATGGTATTTAACTTGTTGATTACTTCTTGAATGTTTAAAGTAGAATACTTCCATTTTTGGGCTATGTGGCTTTTTGTTGATATCATTAGGTTTTGTAGCCATTTGTTTTGTTTTCTAGATATCAAGGGATTGATTTTACCTAGAAGGCATGTTTCGATTGCGGGGGGTATAGTGATTTGCAGTACTCTAGAGGCTAACTCTAGGACTTCAGTCCATGATGACTGTACTACTGTTTTAAAAGCATTGTTACCACTCATCATCATGGCCACTGCTGTATTCTTCCCTCATTGGCATCTGCATAATAGTATGCAAGCAAAAACAATCAGCAAAGATTGAATTAAAATGGTAGATAATAGGGATCATGCTCATTTTGGAGAGGCATGGTTATGGAATTGCCTTCATAACACCCTATACCCTGCAGAGCATGCTCCATGCTATCTGGCCGGCATAATTTAATTAAAACAGTTTTTATTTTGTTTGTGTACTATTATGCTGATGGCATTGAGGGAGATAGGTGAGGAGTGAGGGCAACCCCATGAATGTTACCCACTTACTTTCTGTTCTCTAATGGGTTGATACTTTTTTTTTTATTTAAAGCCCAATGGTTGGTTAAAAGTGAACTAATCAGAATACACAGATTTCAATCCATACATTCTGATTGTTTAGACTTTTAACCAATCAGAAATGGGGAGGGAGTAATATCCAATACTCGATTTTGATTGGCTGAAATATGGTTGACATATATTTGAGTTTATCAGAAGCCTTGAAAATAGTATATAAGTTGAGGGAGCGGTCAGAAAGCTGCTGTAGTCGGTAAGGGAGCTCCGCAGTGGAGGAGCTCTTCTAGGTCATTTTTTTTTTTTTTTTTTTAGTGGCCGATGGTGTGGATCAAAAATCTTCAATCATGGAAGAAGAGGATGGAAGTTCCCTTGCTGTGAGGGTTAGTGTAGTTTTTCCCCTGATAGGTATAGTCTTTTTTTATATAGTGTTTTTTTGTCTGTAGTTCTCTTTTCTTTTTTGTATTTTTTATTGTTTTGCATTAAAAAAATGTATTAACAGTGTAATGTTAGAATATACAAGAGTCCTTTGAAGAAATACATTTGACAAAAGGCTAAATATTTTGGAAATTAAAGAAAAGAACAACCCTTACCTTTTTATCTATTATATGTAATTACTGAGAATACCCATTTTAGTTTCCGCAGATAACGTCTACAAATATAGAAAACATTAAAGAGAGGATGTAATGGTTGTGCAATAGGGTTTAATGTCCTCTGTTACTGATAAGAAATAAAACCAGTATTTGAAGAAAAAAATCAATTCATGTTTTAGAACTTACATTTTGAATTTGGCAGCAGGGCAACCTCTCTTCACCCTCCAGTAGGTGTCTTGAGATAAAAGAGGATCCCCTCCGAAGATTGTCCTAATTGTTTTTCTCCTAGTGGTAGGCTGGCTTACAATAGTTACTGCAGAGAGGTAAGCAGATACTTTTTTTTTATCAGAACAACAGTTAAGGACTGGTGGGGACAGGATCATATTTACAAATGGGGCAACCCTAAGCACAAACTCCTCTAAGCAGAAGCCTGAAGGTTTTGTGCCAATATTGACTAGTATTTGGAACTGTTCATAATTCCTTCTATCTTAACTAAGGCCCCAATTCCAGCTGAAGAAAAACAGCCCCAAAGCTTGATGCTGCCACCACCATGCTTTACTGTGGGTATGGTGTTCTTTTGGTGATGTGCAGTGTTGTTTTTGCTCCAAACATATCTTTTGGAATTATGTCCAAAAAGTTCAACCTTGGTTTCATCAGACCATAACAACTTTTCCCACATGCTTTTGGGAGACTTCAGATGTGTTTTTGCAAAATGTAACCTGGCTTGGATGTTTTTCTTTGTAAGAAAAGGCTTTCATCTTGCCACTCTACCCCATAGCCCAGACATATGAAGAACTAGAGAATTGCCCGTCAAAAAATTACGGCAATGAAATTGTAAGTGAGCTAATGCTGTTTGGTGTATAATAATGAAATATATAATACATTAATAAATGAATATACTTTACCTATTTTGAAGCATTGTGTTGAAGAGCTGGCAATCTGTTTTGATGTTGCTGCAGCTTTAGTGGTATGGAGCTGCTGTGTAAGCGTGATGAATGTGTGCAGTGTAATAGTGTGCATTGCGCGAGCCCAAACCATTAGCGTAGTTGTGTACTTCCACATTGTTCGAAAATGGCGGGTAATGTGTGGTAGGCGTCTGTAGCGGAATATCCGTAGGTGTTTTGTGGTGTTTTGCGTGTTTAGAGTGCTGTAGCCTCGTTTTCGTTTTGTTTTTTCTCTTGCTTAGAGAATATTTGAGTGTCTAAACTCTTTTATTTTCAGTTAAATTAAGGTGCAACTTCATTTTTTGAGGTCCTGGTGCTCCCTCTTGCTGTCGGTAAGCTGTTTATGTATGTGTTGTGTGTATTTATTGTGTTTTTCATTTTTTCCTGTCCGCTGGTTGCGGCCGATTTTTGCGAGGTCGTAATGTGTGGTAACGTGTTTTGTATGTTGTTTGCGTTATGACGTGAAGTTTGAGAGGGTCGCAGTTGCTGGCAATGTCGCTGTTGTGCCATATTTTCTCCACTTGATGATGACTGTCTTCACTGTGTTCCATGGTATATCTAATGCCTTGGAAATCCTTTTGTACCCTTCTGACTGATACATTTTAACAATGAGATCCCTCTGATGCTTTGGAAGCTTTCTGTGGACCATGGCTTTTGCTGTGGGAAGAACATTTCAGGAAAGACCAACTAGAGCAGCTGAACTTTATTTGGGGTTAATCAGAGGCACTTTAAATGATGGCAGTTGTATGCTGACTCCTATCTAACATGATTTGGAATGTGATTACTTAATTCTGAAAACCCAGCTACATCCCCAGTTCTAAGAGGGTGTGCAGACTTATGCAACCACATTATTTTTCTTTCTTTTTTTTTCTTCCCTCCACCTAAAAGATTTCAGTTTGTTTTTCAATTGAGTTGTACAGTTTATAGTTCACATTAAAGGTGGAAAAAGTTCTGAAATTATTTATCTTTGTCTCATTTTTTTACAGCACAGAAACCTGACATTTTAACAGGGGTATGTAGACTTTTTATATCCACTGTGTATATATATATATATATATATATATATATATATATATATATATATATATATATAAAAGCATAAGCCATGCATAAGCTTAAAGGAAGCCATGTTTGATAATGGCTGTGGATTAAAGAGCTAGGCATTTGTGGGCACATTTGCACGTCCCAGTTCAGCTTCCCAGAATGCGGGGAAATAACTGTTTTTCTCAGAACTCTGAACTGGAAGCAGGTTTTTTAACTTGCTTTAGACGTTCAAATGTACCCACAGATGTACTTTTTATTTACTATATATATATATATATATATATATATATATATATATATATATATATGGCCAGGTAAATAATGTAATCTGGCATTTGTGGGAGGGGCCCTCTCCCAATGGCCGAACAATTGTTGAGAACCCTATCAGACAAGTAGAATAACGTGGCGAGGGGTAGCCGAGCAGTTCCGGGTGCTACCGGACATCCAGCTTGCTTAGAGGGCCAGATGAGTCCTTGTGCAAAAGCAAGGACTGCTGATACGCCCGGGAACAGCAGCGATAGCGGATGAGGTCGCTAGTGAGCTGAAGGTGGGTCTCAGAGAGGAGTGACGAGCTGCTGGTAACCCTGGGATCAGCAGCGACTGTGGAGGTGGCTACTGGAGGGAAAGCATATTAGGCGATACATGAAAAGACATTAGCGGCAATAGACGAGAGGGCTAGTGTAGGAAGTAGGAGAAGGAGTAAAGGCTTATGTGGGGCATGCGAGTATGATGAAGCCTAGCGAAGACAAGTGCGACTATGAAAGCGTGATTGTGGGGGAGCCTAGCGAAGGGTGATGTGTATCTTGCGAGTGTAATTGAACCTAGCAAATGGGACTATGAAAGCGTGATTGAGGCGGTGCCTAGCGAAGCGAGTATAGGATTTTCAGAGGTATCAGTAGTGGTAGAGTAGATCTGGGCCAGAAACCACATGAAGCCGAAGGTTCAGGCTCAGATCTATATTAGGAAAGCGTAAGGAAGTCAGGATAACTTACCTCAAGAGAAACCATCGCTCTCCAGCAATGAGTGCCCTTTCTAGCAAGAAAAGGAGCCACTGCATAGTATTTAGGTGACAGAAGTGATGCCTGGAGAAGGCCGCTAGGAGGGCGTAAGAAGGGTAGAAGTTTAGTAGATTTGGGCCAGAAACCACATTAATGAGGCGTAGGGAAGCCCAAGTGCTACCTTGGACGTGGACAAGTCAATAGACAAGTAGGTTCAGGCCCAGATCTACAGTAGTAAAGCGCAAGGAAGACAGGATAACTTACCTTGAGAGGAACCATCACTCTCCAGCAATGAGTGCCCTTTCGGGCAAGCAAAGTAGTTACAAGGAGATATGCACAGATGCTGAAATGAGAGAGCTGAAAATGGTGGAGAGAAGCAAATAAACAATGAACAGGCATAGTTAGATAACAGAGATGAGAAGCATACTGAAGAACGCAGAGTCAGAATGAGCAGAGGTGCAAACAACTTAAGTGAGAGATTTGAAAAGGCCAAAAAGTGAACGGTGCAGCAGTACCCTGCAGGACACAGAACCAAATGAGCTGAGGTGCAAACAGGAAACAGTTATAAAGGTGCAGAGAGCCCCGCCTAAGGAAGAGGCGGGGCAAGAGAAGGACTGACAGTGTATGAAGCCACTGAGGGCCCCACCCGCGCAAGAGGCAGGGCGAGAGAAGAACTCGAGCACAAATATATATATATATATAGTAAATAAATAGTACATCTGTGTTCACATTTTAATATCTAAAGCAAGTTAAAAAAGCTGCTTCCAGCTCAGAATTCCGTGAAAACAGTTATTACGTTGCATTCTGGGAAGCTGAGCTGGGACATGCAAATTGCCCACAAATGCTTCGCTGTTCATTCCATAGCAATTTTCAAACATGGCTACCTTTAAGCTTATGCCTGCTTTATTACACAGCTTTAATGCAAAGCCAAGGCTGGATTTTACACAAGCCGAGAATCCTATCCATGTACAACTGCTTCAAACTTAGATAGATAGAAAGAAACTGGGCTGAAAAAAGTGGAGTGGTTATATTCAAATAGGGTGGTAATATGGGAGGTTGAAGGTACCCAGAGGGTTTCCGAGTTAATTTCCTAGAGCTTGAATATTATGAACGACGTCTGCAGCGGGCTTGCGATGAGCTCTGAAGGTGCTCATTGTGAGGCACGAAAGTGGCTGGTTGGACAACATCTGTAATGAGCGCTCATTGCAGTGCTCGCAATGAGTGGCGACGGTGCTCATGGTTGGGCTTTCAATGTTGTTGAGAAGTACAAGTCAGGGTTATGTTATAAAAAACGATCCAAATCTTTGATGATCCCCAGGAGCACCATCAAATCTATCATAACCAAATGGAAAGAACATGGCACAACAGCAAACCTGCCAAGAGATGGCCGCCCACCAAAACTCACGGACCGGGCAAGTAGGGCATTAATCAGAGAAGCAGCACAGAGGCCTAAGGTAACCCTGGAGGAGCTGCAGAGTTCCACAGCAGAGACTGGAGTCTCTGTACATAGGACGACAATAAGCCGTACGCTCCATAGAGTTGGGCTTTATGGCAGAGCGGCCAGAAGAAAAAAGGGCACGTTTTGAGTTTGCAAAAAAGCATGTGGGAGACTCCCAAAATGTATGGAGGAAGGTGCTCTGGTCTGATGAGACTAAAATTTTACTTTTCGGACATCAAAGAAAATGCTATGTCTGGCGTAAACCCAACGCATCACATCACCCGAAGAACACCATCCCCACAACATGAAACGTGGTGGAAGCATCATGCTGTGGAGATGTTTTTCAGCAGCCGGGACTGGGAAACTGGTCAGAGTTGAGGGTGATGTGGATGGTGCTAAATACCGGGATATTCTTCAGCAAAACCTGTACCACTCTGGGCGTGATTTGAGGCTAGGACGGAGGTTCACCTTCCAGCAGGACAATGACCCCAAACACTAAAGCAACACTTGAGTGGTTTAAGGGGAAACATGTAAATGTGTTGGAATGGCCTAGTCAAACCTCAATCCAATAGAAAATCTGTGGTCAGACTTAAAGATTGCTGTTCACAAGCGCAAACCATCCAACTTGAAGGAGCTGGAGCAGTTTTGCAAGGAGGAATGGGCAAAAATCGGTGGTAAGATGTGGCAAGCTCAAAGAGACTTATTCAATGCGACTTGGAGCTGTGATTGCTGCAAAAGGTAGCTCTACAAAGTATTGACTTTAGGGGGTGAATAGTTATGCACATTGACCTTTTCTGTTATTTTGTCCTATTTGTTGTTTCCTTCAATAATAATCATAAAATAAAAAAAAACATCTTCAAAGTTGTGGGCATGTTCTGTAAATGAAATTATGCAAATCCTCAAACAATCATGTTAATTCCAGGTTGTGAGGCAAGTAAATACGAAAAATATCAAGGGGGGTGAATATTTTTGCAAGGCACTGTATCTTACTCCTTTCACAATTCTCACTCCCTGTTGTCTATAAGGCATCATTCTCCAGTGTCTTTGAAAACTCAATTTCAAAATCCATCATATAGCAGCTCTCAAGGCACCCAGATAACCAGCCTCCTTGATGGCAATGACTGTTTTTTAGTGTGGGTGTACTTTTTTTATAGGCCATGCATTACACACCACCTGCTTAATTCCATGCAGCGTTAATAATTGCTTTTAACCTGTCATGAGATATAATCTAGTCAGGGTTACCATTGCACTTGATATGTGAAGAACCATGTATTATTCACAATAAATTACATTCAAATATGTATGAAGACTTCTCACATCTTACTAGCCTATATATGTTTTAAAATGCCACTTTTATGTCTGTGATTTTCTTCTATATGTTAGCCATGTTTTACTTTCTTCCTCTTTAACAGCTGATTTCAGACAGTAGTAGCTCCTTAAGTGGCTAGTATTTTAGCAGCAAAAGCTTCTCTGAGGTATTTTTATGACTTTATGAGTGGTTGAAGTTATCCGGAGGGTTTCTCAGTTAACCTCCAAGACCTTGAATATCATTCCACGAGACATTGCGAATTTGAAAATATCTGTGGGACAGCCACTCGAGAATTATGTAAATGTCATGCTTTTGGAGCATTCAGGTGGCATTTCTCGCAGGTTATCTTTTAGAGCGTGATGTGATTGAAAGTTTTTCAAAGTGAAATTCACTCAAATTTTTGATTCTGTGGGTCAAGAAATGAAAGTCAAAGATAGAAACTGTTGTGTCATCTAAAAATTTTTTTTTTTTAATTAAGTACAAAAAATCCAAATATAAAAAAGGAGAAAATGTGTACCCAAAAGCACACTAAAAAAAGGGAAAGAGATACACACCACACCACAAGGAAATCTATTCAATACAGGAATACCTTGTGTGACAGATTCACTGTCACTCTCAGGATCCGTGCCTTGTTTTTCAATAAAATGGAGGATGCAGGAGCTCTTTAAATATTTAACCACACTTTACTGATTGTTTTGACAACATATAACATAAAACTGAAGGCAGAAACAAAACCCTAGCTTCTCATTGAAGCCCTGCGTAACAAAACTGTAGTTCCCTCACTTAGCTCTAAGTGCAAACATACAGTCCAAACATAGGCAGCAGAGGTGTCTTTCTCTCTCACCTCTCTCTCAGGCTCTGTATTTCCGGCCTCTCTTTCTTAAGCAGATCCCTCCTTCGGTCATCACCTTCAGGGTCTTTCTGTTCCTTTTATCTGCAGGCTCTCTATTCAAAGCTTCTGGCTTTAGTCCATTAGCTTTCAGTACGGCCGCTGACAGCAGCCCTGCACATTTACACAACACTCCACCTCTGTCAAACAACTCTCCACCTGGAGGCAGCAGCAGGTCTTGAGTGCACCACACCCAAGCTTTTTAAGGTGCTTCTTAACCATCTCACTCCTGGGGAGAAGTCTTAAAGGGCTCTCTACTGCCCTCTTGTGACACACCATCATACTTGTTTAGCACCCAATATGCATTTCTGCATGTGGGAGTGCTAGGTGAAACAGCGCTAAACAGGACATTCTATTCACTATGTGCTGTCTGAGCACTATGGCGAATCTATGAGTGCTAAGTAGGGATTTAAATGGGTAAACAAGATCTGGCGCGGAATTAGAGCTTAAAAGCGATATGGCCAATCAGCTATCATTGGGCCAGCGTTAAGCAGGGTTTTCCTGTAATAAAGCTCATCTAGAGCACAGCAACAGCAATAAAGATTTATCAAAGGGTTACAAATAGACAGAAGACCTGATCTCTGCTGCAGAAAAGCCAAAATGCCATTTGAATTTCTTGCAAATGGACGCCATGTACAGTTTAAGAGGGCAAAACCTGCTACATTGCCTGTCGATAGGCCATATTCTTTTAGCTGTTCGTAAATGTGTCAAACCTGTAATTTTGGCTGCAGTTTTTTTTTTTTTTTTTACAAATATTTAGATGTATTCTATTGACTTCAGCTTGCAAATTCTGACCACAAGGCTGAACTCGTAAATCCTGACTTTTAAAGTCTGATTTTATATGATCACCAATATTTAAGCAAGCCCATAATTTTCTTCTTAGACACAGCCAAATGAGTAAATGAGACTGTCATCATGATGTGAGTAAAACATGGAAGTTAGATGTAAGCTGCAATCAGATGCTAAGAATAAATTAGTGCCAATAAGTAATATTTGCCAATCAAGCAATCTATAAAATGCATTAGATCATCTTTTCTAGTCCATGTGGGTTTCATGATATGTATGTATTAACCCCTTGAACCCTGGGATCGATATTACTCAAAAATAACAGTTAAAAATAATATTTTTTATTTGCATATTTGGGGGTTTGAGACTTTTATGCAATAAATTATAATGCCTATCCATGCTTACAGTAGGGTGTGTTTAATCACAGTTACAGCGCTAATAAGTGTTTGAAAAAGCCCATGTAAGTCCTATTTATAATAGTAATATTTTTGACGGAAACTTGATACTCATTTTCAGTTGCTGGTTAGACTTTATTTGTGAGCTAGCACTACGGGTCTAATAGAATATCGATTTTGTATAACTTTAAATTTTTTAGAGCTCGTAATATTCAAGCTGGGCTAAAACCAATGGAGTTCTAAAGCCTGTTTTATGGCTTTGGCGGGCTCTTAGTGATTGTGGGTGGGTAATTTGTAATCGCATTGTGAATAGCTAATAGAATATGTGACAATATTATGAGAAGTTGTAAAATGTGTGTATAATTTTACAAATTGGGAAGTAGAATAGGGCCCCATGTGATACCCCTCAGTTCTGTCAGATCCTCCCAAAGCCCAACAAATCAACCTCCACACTACTGAGGTTAAACTCACCAGGGTGAACACCTATGTGCGTTTCACTGGACTCTGAACTCCTGTTATTATAAGGCGTATAGACTCACAGAGCATCTTAGTTTTATTTATACGGATTTACTGGCATGGAACACAATGATTCCCAAAGAGCTCAATTGGCCTCTGCAGTTCAAGACAAAAGGCATTTGTTTGTCAAGTATGTACCAAATTAATATTAGCAGCTGTGTAAATCATAGACATAAAATATATTTCTGTAAAATACATTTTTGTTTATGAATTAAAGAATCAATTTTGTGTTTGTTATATTACATCCCGATAGCTGGATGATAAGTGTGTCGGTGGAGGATACAGGCAAAAGTCAAGAGCTTTTGTTGGATAATAGAATAAGATTATAATTGGCACCATATCCATCTCCCCTCATTGTCCCAGAAGCAGACACCTTATATCATTCAATGCACTCACAGCTCTCCAAAAATGTAATTGCCCCTCTCACACAACTTCCAGCAATTTATTACGGATCCCTCCAGTATCATGCAGAGGCAACAACATTTTTTTTTTTTTAAACTAGCTGTACACTTTTTTCCTGATTAATTATGCACTTTGTCAAGATATAACGTTTTCAGATATAGATTTAAAATGTAGCTGGATGGTTCTATAGCTGGGCTCTTGTATGTCATCAAGTAGTTCTATATAACACATTCTGGTTATCCTTTTTTTTGTTGCTTCGGAAGGAATAGTTCTAATCATGTATTTGTTATATATGTTGATGGGCTGACTAGTATACTATTCAGGACATTGGTATAGTGTCTACTCTATACAAAGAGTTCTGGAACTGGGGATATGTTCTTGGGGGTTTGATAGTGAGAGACAGCATAACATATTCTCCTACTAACCACCAGGTGGTAGATGCAATCAAAAACATCCATTTACATAGATACATAGGCCCTCATTAAATTGCAATTTGGCCAATTGAATAGGGCTCTAAATAAGCACATAGCATATATTTTTTTAAAGAAGTTTTTAGTTAGTGAAAACCTTGCTTTTGGATAGATGCTTACTAACTAAAAACTTCTTTAAAAAATATATGTTATGTGCTTATTTAGAGCCATATTCAATTGGCCAGATTGCAATTGAATGAGGGCCATAGTAATTAAGGTTGAAAAAGGACTTTCAGTCCATCAAGTTCAACCTGTTAAGATCTCTGATCTGCAATATGCGGATTAGTTATTAATTTGTTGTTAAATAATTGTTAATAGTATAGTATTGGAGGATGAATAAAGAGTTAGTCCAGCAAGTTCAACCTTTTTAGATCTCTATTGATCTTTTTAATATGTGGACTATTTATTATTAATTGTTAATTGATCCAGAGGAAGGCAAACAGAAAAAAAAACATTGAAACTTTGCCAATTGTCTCATAAGGGGAAAAAAAGCAAAATTCCTTCCTGACCCCAGAAACTGGCGATCAAATTTCTCCCTGGGTCAATATTCCTTCACTAGTTATCTAGGATAACCTTGAATGCCCTCTTTATGCAAAAATATATCTAACCCCTTTTTGAAGTTGTCTATCGAATTCGCTGTTACCACCTCCTTTGGTAGAGAATTCCACAGTTTAATCACCCTAACTGTGAAGAACCCTTTTTTTTTGTTTAAGGTGAAATATTTTTTCCTCTAACCTAAAAGGATGTCCTCTTGTCAGTTGAAAATCTCTTGCTAGAAAAAGTTCACTTGACAAAGCCTTATATTCACCCTGGATGTATTTAAATAAGGTAATCATATCCCCTCGTCGACGCCTTTTTTCTAGAGAAAATAAGTTTAGTTTGGTTAGTCTTTCTTCATAACTTAGCCCCTCCATTCCCCTTATTAGTTTTGTAGCCCTTCTCTGTACTTTTTCCAGCTCTAAAATGTCATTTTTATGAAGTGGTGCCCAAAATTGTACTCCATATTCCAAATGAGGGCATTTATTTGTATTAAATCTCATCTGCCATTTAGCCGCCCATTTCTCTAATTTATGCAAATCCTTTTGTAGGGAAAGTACATCATTATCTGATTTTATTACCTTGCACAACTTAGTGTCATCAGCAAAAATGGAGACACTACTTTCGAGTCCTACTTCTATGTCATTAATAAATATGTTAAAAAGTAGAGGACCTAATACTGAACCTTGAGGAACCCCACTTATCACATTAGACCAATCGGAGTATGTTCCATTTACAACAACCCTTTGCTTCCTGTCTTTTAGCCAGCTCTCGATCCATGAGCAGATATTTACTGCAATTCCTGTATCCATTAGTTTGCTCACTAGTCTTCCATGTGGCACTGTATCAAATGCCTTTGAAAAATCTAAAAAGACTACATCCACTGAGTTGCCCTGATCCAAGTTCCTACTAACCTCATCATAGTAACTAATTAGATTGGTCTGACACGACCTATCCTTCATAAATCCGTGTTGACTGCTACCTATGATCCTGTTCAAATAGACATATTCTTGTATTCTGTCCCTTATTAACCCTTCTAAAAGCTTCCCAACTACAGATGTGAGGCTCACTGGTCTATAATTCCCCGGATTTGCTCTTCATCCCTTCTTAAATATAGGTATCACCTCTGCTTTTCTCCATGCATCCGGTAGAGACCCTGTAGTGAGTGAGTCTTGAAAGATTAGATATAATGGTTTGGCTATTACAGAACCCAGCTCCCTCAGTACCCTTGGATGTATTCCATCAGGACGTGGGGCTTTATTAACTTTTTTTTTCTCCAATCTCTTTTGTATTACTTCCTGTGTTAACCAATTATTTAGTGATGGTAGTGTAGCCCCATTATGTTGCGGTGTCCCAACCACTGGTACCTCCCTTGTGTATACCGCCGAAAAGAACCTATTAGGCTCATCTGCCTTTTCCTGGTCACTAATTATCAGATGGCCTGTGTCACATTGCAATGTTCCTATAGCTTCCTTCTTCGCCTTCTTTCCATTAATATATTTAATTTGATGGAAAACATAACCTCTATCACCCGTGGTTCCTAAAAATGCTTCCACAAGACTTGGACAGACTGCTCTGAATACTAAGTTTAAAGATCTAATTAAAGTTTTCACAGGCCGTCCCTGGTATCATTTGCCCCTGATGCCCTTATTCCACGTACAACCAAGACTGATCTTCCACATTTTCAAATATCTGCTCATCTCCTTTTCTTTTCTTTACTCCACCTCTTTTTTTTATGTGTCCCCCTTCCCATTGCAAAATATAACATTATCTCCACATAAGCAAAAAATAACCCCTGCCAGCTGAACCACCTTAAGATGGCAGATTGTGCAGTAAAGCATGCTTGAAATGTGTAGTCTCCTGCACATGGAAGCAAGGAGGCACTCAGACGTAGCTGTGTGGATCTCTGCATTGTGCTGCTGTTGGCTTGAATGTTAGTATAGGATTAAAACATTTACGAAAATACAGTGTTTCTATTAGTGGGTGCATTGTTTTTATGTAGGCAGCTCAGGGGGTGTAGAAAAATCAAATGTTATTTTGAAATAAAATAAATCTGTACGTGTATAGAATGACTGTGTAATATGTGTGACTGAGCAGCCTGTGCTAGATAAGAAAAAGCTAAAACAGGGAAACTTCCATATACTGTGTAGCCTTTGCTCCTCAGCTTGTATATTTAAAAAAAAAAGTATGGACATGGGAATGAAAATTATGGTGGAGAAGAATTTGTCATTGGTCTTACTTTTTTAGCAGTGATAAAGGAATAACTTTTCAATATTTTATGAGAACACAATAAAAATTCCATCGGCCCTATTAAATTCCCCCAACGTGTAAAACCGTAGCTCGTAAGACTTATGGCTATTAAATTAGCCCTATAAATCAAGCCGCTGCCGATCTGCGGGTTATGCGTGAAAAAAGCCTGTGGAACTCTGTTGCCGCAAAATCCTTTGTTCACTCAAGCCCGTAATTGCTACGTTCCAATTTAGCTATTAAATTGCAACAAATTCACTGGCGTTCAACCCCATAGCACGCAAATGGAGCCAAGAAGCTAACGGGTACTAGAGAGGACCCGCAAGGGGGGTAAAGTCCAATTCGTTGCACTTTAAATGCAAACATGCACACATTACTGTACATATAATAACAGGGAAAGTGATGTTAGGTCTTAGAATTATTAGCACAACATTCTCAAGCTCTCAAATCTGCAATATAAAATACTTTATTTCATGTCTAAATTCTGTGTTATATCGATCCCAGCAATCAATGTGTTAATACATATACTGTAACTTGCATGTGATAGAATATCATATTTACAGCTTTATCAATATTGCATTATACCTGGAATGTGGGTCCGATCGTAATTGAACTATGTAAGACTTTGAAATCTAACCTCCATTTTTCTGTGACTCAATGATAACGCTCTCCGTTTCCATTGGCTCCATCTATTCCTGTAACTACGCATCTCAAGTGTAGTTTGCATCTCAAGCCTGTAACTCTCAGCCTGTTCTAACTTAACAGCTATGTAACAGCCACATTTCAAGCCTGCATCCCTTGCAAACTTCCCGATGCCTTTTACGGGCTTCTAATTGAATAGGGCTGCCTGTTTTTTCCTGGCCATTTAAAATTGTAGCTGATTGTACTGCGCATTTTCCCACACGGCCACTAAAGCTGTGTGTTAACGAGACCACTTAGCTTTGTGTAATTCTAGTACACACTTTTCCACAGTGTGAAACTGATGGGAGGAGTTCCATCCCAGTGCAAGTTTTCTCTTAAAAGACTCTTGAAAAAAATGATTAATCTGTAATCACAAAATTAGTGTTTAGCTCTAGGACAGTGGCTTTTTAAAGTAAAGATATACAAAAGTGTCACCACTAGATGGCATCAAAGACTCATTTTGTGATTTTAGTTTTTGTTAATTATTTTAAGAAAACTGGATTATCTCTTAAAAATACAAAAGCTAAACATTTTTATTTTATTTTATATAATGTATTTTAAGACTCTATGGAACTGTTTGACCAATATATATTCTTCATTAAACTGTGTGTTAGAAACCAATTAAACATTTTAAGATAAATCTCTAAGGCAAATGTTCCTGAATTTTGACCAGCCTGAGAAATTAATTTAGCTGTTCTGAAACAATTGTATTTATAAAATAATTATGCAACAAACTAAATTAAAAAAACACAAATAAGTAGTGCAAAGGTGCTTGGGAATTACATTTTTATTTAACAGTGTGTACTCACCTGTAGTCCCAAGTATTAAACAGTTGGTAGGAAAACTATACATTGGTCCACTAAACAGCCTCATTAAATTGTGTTTTAAAATTGTGTGTTAAAACGTAGCCCGTACCGTTGAAAGTAGGACGTACGGCTATTAAATTAGCCCAGTAACGCAGGCCACTGACTACTTGTGGGTTAGAACTCAGCAAGGCCGAAAAATGCCTACGGGACGTTGAACGTTGAACTTCACGGACGCAAATCCATTGTTCTCTCAAGCCCGTAACCACTACAATTCCAATCATGCTATTAAGTTGCAACAAAGTCACTCGCGAACTAGCCCATAGCACGGAAATGGAGCCCAAAGCCAAACGTGTACTGGAGAGCACTCGCAAGGGGGGTAAAGACCAATACGTAGCCCTGTAAATGCAAATAAAAACACACTACTGTACTTTATATAAAAGGGTAAGTGATGTTGGGTCTTAGAATTAATAGCACAACATTCTCAAGCCCACAAATCGGCTCAGAAAAAAAATACTTCATTTCATGTCTATTTTTTGTGTTATATCGATCCCTTCAATCAATGTGTTAATACATATACTGTAACACGCATGTAATAGAATACTATATTTACAGCTTTATTAATATTGCACTTTTGTGGAATGTGGGTCCGATCACAACTTGTAATTAAAGCCCGTAGGATGTTGAAATCTATCCTCCCCTTTTTCAGTGACGTAACGCTAACAATCTCTTTTTCCATTGGCTCCGCCTAAGCCCGTATCTACGGTGTACACTAATTGATCGTCCGCAAGGCCGCAAATCCAACGTTCTACGATTTGCGTCCCAAGCCCGGAGCTCGCAGCCCATTCTAATTTAATAATAACTTGCAGAATCAATATTGTTGCTAATAGCTTTCTACTTGCAAATTGTAATACTCTAGGGAACATTCATAGTAAACAAATTTGAAGTCTAAGTAGTATTTGTCTACTATACATTTCATTAATTAATTCTTCTATTTTCTAACATATTTTCCTAACCATTGGACAGTTCCACCAAATATGTAAATAAGACCACCAAAGAAACACAATTATGCCTCAAATTCAATCACTCTCACACACAGGACAGGGGGAGAGCCAGGGAGCCTGTGAGTGAGGTTGCAAGTGAATTTGAGGCATATTTGCTGTTTTTTTAAGATCAAAAATCGCCTAAACAAGAAACAAAATGGCGGCCAAAAAAACGTAACTGGATGAAAACGAGGCCGAAGGCAGTAGAACACAGCCCAAAGGCAGTAACACTTAACGCAAGCCAGTAACATTTATCCCCAGGCAGTAACACTTAACCCAAGGCAGTAACACGAATCGCTAGGCCCCTAAATTACACGGGGGGAGAGGCTCGCAATAAGCCCTAAAGGCGCTTATTGAGAGCCACTAAATAGCAGCCGAAGGTGCTCATTGTGGACTCGCGGAAGGTGCTAAAGCGCAAGGCCTTTGAAGTACACAGGGGGAGAGCCTTACAATGAGCACCAAAGGTGCTCATCGTGGGGTTCGCAATGAGCGCCAAAGGTGATCATTGCATAGCAGGAAAGTTGAAATACACAGGTGGAGAGGCTCAGCACGGGGCTCGCGATGAGCACCAAAGGTGCTCAGAGGGCCAAAATCCTCATATTGTGTGGCAAACTGCATTGCCAGATTTACAATGAATTTTTGCCGAGTAATTTCCTTGTGGTTGACTCGCTTATATTGGAGCACTGGCTCTATCTTGAGCTGCTTCATTTATGTATATATATACTGTATTGGTCTGAATATAAGCCGCACCTGCATATAAGCCGTACCCGTAAAATTCAAGGGAAAAAATAGAAAAAAGATAGTACTCAAATATAAGCCGCACCCGTAAAATAGGAGAGAAAAAGACTCTCAAAGTGATCAGCCATTGCAAGAAACAGGCTTTTTTTGCAGGTTACAGGCTTTATAGGATGTTAGAATCACTAAAACCGTAAATCGCTATTCAATACCGCAGTCTAAAGCACAAAATCGGCACCCTTAACTCGCAATCGCGCAAATCGGCAGTAATTTTGCCTTTGCGAATAGAAGTCGCACGCGTTACAAGCAAAGTTCGCAAATCGGCAATGATTTTTTGACGGTCGTGGATATAAGCAGCACCCTTAACTCGCAAGCTCAAAAATCTGAAAAAAGGTGCGGCTTATATTCGGACCAATACGGTATATATATATATATATATAATATATAATCTAAATTAATACTGTAAATGGCTAGTGTTGTCATGACATCTGGGGAGTTTATGCATCCCAGGGTCAAGATGCCGAGATCTGGCTAAGCAAAATGGTTGACCACATACAAATACTCTCTCATTTTACAATTAACCACAATTAGGGCCTAGCAGATTCCAACATCAGTCTGACTGATAATAAGTTCTACTAGAACCGATAAGGCTCTATTAACATAAATTAGAGCCTGTGAGACACATTTTCCTGTGTTCACTACATCAACCATATTGCAGCACATTAATTTTAACCAAGAAACCAGTAACATATATCTACACAATGACAGTAACTATATCTACTCAATGACCAGTTGTCCATCTGACTTTTACGATATATATATATATATATATATATATATATATATATATATACAGTGCCTTGCAAAAGTATTCACCCCCCTTTTCATTCTTCGTGATTTGTTGCCTCACAACCTGGATTTAACATGGATTGTTTGAGGATTTGCATCATTTAATTTACAGAACATGCCCACAACTTTGAAGATGTTTTTTTATTTTTTTATTGTGAAGCAAACAACAAATAGAACAAAATAAAAAAAAAGTCAATGTGCATAACTATTCACCCACCTAAAGTCAATACTTTGTAGTGCCACTTTTTGCAGCAATCACAGCTCCAACTCACTTTGGATAAGTCTCTTTGAGCTTGCCACATCTTACCACTGGGATTTTTGCCCATTCCTCCTTGCAAAACTGCTCCAGCTCCTTCAAGTTGGATGGTTTGCTCTTGTGAACATCAATCTTTAAGTCTGACAACAGATTTTCTATTGGATTGAGGTCTGGGCTTTGACTAGGCCATTCCAACACATGTACATGTTTCCCCTTAAACCACTCAAGTGTTGCTTTAGCAGTGTGTTTAAGGTCATTGTCCTGCTGGAAGGTGAACCTCCGTCCTAGCCTCAAATCACGCCCAGAGTGGTACAGGTTTTGCTCAAGAATATCCCTGTATTTAGCACCATCCATCTTTCCCTCAACTCTGACCAGTTTCCCAGTCCCGGCTGCTGGTGTTCTTTCGGTGATGTGTTGGGTTTGGCACCAGACATAGCGTTTTCTTTGATGTCCGAAAAGTAAAATTTTAGTCTCATCAGACCAGAGCACCTTCCTCCATACATTTTGTGAGTCTCCCACATGCCTTTTCGCAAACTCAAAACGGGCCATTTCTTCTGGACACTCTGCCATAAAGACTAACTCTATGGAGCGTACAGCTTATTGTCGTCTTATGTGCAGGTACTCCAGTCTCTGCTGTGGAACTCTGCAGCTCCTCCAGGTTTACCTTAAGTCTCTGTGCTGCCTCTCTGATTAATGCCCTTCTTTCCCGGTCCGTGAGTTTTGGTGGGCGGCCGTCTCTTGGCAGGTTTGCTGTTGTGCCATGTTCTTTCAATTTTTTAATGATAGATTTGATGGTGCTCCTGGGGATCATCAAAGATTTGGATATTTTTTTATAATCTAACAATGACGTGTACTTCTCAACAACATTGTCCCTTACTTGTTTGGAGAATTCCTTGGTCTTCATGGTTAGTGGTGCCTCTTGCTTAGGTGTTGCAACCCCTGGGGCCTTTCAAAAAAGGTGTGTATATGTAATGACAGATCATGTGACACTTAGATTGCACACAGGTGGACATCATTTCACTAATGATGTGACTTCTGAAGGTAATTGGTTGTACCAGAGCTTTTTATGGGCTTCATAACAAAGCGGGTAATTACATACGCACATGCCAATTTTCTGTTTTCTATTTCTAAAAAATTATTTTATGTATATAATTTTCTCATTTCACTTCACCATCTTAGACTTGTGTTTTCATCCATCACAAAAAATTCAGATTAACAAAACATTGGCTGTAATGTAACAAAATAGGTAAAAAGTCAAGGGGGTGAATACTTTTGCAAAGAACTTTATATATATTTGTGCTGTGGCCCTCTCGCCCCACCTCATCTGTCGGTGGGGCACTCAACTGCTTCATACACGGTCAGTCCCTCTCTAGCCCCGCCTCTTCCTTAGGCGGGGCTCTCTGCAGCTTTATAAGCACTTCCTGTCTTCGCCTCAGCTCATTTGGGTCTGTGTCATGCAGGGTACTGCTGTGCCTGTCTGCTGCTCCGTTCGGTTTTTGGCCTTTTCAGATATCTCACTTGAGCTGTTTGCGCCTCTGCTAATTCTGACTCTACGTTCTGCTCGGAGGAGATGGACATCCACCTCAGGGAAATCTATGCCCGCTGTCGGTTCATACATGGTGAGAAAGATGTGAGGCCTAGCCAGAAGGCAGACGCCTGGAGTGAAGTAACCTTAGCTGTTGCGGCATTAGGTGTTGCAAATAGGGACGTAAGGTCTGTGAAACACAGATATGACGACAACTGTCTGAAGGTAAAGAGGAAAATGGCAGAGGAGGCAAGAGCTGAACGTGCAACCGGTAGTGGGCCGCCAGCCAACATCACTTATTGTAGATGGGAGCAGACCCTGAGGTAGTGGATTGAGCCAGCGACAGTAGTGGGCCTACCAGGACAGGTTGACACGGTTGTGCCAAGAACCATGTAAAGTGAGTATCATATCACACCACACACATTGGTGTTTGAACTGGGTGAAGGGGGGGGGGGGTCAAAATACCTTTCAGATATCATGATGTTTGTATGTATGTATAATTAAGCTTTTTCTCTGGCTGGTGTTTCTAATGAGCTGTATCCCCCTAGAATTATTCTGGCTCCTACATCCCTTCCCACACGCTTAGATAGCTAACATGCAATAGCACTGTAAGCCCTATTGTTATGACTAAAGATATATGGGGCATCAATAACCATGTAAATCCTGATAGCAAACATATCCTTTTCACAATTTGTAACAATGAAATGTCTGGCTAATACCTGCATTTAAAACTGATTCTGAGTATGATTTCCTATTAGGTCAAGATTGATTTGACATTTAAAAGAGACTACATCTTTGGTTGTGCGCACTGCGGCATATGTGGATACAGACTCTGTAAGACTGCATGTGCGTGTCATATACTGTCCTAACCTGGACCATTTCTCAGCTGCATATTAACAACCATTGCTGGGAATATGTCACAGATTGGACAGTCTTACACACTGCACAGCAGATCCAGCAGAGCATTTGTCTGATGCACATTCAGATGGCACACCGCACCTGCAGTATACATATTCATATGAGTCATGATCCACAATGCTCATTATGCAGGCTGTGGTTCATCTGTGTAACACAAGCACCACAGTCAATCACAGGTGACCATGATGTCAAGGATATGGAAACACATAGCTGTCAATTGTGTAGGGAAAGCAACTGAAATATTTTTTCTTCCATTTCAGTACCATGGAGGACAAGGCGGAGGGACAGGTGGAGGCTCCACTGTAGGCAGGAGTGGTTGCCGAAGAAGCCCAAGACATTCTAGAGGTCCCGGGACCATCCACGCAAGCTGGCCATTCACATTCACTGTCTTATCAGGAGTGGGAATCACTGCCTGTGTTCTCAACAGCATCATCCAGCCATGCACAGCTGTTCCAGGCCCTTTCCACCGGCCATATCCTGGCCCCAGCTATCATCACAGCTGCCACCTGCTACAACAACATTGCAGCCATGTCAGGTCACCACCACTCCCACACACTGGGGTTCCCCAACATGGCCTTCCACACAATGGGCTCCCCCAACATGGCCCAACACACCAGCCCTCCTGCCGCCACCTCAGGCACTGATGTCGACACCTCAGGGCCTGCTGCCGTCACCTCAGGGCCTGCTGCCGTCAAATCGGGCCCTGCTGCCGTCAAATCGGGCCCTGCTGCCGTCACCTCGGGCCCTGCTGCCGTCACCTCGGGCCCTGCTGCCGTCACCTCGGGCACTGCTGCCGACACCACCGGCCCTTCAGCCGACACCTCCGGCTCTGCTGCCGTCACCTCCGGACCTGCTGCCGTCACCTCCGGCCTCAGTGCCTCCCACACCTCCTGCCCCAATGTTACCGACGCTTCTGGCCCCAATACAGTGAACATCAGCCACAATGCCGACCGCATCACCACCCCTGACATTGAGGGAAATCATGGCACGTTTCAACAAGGAGGACATGGCACGCAAGAAACAACAGACTAAGAGGTTCCGGTTGCTCAGAAGGCAATGTCGGCTCACACACACCCTCCTGGCGAGCACCAGATTGCTCCATTCTGAGGTGAGGAGGCACAACCAAAGGATGGAGAGGTATGAGGAACGGGCGATTCGGGACAGACAGCAACTCATCCAACCAGCTCACACCTCTCCAGCCTTCGGTTGCACAACTGCAACCCGAGACGTTGGCCTCCTTATCGCAGACCTCACCATCATCTCAAACTGATCCCCAGCCACCCAACGTAGTGGCACCCCATGCTATTACACCACCAAGATGTGGAAGAGTGAGAAGGGGCGCGGGCACGGAAGGTGGGGGCCCAGTGCTGCGTAAGAGGTATAGATGTTGACATACTATTTGCTGGCTACAGAGTGTGTACTTGTCTTTGGCTATGTTTAACATTTCAACAATTGATGTTCAATGTGGACTGACTTTGAAATGAGGTGTTGTAATATCAGAATATTGTTATGATTGATATTTTGTTCTTGTCTCTGTAGTTGTTAATAGCCAAATCTCATGACTATAAAGGTATGTTCTTCATCTTCGAGCAGTACAGTACCATCATGTGTGTGAAGACTCACCCAGTTCCCAATGGGTATTCGATCAGTGTCATTCACCACTGCAGATGGATCTGAAATGCAATATATGACTACATATCTCTTCACTAATGAACATCACTAGTGTGAGTTTCTATTTCTAATGAATAGTGTCCCGGCTTTAGAGTTGCATGGTCCCATTAGGATCTCCTAATTCAAACCAGTAGTTATACATGTGTTTTTGTTGCATTTCATCCCGTTAACAGTATGAATGCGGATTAATGTATGTCATCCACAAACAAAATCGATAATTTCCTTGGTTTGACAGCAGGATCAATGTGCATGTGTTTAGGGGTAATGTGAACAATATAATCTGTCTGGCCTTGGTACCACCCATATACCAGTGAGATGTGATATCGGCTTCTTTTTAATATAGCAGATGGAGACCATATGGTTGCTGTATGCGCATTCATGGTTTTTTATGAAATGGTGTTATATGATGTTCCTATGTCACATCCAATTATGGTTACTGTGGTGTCCTGACCACATGTAAGTCTAGTAGATGCTATGCTTTATCTGTATGATGTTGTCTAACAGTTAACCCTTTAGGCGTCTTTTAATTACCCACAGCATCTTGCCCTTCCGGTATCCACCCATACCACACTCATGATATTAATGCAGTCTTGTCCATTGCTGATTGTGATCTGTGTATGAAATAAAGCTTTGTTATACCGTTCTCACGTGTCAGTGTATTTTCAATGGTTGTGGTTATGGGATATCCACATTCATCCTATTTGTTTCACATTCCTATATCTGTAAACTAATGAGCCCTAGTTACTATGCAATAGATTAATACATATAATACTAATAATAGGATCATAAGATATCATACTATAATACACACTTAACGGGAGGTCATCAAATGATAATGGGTATAGATCTTGGCACATGGCCACCAGCGCAATGGCGTGAGACTTTCCAGGATGTCCAAAGAGGAGATTGTCCCTGATGGATGTGAGTTGACTGTTGCTCCAATTGCCTCTGCACAGCCTCATTATGTGTTTGCGGCCTTTCCTGATGTGTTAGAGTAGATTTGTGTGGTGTGTTTTCCCCAGTTCCCCTTCTGCCTTGCTGCCTTGTGGCAGTGAAGGGGCTTCTGTGTACTTCAATGAAACTGTGATCTATACCATGTAGGGCCACTGTAGGTGGGCAGGTGATAGCAGAGAGGTCAGACAAATCACAGTCCACTAGAGAAAAAACTTGCAACCCACTCCAGTATCTTTGGCATGCAGACTTTGTGGAACAGCACCGACAGGGACCTAGCTAAATGTGCTGCAGTCCATAGTGTCACAGAGAGTCGGTCACAACTGAAGGACTCAACAACAAATAATAAAATGTTCCCATGGTACTTGATATATGTGATGTGGCGGTGTAATTTGGCCACTATTTGTTTTACCAATGTAGATGTGATGAACAAGATGTATATGCAATCACATAAATATTCCAGGGTCCACATTAGTGAGAAATGGTTAATATGGCATCAGTTTCATGTTTTTGTGTTGCAATCAGGTAGTGTGTCTTTAATTGCTTTGTGCATGTTGCAGCATGGCTTTTCATATTGGCAAATGCATGATCATTCCAACATATGATGAAATAATAATTATTTTAAAAAGCCTATTTTATTTGGGGATTATTGTGCAAGTAATTGTAATGCCTTCCCATGCTTTCCCCATATTTTAAATTCCACTGGTGTGTTTTTATATTGTCTTTTACAGTGTTGAGAAATTGTCTGTAAACACTTTGCAGGTCCTATCTGGAGCCTGTAATGTTGTTGCCTGCATTTGCGGGTTACAAGCTTGAACGCCAGTGCGTCTTTGAGTATTCGTAGCAATTTAATAGCGATTTTAGAACTTAACAATTACAGGCTTGACAGATCAAAGGTTTAGCGGCAACGGAGTTCTGATTTTGACATCCTGTAGGGTTTTTCCACCTGTAACCCGCAGATCGTTTACAGGTAGCTTTAAGAGGCTAATTTAATAGCTGTAAGTCTTGCGGCCTCTGTAACGGGCTGCGGTTTTACACGTTGGGGGAATTTAATGGGGCTGCAAGTGTATCTTTTCAACTTCGATAATGAAAAGTGCAGATCGAGATGATCTGTGAAACATTTTCTATAGTATGAAAGGAGGGATAAAGCTATTAGAGTCATCAGTGCAGAAAATCGGTAAGTACTTGTAATACAAAAGCATAGATGCTTAAAACAATCAGAGCTTAACCTTTCAAAATTAATCACATCTATTTACAGTGATTATGCACATCTGATTCACACAAATAATTGAACATGTGGCAGAAATAATAGTTCTGTGGAAGACACAAAGGTTGTAATTTGCATTTCTTATAGGAGCTTCATGATTCTTAATGATTGATAAATAGTTTGTTGCAGAGATCTTGTTGGACCAGTTTCCTCCACATCACTTTTTGGTTTCTTTCACAGCACACACTGAAATCTCTGGCTTGTAAAAACATATGCAATGGAAATAGCAATGGTATCCCTGGTCAACTATTATGTCAAAATGTATGTATTATGAGGAGAAAACTACATAAAAGAAAGTTGCCATAGCAGGTTTAAGTTCATCTAGACGCAGTAAATTGGTAAAACATTAAAGTGGCCAAATTAAGCAATTTTAAAAGTAACTTATTAAGATCATTTTGTGCAATGGGGCTGCTCTTGCACAGTATTACTCTATATGGTGAGGACTCAAAGAAGCACGACAGAAAATGTCAGTTCCTCTGGAAATGAAGCAGATATCCTTGTGTTTGACATTAGCATTCCACAGAAATGAATGTAGCCACATACCTGCCATAAACATTACTGGGTAAATGCACTGTTACAGAGAATGTATACAGAGAATGAGATTAAATTGTACGCATGTTATTACAATGTAGGGAATTTGGATACCCCCTGACCAACTCTTTCTCTAACAGGCATTGCTGAGACTGCAGAGAATCATTCACTTCATAAGTATCCTTAGAAAGAGATGTACTTTTAATAAACAAAAATATTGTGACATACTATAATGTATAGTATCTCTCTAAAGGTTGGTTGGGGTTGAGGAAGGTTGAGGATGAGGAGGGAGGTTGAGGATGAGGAGGGAGGTTGAGAATGAGGAGGGGGGTTGAGGAGGGGAGAAGAGACACAGGAAAGGGAGAGGGGAGAAGAGAGAGGGGGGACACAGAGGGCACAAGAGGGACACAGGAGACAGCACATTTCCCACCCTCGGCTTATATTCGAGTCACTCATTTTACCCAGTATTTTGTGGTAAAATGGGTGCCTTGGCTTATACTCGGGTCGGCTTATACTCGAGTATATACGGTAAAATCATAGGCCAGGAAAAGCAAAGGTAAAAAAATCACAGGAAAAAAAAAAAAAAAAATCATAAAATAAACCAAATAAGAAAAAGGAGCTCTCATGGCATTGTAACAGAGAATGTATTTAACTGGCCACCTGGTTTGTGAATAAAGCCCCTATTTTTTCTATTGTATATTAAACCAGCAGGGGTTATAAATAAATATTCTATAAAATATAACTATAAAAATATTCCTGTGAAAGAGACCTATAGACACTGTAGGCTGGAGAGGTATGAGATATTCAGGACTGGTCCTAGACTACTAGTAGCACCCCACACAAAATAATCCTTGATCATCCACATTTTCTGATATATTTATTTGTAAAAGTTTCAGAGGCTATGAAAATAATAATAAATAATAATCAGCTTCATCTTACATTGCAAATATAAAAGAAATGTAACCTTTCAGTGAGGAAAAAAAAAAATGTTTTCTCAGAAATGTGTCACAACTATTGGCACCCTTTGAAATTCATATAGACAAAATCAAAATGTACTTTATTTACCATTTTTAAACACACCTGAGTCTTTAGTAGCTCTTAAGTGGTCATCCATGATTACCTGTTTCAGTGGGGTATGAGGTGACATGCAGGCCAAACATCCTTACCTGTCCATCAACATGGGGAAGTTGACACAAATGAAATGAGACAAAATGTTGTTCATCTTCATATATCAGGCAATGGCTATAAAAAAAAATGTATCACAACCTCCAAAATGGCCATCTCCATTATTCGAGAAATAATTAAGAAGTTTCAAACAACTGGAGCTTCTATGACCCTTTTTGGACGTATTTTGCTTCATGCATTTGAGGAGGATGCTTCACATGCAAATTGTTCCTGTTGGAAGATTACTGGATTTTTTTTGCATTAGATATTGCCTCCATGACAACAAACTATTTTAGAAGAGTTGCCAGAAGAAAGCCTCTTCTGTGGTCAAATTACAAATGTAAGTGCCCTAATCCACATTGTGAAATATGGTCTTAGATCTGTGATGTTGCGGGGCTGTTTCTCTTTCAGATGGCCTGGAAATCTTGTACATGGCATTGTGTACTCCATTAGATACCAGGTTTTAGATGAAAATCTGTTTGTCCCGGCTAGGAGGCTAAAGTTGGATTGTAGTTGAATCTTTAAGCAAGACAATGATCCGTGGCATACTTCCAAAGCCACACAAAACTGATTCACTTACCACAGAATCAAAAGGGTATAGTGACCATCCCAATCCCCTGACCAAAACTCCATTTAAAACCTATGACGTGAGTTGAAGAGGAGAATCCACAATCGAGGGCCAAGGGATCTCTAGGAATGGTGTGAGATCCCTTTATATGTGTTCTCCCAACTTACCCTGCATTATAAGAAAAGACCCAGTGGTGTAATCTTAGCAAATGGAGGGTTCACAAAGTACTAAATACGAGGGGTGCAAAAAATTGTGTATTTGATTTTAAAAAAAAGTTTTTTTTTACCAGGATTCTTTTCTCTCATAGTTTGTGTAAGAAGAAGCTTATGAACAACAGACATTTTTTCATAGCCATTTTTGCTCTTCTTTATCAAGGGTGGCAATAATTTTGGAGGGCACTATATGTACCAGCTATGAAGTTAAAAAATATATACATTCAGTGGCCCATTAAATGAAAGACTTTGCAAGTATAAACTTTAATTCGTTTGATTTATTTAATAAGTTTGGCTTTGTGAGAGAGTGTGATTTTGTCAGGTGCCAGAAGTAACGTTTTAAGAAAACAGGTTGGAGTTATTTATTATTTATTGGCATGTTATATGTCAATAAAGACCGCACTCAGATTTAACTTTTTCACAAAATGTAAATGTTCATTGCACCAATTATTGGTTGCTCAGAATCTAACAGATTTTGCATAAGGACAAAAATTCATGGTCCTGTACAAAAAATTTAATTGAGTGCAGGCAATAAAATAACAAATGTTAGCCTATTATGCACCAGGGCACATAAATATTTACGTGAGTTCACCTATGTACTTGTATAAATATATTTCTAGTTTGACAGAGTAAGTTAACAATGGTTCAAGAGCATAAGTGGGTGTGTAATATGTATGTATTATGATCTGCGTCTTTCACCTGTTCTATCAGGAGGTTGTGTCTTTATAAACTAATGAACTAATACCATTAGTCGAATTAAATTAGTTAACAGTTTAATCTGACACATTTCTGTTGTGACAGAGAGTAGCTTATTTTGGATTAAAAATCTCCCACCAGTGAAAGCAGATCAGCAGAACCCAGAATAGTAGATTCTACAGCGCCATAATTGCTATCAAAAGACTGTTTTCTCACTCTGTAAAGAAAGTTTGCCCATTACCAAGTGTAGTTTTTCAAAATAATATTTTTTAAATATTTAATATTATATTCATTTTTTTTCTTTACTGTGGGGTTCTGTTTCATTTACTGAGCTGCTCCTTACAGCTGTATTTCTCACCAAGGTGTGCCCTTGTAAACTAATGATATTTATATTAGTCCTGAGATTTTAGCTGCTACATTTTCACTGTTTCAGTTAATGCTGCATTTAAGGTGTTAGTAAATCAGCAGAAACCAAAATGGTAAATTCAACTGCAGCATGATTGCATGTAAAAGATGGTAAATCTTAGGTTTTATTTTTTTATTAAAACTCGTTATCATAAGTTATATTTTAAAATTAGAACTATAGTAGTTATTTAAGATGATATTAATTGATTAATGATTCTGCACATCACCCAACCGTGCAAACGCAGAAACAATGAAAACTCAAAACATGTTCATAGCATGTTCACTTCAAACTAGATCTGTATGTAACTTACATGTAAAAACACATACAACTAGAATCCTAAGACATAGGTATTCAATGTATTTATACTTCAGCTGTGTAGCCTGATCATACAGCTATGGGCAGTGATCATAGCGATATCAACATTTTAAGCTACGGAGATAGTGTCAGTCAATATAATTTCAAAACAGTATCCATTTAAAAATAGAAGCTGTTAGTCTTTTGACGTGAAAACATAAATGTATTTCTCTTACAATGACTGATTTCAATATAAAGCATAGTACATTTATAACCCATTTGAAAGTCTAAAAATAAGTTCAAAACATATTACCTGCTCAGGTTTCCCAGAAATACAGTCATCGTACTGCATTCTGGTTGGACTGGGCGGGGACATGCAGATGAGATACAATGTACGTTACTCTTTGAATTCAAATTCCCATATTATACATGACTGTTTTTAAGCATATGCTCTCTGTATTAAACAGGTTTTAAGCAAAGTTTAGGATTGGATTATGCACAAGCCAGAAACCCACTCATACATCCATATATATGTATGGATGTGTATATAATGTTTGAGAGTACATAAATATATTTATAAATCTGTAAGCAACGATGACTCTTTATAATATCCTTTGGGTGTCCAGCCATCTTTCTTTACCACTATCTTGACATATTCAATGGCAATGGCCTTCATGGATCAAAGATTTTCTTGTTGTGAGCCATTGCCCATTTTTTAAATACAGAATTAGTTAGACCAGCAATGTTATGCATGTTTTAAATAATATGATATATGGTTTGATGTAATTAAGAATTAACAATTCTATTTATTGTAATCTGATTACAAACAGTAGCAGAGAGCCATCAGGGGTACATTTGGATATGATTTGTCTTATGTATAGCTATATTTAAGCAATGCCTTTTGAAGTAACGTTGCAGCAAGCAAGGAATTTGTAGAGAGGTTCCATGTCAGCTAAAGATATATCAACAGACATTGTACAGGTTTGCACTGGTATTTAATGTAAGACAACCAATTCACAAGAGTACACTCTTCCAGAGAATAAACCACAGTCCTTAAGCACAAGTATTTTAGTTTCAAAATGACACCAGAAGCCTAAGCACACTTTCAACATTGTCACGTCTTCACCTATAAAAAGGAAATATCACAAGTGGTGCTTACTAACAAAAGGAATATGTTCACAAGAACTGTGTTGAACTCTGAGTGCAGGATCTGTGTAGAAAGCAAACCTGCACTGAATGAGATGGGGTGGTATTACCGTGAAGAGGGGACAGAATGAAAACAAGGAGCACTTGTTTTGTGTTTTGGCACGAACAGACAAGATTTCACAGTGAAATAAAGTAGTTATTCACAAAAAAAATCAAACAGCCGAACATCCAATCCCAAATAAAATTCAGCTCACCATCCCTTTCTCCCAGGTCCCCTCCTCCAAATGCTAATTTTCATGTTGCCCTGACCCATCAGAAATAATCACAAATACATTCTGATCTGCATCATACTCCCTTTTCCATAAACTTCATCTCTTTATTGTTTGTATGAGGGCACCATTTGTGTGTGTGTATATAAAAAAGTAGGCAATGTAAATGCAAATGGGCCAAAAACTTGCAAATGCAAACATAAATTGCACTTACAAGAAAATGTGTTCTTACCACATGATACTCCCAAACACTGTTTGCGGTGAAGACATGCAAATGAGAACGCTCAATGTGTTATCATCTTTGCCTTCCTGCCATGAAAAGAGAGTAATAAATATGTGATTGACCGATGTCAAAAAGTTGCTTGCAAAGATATTGAAAGCTGATAGGTACAATCTTTGGAATCCCATTTAGGGCTCTCGCACACTTATCCCGTAGCAGACATCATGCTGCAATATGTACAGCTACACTGCATGAAGTCTGAGTTGTCTGCCATAGGAACAATATATGTTAATCTTGTGTATATGTAAAACAGAAAGAATAGTAAAAAAAAAGCAATGCAGCTTATGTTTTAACAACTCATATTGAATGCCCTAAAGGAAGTAATGATAAATCAAGGGTAATATGTTTTATGAGCTGCTGGGAAATATATACCCTTGAGTGTGTAACCACTATATTCGTGCTGTGAGGTAGTGCACCATTCTCTAACTGCTTCCTGTTCCATGGTCGTCTTGCAGAATGGTCTCGGAAACTGAGGATTGATACCAAAAATTGAAGTCGCCCGGTAAGGAAATCTTTTAAATCTCTTCCTTTTCAAGATCCTTTTAAATGGATATATAGGAACCAGCATCTTTGAAGCTTCATGATATACCCAACTTGTTAACTTCTCATAAACTGGGCCCACCTGAAGGGACTGGGAGTAGGAGGGGGCTGTGGTGGGCTAAGGGAAGAACAGCTATTGGCCGCTGAAGGCATCATGCAGACAGGTGTCACCACAAGCTCATGCAAGGGTGTAGTGCCTGACATGGAGATCCCAGATATGGGGTTCTCCAGGCGTCAAGTCTTCCATTTCCCCTGTGAAACCAAAAAGGAGATAATAAACAATATGTATGAATGATCACAAACCATTTCACATTCCACCAAACCATCAATAATACAATTATGAAGATTTGTTATCTAGATGAGTACTATATGGCTCTCATGTTTAACTTAATTTACCTTAACAATTGGATGATGTGGTTAAAGAATAGCATGTCTTTCAAGAGAATGGAAGCATAACATAGGCTAGTAGAAGGATTTTAAATTGCAATTACTCTTATTTGTCTGTTTGTAATGTCCCACCTTCCATCACCACTTGTCCTTCTCATCTGGGGCAGCCTCCGCAGGATTCTCTTCAGTCTCTGTCTCAGCACTTTGACCCATTTTTGTGATATGACGAAGAAATGATGTTGCATTGAAGGCTCTCTGAGCAGACATGGAGAAATAACATGCATATGATAAGAAAAAGAAACTTCTTACATTATCCCTCTTCCAATAAACTAACACCTGATGTGACAACAAAGCATTTCCCCTTAGCTTGTCTTGTTATTTCTACTTCTCTGGAATAGTTTTGCTGATACAATTGCTATGTATTTTATACCCTAATTGTTATAATTATTTGTCTATCATAAACTTTAAGGAAATGAATGTCTTTAACATTTACAATGTCTAAAATTTGAGGAGTCACTGTCCGGCACACACTATTAGGTATGTGTAGATAAAGCAGTTAAATATAAATCAGCCAGCTGATATGTTGGTAACTTTCCATACATACAACAGTAAAGACTTGAAAAACCTCAAACTACCACACATTAACATATACTAACAGTTTGTTATATATATGATTATCGCAAAAGGTAAACTAAAAGAAATACCTACATTTTATATTGTTTAATTGACAAATTATGTAAATACAACCATTTGTAAACATAAAAAATAGGTGTTTGAAAATCCTTCACAATATAATAAACTAGCGAATTGCCTGTCAAAAAATGATGGGCTTAAAGCTCTCCCCCTTTGCTGTGAGTGATTGTGTGTTTATGTTTCTTTTTTTTATTGTTCTAGTTTTTTGCGGTTATTGATTTCCGCGGTTCGACCATTAAATTCGTATTTTTTTCAAAGGTTGGATTTTGTTGGTGTTAGTGTCTTTGCCGTCGTGTATTTTCTAAGTCTCGCGTGCCTGGCTTTGTTCAGCCTCGTTTTCATCCAGTCTCAGGAATTTTTATGTTTTTCGTCCGCCATTTTTTTCTCAATTAGCCGATTTTTGAGTGACGAAACACGTCAAATAAGGCTCCAAATCGCTTTCAGCCTTACTCCCAAGCTTCCTGGCTCTCCCCCTGTGCTGTGTGTGAGTGTGTTTTTATGTTGTTTTTTTTTTATAATTTTTCTTGTTTTTCGATTTCCGTGGGTCAGCCGTTAAATTCGTATTTTTATGAGCTTTTATTTTTTCCCCTGAGCTCACATGTATGACGAGGCCGCTGAGGTGTGGCCTTTTGGAGATGCCAGGGGCTGCACATGTGGCCCTTGAAGTATATCCCATTGCTCACCACTGTATGCTCCTTTAAAGCTGACATCTAGCACAGCTGTGATCTAAAGCCATGTCCACAGGGGATGAGCTTCACACTACACGTGCAGACATTGTCATATGTCAGAGCAGGGCAAGATGTCATCTTTCAGAGCATCATTCAGTGAGAAAGTAGGCAGTTTCAAAACCATAGAATCTGTTACTTTAGTGGCTCCTTAGAGGTAAATATAATGTAAAATGTATCTTTCGGTTACATTGAAGAGGATAAAATGAATGCCTAAAATAGATTAAAACAATACTATTTGTTCAGCTATAGAGACCCTATATAGTGCCATAGTTTACATATACTACTTCACTTCTCCCTTGATGTTTTTAGTAGCACAAACCCACCCATATATCTTCTCAACTCACCTTCCACTGACTGCGGGCAAAGTTCTTCTGAATCTGCTCACTCACTGATCCATGGATATCCCTCTCCAATGCTGTGTCACCAGAAATCCTGCAAGTAACACATAAGCCAAAACAGATCTGAGTTTCAGTTTCACTAGGCTTCCCTTCACAAATCTAACCATCATAATTATATACAAGCCTAGGGGTTTCAGTGGACAACTCAGCCAGTGAACTCTGATTGTGATAAAGTGAAACTACTTGGGATTGCCTGTGAGTGTCCTGTGGCTACTACACTTTTTTACTTTGTGATAAAACCATGGTTTCCTTTTCTTTCTATTTTTTTAAATATTATCTCGCATATATTTGTCTAAATGTTTTGCAAATTAGTCATTTACACAGTCAGTTGTAATTGGGGATAAACATTTATCCCTAACACATGATTAGCAACGAATTCTTTGAATTTCTCCATCAACTGAATTTGATTAAATATACCCATCTTAAGTATATACTGCTATGTAAATTCTGATATCCTATATATATATATATATATATATATATATTATAATATAAAAGTCAGTGCCCGTCATGCAGCCGCTCTGTAGCCCTCTCCCCACAATGTCATAGCGCGGCCCTACCACATCTAGTGCTATGTAGCCTGTTGTGGAGAATTACAAATATGCATACATTTATTTAGCATATATACACATATTATACGTTTATTACTTAAAAACGTATTTTTCCATTGTAGGCTGTAAGGTTGGAAACAGTTAATTATGCATAATTTTAAATTCATTGCTTATATTTTATAAGTGTAAACAAGTCCTGATTTCTCATAATAAATTGTTCCCAAGAGACAGTAAGCTATTATTTAGCCTAAACAAATATCTATTTTAGTAGCTCACCAAGGCCAATACTTGCCCTATGCGCAGACGTACCAAGACATGTTTGATAAGTGCTAAACACATGTGTTATATTTTATTGGATCTACTAATATCAATAATCTTTCATTGGTTGTTGGTGGGTTATACCATGTTTCTAAAAGGTGAGAATGGATTATCCCATTGTCTTTAAGTAAACATTATAAAAGCTGTGTTTTGTTTATATTTGTGTCCAGTGAGCCAGTAGCAGGAGACAATTGTAACTGGTCTTCTGTTGCTAATTATTTTTTTTCCAAATAAACCAAACAAAATCAGAGTCATCTGTGTTTTAGGTATCATGACTGGGTTTCGGAGTAAAAAGTGGTTTGTGGGTATGTTTTTTTTTTCCAAGAAGCCCCACGCACACAAGGTCATAGCCCCGCCCCCACCATGTCAGTCGGGGGAGCAGAGGGAGAGGGGAAAAGAGGAAAAGGAGAGAGAGAGAAGGGACTGATGCAAGAAAAGGAGATTGGAGGAGAAAGAGGGGGGAAAGAAGAGAGTGAAGGAAAGCAAAGCCAGAAAGTGGAGAAAGCAACAACAGAAAGGGGGAGAGCTAAGACAGGGGAGAGAAAAGGAGAGAGAGAAGTAGTTTATAGACTGAAAGGGAAGGAGAGCAAAGACAGTGAGAGAAGGAGAGAGAGAGAGAGCAAAGATAGAAAGTAGAGAGAAGGGGAGAGCAAAAACAGGTAGAAGAAGAGCAAAGGCAGATAGAGAAGGGAGAGAAGAAAAAGAAGAGCAAAGACAGAAAGGGAGAGAGAAGGAGAGCAAAAACAGAAAGGAAAGAGAAGGATAATGAGTGAAGAAAGAGGGGAAAGGAGAGAAAGTAGAGCAAAGACAGAAAGGAAGAAGAGAAGGGAAAGTAGAGTGGAGAAGAGAGATGAGGAAAGGAGAGCAAAGACAGAAAAGGAAAGAGAAGGGAGGGGAAAGGAGCGTGACGTGAAAAATGATTGGATGGACAAAGACAGAAAAAGGGAGACACAGGAAAGGAGAGAGGAAAGGGAGATCAGACAGAAAAGGGGAGAGAGAAAATGAGAGGGGAAAGACAAGGGAGAGGATAGAGAAAAGGGGAGAAGAGACAGACGATTGCCAAGGTACCACTGTGTATAGATAGATAGATAGATAGACAGTGGTATCTTGGTATTCGTCTGCCTCGGAAGTAGTCAGATTTGGTATCCGACACGTTTTGATGAGCAGAAATTGCTTTGACACTCAATGCTTTCTCTGTATTCGACAAGCTTGCTCTAGCCTGTATGAGTGAATTTACATTACTCCTACTTGGAATTTGGTATGCATTGTGCCTTCTGTAACCAATTAGCGACTAATACCAAATTAAAATTGTATATTCATACTCACATTTATTTATATATATATTCTGTTTTTTATGGTTTGCTACACCTGTTGGAATGTTTTTACAAAATGTAGAACTCAAGCATGTGGCAAATATTAATTTAATATAATATATAACCATAAATATTATGCTTTACTACCATCATCATATATTTTGTAGAATGAGCATGGAATTCCTGCAGGTAGTCATTTATAGTGATGGCAGACCTAGGTAGCCAACCCTGGGGAGATACATTCAAATATCTAAACATAGCTGTTCTTCTGACTGACTACTAAAATGTTATAAAAGAAAATGAAGTGGAAGGAACTTGACTGACAAAATTAAAATGCAAGCTTGAAGTTTTACTAATTTCAAGAAAATAAAAAACTTTTAGGAACTCCAAATATAGCAGCAAGTATGTTTGCACAGTTACTTACCAAAACATAACTTTTAATAGTCATTATTAAAATAACACTCACAATTATAAGGAGATTATGAGCCTCATTCAATTCACAATATTTAACTTAAGCAATTACATATTTTGCACTGTGGGAGCTTTTTTCAGTAATGTGACACGTATTCAATTGCCCTCACATGTAAAATTACTGATCCCATTCGCTACTCGAAAACCCATGCCTTGTCAATAAATCACCAGGCATAGGATTAGGCAAAATGCAGAGAATAAGCAACATTATGTTGCTGAAACTCCACTTCCACCAATGAGAAGACTTGGATTCCCATGGCACTTCAAGAGTAACTTTAAGGACCCCCATGGCTGTTAAGGTAATAAGAGTACCATGGGGTTTTAGTTTGAAAAGGCATATTCTTGTCTTAACAGGTTTTCTTTAGTGCATGTAATTATTTCCCCTTATATTACGAGTTACAAGTCATACTCATTTTCAGAGTGCTCAGTAAATTTGGAATTGAATAGCGAATTAGTGTAAAAAAGGTGAAAAAAATTACTTAATAAACGTAATATAATGGATATGAACAAAGGGTTTTGGTGTAAAAGTCTAAGGGAGTAACTCTTTTGTCGGTGCAAAAATTAATGGAAAGGTTTACCGCTCTTTTTGGCTTTGTTGTGCCGCAGTCACTTGTAGCAGTTCTCTTGCAAGTTTTCCGTGACGGGTGATTAACATAGCTACTGGGATTTACTTTGACCTTAAACATGATGTAATCAGTGATTTTAGGGCTTTGCATAGGGCCCTATGTTATATTACGAGTAGCTCAATTGCAAGCATGAGAAGCAGGGTCAATTGAATAGTTAGGTAGAGTAACTTATCACGTTTTTAGTGGTAAATTGACAAATATGATTGCGCTAAAAGAAATTTAAAGGGGATGTTTCACCAATCACTTGCCTTTTATTGCTATGAGCAGCTGTAGAATGGATAATTATGGATCTTGTCACTGCTTAGAACTTGGAGGAGTAAGTGGCAAGTTTCATAACTGTTAAATAGATTGTTAGCCTACTTTAAGAGTACTCTTTAATATGAAAGAAATTTAAATTTAGGTGGAACTTGGCCTTTAAAGATTTTGGCCTACATTGTAAGCCTGTGGTATCTATAATTATTTAAAGGAGAAGATGCACGGTCAGCATGTAAGACTTACCAGGGATGCTGCAATGCCTGTTCACATGTCAGCCTTTTCTCAGGCTCCCTTTCCAGTAGGTGTCGAATAAAATCTTTTGCTGAGAAACAGGTAAATAAATGCGTATATAGAAATTACATATCAGTACAAGTAATATACAGTACAACTTGAACTAAATGTGTGCATGTTTTGCATTGTGAGCTAAGGACATTTCCAGACTAGGGCCCCTATTTAATTGTCCAAATCGCAAATACTGGAGCCCATAATAGAGCCCTTAAAAGTTACAGATATTTAATTGGCTACATTTTGGAACTCGCAATCGGGTTACAGGCTCAAAATCACTGCGGTTGTTTAAAACGTAACTCTGTCCTATCTCCTCGTTTGATGTTTCAAGCCTGTAAATGTTACCAGTGCTTCAAACCCGTAAATAGCAAATGTATAAAAAAATCCAACAAGTTCTAGATATGACTCGCAAGTGGGTTAAACACTTATTCGTACCACTGTAAAATACTGGCAAAGCAAAGAAAGGCATTCAAATTAATTGCACGACATATATACCTTTTTTCTTTCCATGTTATATTTATCCCAGGAAAATATATGAGTTAATACATATCAGGCCACCCAGATGGATGAGAATAGATGATTTCATAATTATGGATTTCTACATTTCTGGATTGTGATTCTGATCGCAAATCGGACTTCTAAACACTATTTAATTGTAGTCTAAACTCCATGTTTTACTGACGTTATGATGACGGCCTCATTTACTATTGGCTCTGTCTAAGTTGTAACTTATAGGCGTGCTTAATTTGATCATTATCATGGCCTGAAATTATACATACAGGATTGTGGTTTGCGTGTTGGGGCTGTAAGCATGTAATTGCGGGCTTGAGCAATTAAATACATCTGAAACTGTAGCAAATTTCTAACCCGCAGACATACGAGCAGAGTGAAGGTAATTACGGGCTTGGTATTAAATGAAGGGCCTAGGTGTGGTATATGAAATCTCACCTTCACCGACTTCTTCCACTAGTATTTTGTAATTCCTCGTATTGTCCTGGAGCCTGAACATTACCCCTTGTCATGAAACTAATATTCTTTAGAAGTCAAGTTTATTTTATATCTCCAAAATGTGCTCCAACACTGATTTGGATATTACTGTGTATGTGTCTAGCTAGCTAGCTATCATTGATTATTAATAAAAATATAGATTAAAATGCTGTTTTCACAATTTTTTGGCTTAATAATAAGAATTTACAAGCAGCAGGTAAAGTTCATAATAATTGTTTTTGAAAGCACACAGATTTATTAATAAATAATTTCACAATATGTGTGTGAGATAACATGGGATGAACTTTATATACCCAGTGGCTTCCAGTCTTAAGGGATTTCAGGGAACACCAACAACTATTCCTATAATTTATGCATAAAGGTATTTTGCTGAAGGTTAAAGAATTAGTATTAGTATTTTGTGAGATTACTTTATCTGCATTGTACCTATACTCTTCTATGTCTCTCTAGAGGATTTTACCATTTATGTACCTGTCTCCCAAAAGAGGATTTCTAACAGGCAATAACTTTGACTCTAGACTCTGCTGCTCCCAGGGGAGCTCATTATTTAATGTTTTCTTTTTTATAAAGGTCCTTTTCTTGCTGAAATGTCTTCCTTTATTATGTGAGATTTTTCTGGCTCTGGTAGCAGATGGAAAGGTTATCCCCTTACTAACTCTGTATGTTTAAATCACTTCTCTCAAGAACCTTGTCTTGTCAAAAACTTGCTTTGATGAAGGATTAAATGGATACAAAGTCTGTGCTCATATAATAGAAAGTCGCCTGTTAAAGAAGAGGCGCTTAAAGATTCTGGCAACAGTCAGTTTAATCTCTTCAATTACAATTTCGTCCAAGTCATTAATTTGCATAAATCTAATGTAACATTTGTGTAGCTCTGATTGTTGGAGATAAATACCTGATTCAGATATATCATCCCAGTATGGAGAGTCAAATTCATATTCTGCCTTCAGGATCTGGTTGAACAGCTCTGAGTCATTCTCATCATAAAAAGGGGGGTAACCACAGAGCCTGAAACCATAAAGCACAGAGAGGGACCACTGATAATCCTTCTATGGTATCTTTGCATTATGTTCTCATGAACAGTTTCTTTTTTTTTACCAAAGACAGGACTTAAAGCAACATGGGAACACACATTTAAAACAGCATGTTTGACAACACTACAAAGGTTGTTATTCACACAAAAAAATATTACATAGAAACTTCAGGACACACAGAGAGTATGTGAGATTGTAGATCTCATGGGCAGGCAAGTATGACTCATACAGCTATATAACTCCTCATTGCCTGACCGGGTCAAGCCCCCTTCCCCCACAGCAGTTAAGCATTTAAATCAGTTTATTCTTCTTTAGTAACTTAATTTGAAAAAACGAAACACAGTTTGATACATTAACAAATACTTTTGTATGCTATTGGATTTTCTGCCACACTTTGTGACTGATCCTACAAATGTTTGTACGTTCCTGCTTAAGTATATGTACTTGCATATCTCTCCACACACTTGGGTGTTATTGAATATTATTGAAAGTTAGTCCAGAACATTCTTTGCTATGTGTTAATGTTGTTTTTGCCATGTATTTAACCCCTGTACAGTGCTACGGAATATGTTGGCGCGTTACAAATAAAAGATAATAACAATTATGAAATGTAACATGCTGGATGTGCTGTTGTATTAAAAATTCAGTACTTTATGTAGAAATATGGGGCTAGATGTAGTAAAGTCAGAAGCTTGGAGAACTCACTAAGAAAAATAACCTCCCAATGATTTCTTCAAATTCCCTCATGTTAGTAAATCTTGCATATAGTATCCCTATTAATATTTCACTGTCTTGAATTCTTTAGTTGGCGGTATTAACATGTATATGATGGAAAGGAAGAGCTGCTTACAGAATATAAGAGATGACTCCAAGGGCCCACACATCCACAGCTTTACCATATGGCTTTTGCTCCAGGAGCTCGGGTGCTAGAAGACGCAGAGAAGGTATGAGAGAAAAATTAGTTACTGCTTTATAAGATCCAATGTTAAGATAACATTATTATTCCTATAGTGATCACACATACTGTGTTATGCTAACTTTCACTTTCAAACATATCTTTTATGAAAACCTTATAGTCTCTGTAGATGGTCTTTGTTATACCCCTACATAATTACACATTTGAGGATAAAGTGACCTTGTACTACTACTTGTTTCCTTAGGTCTATATGTCAGTGATTACTGAGTCCCCTTCAACTATATGTTGAAATCAAGAGAAGACGGGTGTGGGTGGGTTTGGGGGGAGAGAGACAACCAATACCTAGTGCAGATAACCAAGGACGACAGAATTTCTACCACACACACTAATAAATATCTTGATTAGACTCTCGCCTCTAGTGACCTCAAGTAATGAGGTACAAATAGGTCTTCCCAACATGTTCCTGTTGTTAGGTTGGTACTCCACATCTTGTAGCGATCTTGAGGTGAATCATTTGTTTCAACGTTTAGTACGATATGTGTATGTGTGGAGGAGTAATTCACTATTCAGTAATATTAAGATGCCAGTGTAGATAACATATAGTATATATCAAGGAGGATACATGATCTTCTTAGATATAAGTGTCCATGCAGTCAGAGTATATATAGTATAAAAATGTTTATTGAAAGATCAAATAACTATACATATGTCTAATTTAGTAAAACCATTAAAAATATTATTAAAAGGCTGCACAGACGCGTTTCGCCACTTTTATTTTTTGGCTTTTTCAATGATCAAGTCCCCTCTCTATTGAGGGTTACCTCAGTTCACAAGTTGCACTAATGAAGTACCAACCTTTATGCACCTCATCTTCAGTTACAATGGCTCTTTTTTATCTTTGTCTTAGATAGCATGTAGACTTACCCACATAGCCTGGTGTCCCGCAAGCTGTGGCCATCATTCCTCCATCCTCGATCTTGGAGAGTCCAAAGTCACTAATCATGATTTTAGAGTCCTCAAAGGGTGTGGCATAGAGGAGATTTTCAGGCTGCCAGCAAGAGGGACATAATGCCAATTATTGTAGGATAATAGGTGAAAATAAATAATCATAAAGGGCCACTGTATAGTTTATTCTGTAGGATTTTATTTTTTTACATTTACCAATAAAATCATTATTTGAACAGCAATTTAGTGCAACTTTGAGAACTTACTTTTGAGCTTTAGAGTCACAGGCTTTTGCATATTTGCTACTCTCCACCCCTTATTCATAGCACAGTGGAGAGGATCTGCACAGTAGGTTAGACTCATATGGATCTTACCTCCAATACTAAAGTTCAAATGTAAGTTTTAAAGGGTATTGCTTTTTCTTCTAATACATTGCTTTTTCTTCTAACATTGAAATAGATAAATTAAAACTGCACATCTCTTCTTGTTTGTGTCACCCACAATTAGGTTATTCATTTCTACTGTACATACAAATTCCTTTATAAATATAGTAGGAAAGATCAGGAAGTATTTAAAAAAAATCCTGTGTCATAAATTACATAATTGTTGTTGTTTTTTTGTTGTTGTTGCAAGCTACACACACACAGTTTATATTTTTAAAAACATTTTTTTTAAATAACTTCCCCACAATCACTTTATTCTTTGCAATAATACATTTCCGATATCCCCAATTTCCTGACAGACTCACAGCACCTTAAGATCACGGTGTACAATCCCCATGTTGTGTAGGTATTGGACAGCATCCAGGACCTGATGGATGAGCTGACTGGCATCTTTCTCTGTGTAATATCCACGCTCAATAATGCGGTCAAAGAGCTCACCACCTGTGACACTAGAAAATTGAGAGATGTCTTATTATGTGGAAGGTCATAGCATAACTAGCACTACTGAGGAGTAATGCATGAGTCATTAATGTGACCAATTTAGATGTTAAATGAATCTGTTGTGGATGAATATCTGAGTTTGTCAGCTTAAAGGATAACTGTGATCAAATTTTTTTAATTTACTCTTTTGAAGAAGCACTTGAAAATACAGAAAATGTTTTTAGAATGTAAAATAATAATGTATTAGCTTTTCTATGACATTATACTGCTGTGGAATCTACCATTTTGGTTTCAGCAGATCAAATAAAGCTCATTAGTTTATAAGGACACATGCGTCTGAGAAAATATTAGCCTCAGGATGGTTTATGTACAGTGAACATATTGCTTATAAATGTTCCAAAATGTAAAGGTTAGCTTTATTTTTGTTTCCCCCAAAAAATATTGACCCTTGAAGTCTAGTTATTCAAACATCAACATTGAAGAAAAACTGACCATTGTGGTCTTTTAAGTGCATTTGGTTATGTTTTAATTGTTGTGTTGTATGAGACTTGTTAATTGAGCAAATGGGAAACAAATGAAGGAGATAGGCAAGCAAATTAGAAATGTGAAAGGAGCAAGGCAAGTGAATGGTGGTAGATGAAAAAAGGAAAAATACTTGGGAAGGTAGAGGAGAATTATGAGGCAAATTACATACAATTAAATAGTGGAACAATGAGGGACAAGCAAAAGTTGTGAGATGGAGGAAAGAGAGAGTGGCAAGATGGAGCAAAATCTGTGCTAAAACAGGTATTGAACTAAACTAACTACAGTCTACCATAGAGCATCAATAGATATCCTGCCTATTTTGTTTAGAAACAAAAAGACTCATTTTATTTGATTTACTTTGCAGTGAGTGACTGATCATATATAATTATAGACAAATAAATCTAATTACTTGATGTCCGGTGCAACTTACAGTTCCATTGCCAAGTACAGATGAGTGGGGCTCTCATGAATGTCTTCCAGAGCAACAATGTTTTTGTGGTTAATCCTAAAAAGGTAAAAAAAAGTAATATCTTTATAAATATATTATCTTTTATTCTCATAAACAGTTCTGTGAACATCATCACAACCTATTTGTGTCAATATCACTGCTACCTTACAAACATCAAACACTGGTAAATAGAAATCTTTCTCCTTGAATCGGTGTACACTAGGTGGGTGTGGGTGGGTATGGGAGCCATGGACGTTGCTTTCCTGAGAGCCCATGAGAAGAGTTCTGAGGTTGCCATGGAAACGGTGCAAGTTATGCTTTTGGGCATAACTACGTAGATGCTATAGAAATGCCAGAAAGATTCATTTTTGATCAGATACAAGCTTGCAATTGTACATATCAAAGCTTTAACTTTTTTTATCTTCTCTGCAAAGGAAGAATTTGTAGAGAAAATGTATTTCCATACATCTTTTCTTTGCAGGATTGTAACTATTCATGGTTTAGTGGCAAATACTTAAACTTATCATACTTTCTAGGATATAAGATGTATAATTTTTTTAACCAAAAATATAGTTAATAAAATATTCAGTGTCATATATTCCAAGCACATTGTGATTTTCATTGTGCTTTTGAAAGAGCATGTTTTAAACATTACAAAAGTTGAATGAAAAACTAATAAGCAAAACCTGTTTAAACTTCATTCAGACTATCAGGAAATACAGAGACCAAACTTTTAGTCTGTTGATCTCATTGACTGGAAGCCCCCAAGAGCAGTTACATTTCGGAATATGTTTTTCAGTTTTGACACCCTCATTTAAAAAAAAAAAGAAAATACACTTTATCCCTTATCAAAGACCCTTTTTCTGAAAACATTCTTTCCATGTCTATTTAAAATTGTGTCTTATATAAAGTAGGATGATTTATTTTAGGGAAAAGCTTTTTAGTTGTAATAATATTCGAGGGACATGTAGATCAGTTTAATTCAGATCAGCTAAATCTCTTCTATGATATATGCACAATATAATTTATATATTAAATTGTTGAAGTTCATTTTATGGCCCATAAACCACCCTAGAGAGTCCTTGAAAAGAACAGGCTTGTCCAGTGTTGTTATAAGGTTATAAGGAAAGCTCTATGTGAGCATATGTAAATAAGTTAACCTGATTGATGTACTGTTATCATACATAAATGATTAATGTGTTGTAATAACTGACACTTAATAACACATTTGCAATTGTGAGGTATTCGTTTTGCGCCTGCTCAAGTCGCACTAAAAAAGTTTTGAATGTGTATGCGCGAATAAGTACCAACTGCGCTTGCATGATGCAGATGCAGTTGTGAAGTTTTCTCGCATGCACGTTGCAAGCGTGTTGCGCATGCGCATAAGTCGCATTAATGAATGCGTATGCGCTAAGTACAAACTGCAGTCTATACGGTCAGCTGAACCACTTAACAAATGCTCTCCAGACTCAAATCACCTGACAGGTTCTATATCTTTTTATTACATTCAGAACTTAATAAATGTCATATAAGTTTGCAAGTTTTCAATATTGTGTCGGTGCATTGGAAACAAGCACTATGTACATTTGATTTTAAGCTAACCCCTGTACTTCACCCCTGTATATCGCTACAGAATGTCTTGGCGCGTTAAGAATAAAGATAATAATAATAAAGATAATTATATAAGAAATTATGCTGAGACATTGTTACCCATTTATAAAGATTACTTTGTTATGTTATGCTATTAAATACAGCAAACTCCTAAAAAATCTTAATTTCAATTATATATTTTTAGTTATGTCTATTAACTGGCTTGTTGGCAGTCTCTTGAGGTTTCCCATAATTTGGCCCATTAATTATAAAAACCACATGGTGTAAGCCAGGGTGTCAATTTATGCAAAGCTTTTTAGAGCATAATACCATTTTAATCAGAAGATCACAGGGGGAGATACAATAGTTTAAACAAATAACAGCATAACAATTATATATTTGTAGTAAAAGGCAGGTACACTAACATATAGCGGAGTCAGCTCCTCCTTTTTTGCAATCATACATTTTTTTTTCCTAAAGTGTAGGCATCATACCATTTTACACTGGTTAGCTTTTAGTCATTGGCTACCAAAATAATAAGGACGTTGTGGAAGAATTATTTCATTTTAATAAATATACAGATGCAAGATTTGGCTGAATAAATATGCACATTTATTACATTCTAATAATTACAGCAGGATATATTAAATATATGACATAGGACAATAATGTAAACATACTGTTACAAACCCCTACTGGATCGCTACCTTGTCATGGTGAAGGGACTTGTGTACTTTGATGAAGCTGTTAGCTATACCATGTAGGGTCAGCCAAGCCACTGGAGAAGGAACTGGCAACCCACTTCAGTAACTTTGCTAAGAAGACTCTTATGGACAAGCACATACAGAGACATAATGATATGGCACCGGAAGATGAGCCGCTCAGCTCAGAATGTGCCTACCACATTACTGAGGAAGAGCAGAGGGCAAGTACAAGAAACACTAGATCTAATGAAGTGGTTGGGCCAAAGCCGAAAGGACACCCAGCTGCGGATGTGTCTGAAGGTAAAGGGAAAAGGAAAGTCCGCTGCTGCAAAGACCAATTCAGAATAGAAACCTGGAATGTTAGAACATTAAACCAAGGCAAACTAGATGTGGTCAAGAATTAAATGACAAGGTTAAACATTGATGTCCTGGGAATTGGTGAACTTAAATGGACCGGAATGGGACATTTCACATCAGACAACCACCAGATCTTCTGCTGTGGTCAATAATCCCGATGACGAAATGGAGTAGCCATCATAGTCAATCAAAGAGTGGCCAAAGGAGTGCTCGGTTACAACCCAATAAATGACAGAATGGTTTCAATTTGAATACAAGGCAAGCCATTTAATATCACAGTGATCCAAGTCTATGGTGGAACCATGGATGCTGAGGTTGTCCAGTTCTACGAAGGCAATCAACACGTCTTAGATATAACATCAAGAAAAGATGTAACTATCATCATAGGAGATTGGAATGCTAAAGTAGGGAACCAAAGGACACCTGGAATAACTGGTAAGTACAAAATGAAGCAGATCAGAGATTAGTAGAATTTTGTCAAGATAATTCACCCTCTTCCATCAGCCTCAGAGATGACTCTACAAATGGACATCACCAGATGGGCAACATAGAAATCAGATTGACTATATACTTTGCAGCCAAAGATGGAGTAGCTCTATACAGTCAGCAAAAACAAGACCTGGAGCTTCTTATTGCAAAGTGGAAAATTAAACTTAAGAAAAGAGGGAAAACCATCAGACCAAGTAGATACGTAATAAATAATATTCCTTGTGAATATGCAGTGGAAGTAAAGAATAGATTAAGGGACTAGACATGGAAGATAGAATGCCTTAAGAACTTTGAACCGAAGTTTGCAACATTATTCAGGAAACAACAACAAAGAATATCCCTAAAAGATAGTAAAGTAAGAAGTCAAAATGGCTGTCGGTTGAGGCTATGAAAGTAGCGCAGGAAAGAAGGAAAGCAAAAGATAGTGGAGATAAGAAAAGATTTTTCCTACTTAATGAAGAAGAGACAAGGAGACACTCTACAATGAGCAATGTACAGAGATTGAAGAAGATAACCGAATGGGTAAATCAAGAGATCGCTAGAAGAAAATTGGGAACCTAAAATGCGCCTTTCATGCAAAAGTGGGTGTGATAAAATACAAAAATGGTAGGGACTTAACAGAAGAAGATCAGATAAAGAAGATGTGGCTGGAATACACTGAATATCTATACAGCAAGGATCTTTCCAGCAGTGAGGACCTCAAAAATTTGTCCAATGAGCTGGGGCGAAGTGAGATGGGCCCTAGGATGTCTTGCTGATAATAAGGCTGCAGGAGGTGATGGAATCCCAATTGAATCATTTAAAACCCTACAGGATGATGCTGTGAAAGTGTTACTTGCCTTATGCCAACACATTTGGAAAACTCAACAATGGCAAATAGACTGGAAAAGGTCAATCTACATCCTAATCCCCAAAAAAGTCAGTGCCAAAGAGTGTTGCAATTATCAAACAATTGCACTAATTTTGCATGCCAGCAAGATAATGCTTAAGATTCTACAAGCTTGACTCAAACAATATATGGACCAAGAACTACCAGATGTGGAAGCCGGGTTCCCCAGAGGAAGAGGCACAAGAGATCAAATTGCCAATGTCCACTGGATAATAGAGAAAGCAAGAGTTCCAAAAAAAACATTTACTTCTGCTTCATAGACTATTCTAAAGCTTTTGGTTGTGTGGATAACAACAAAATGTGTTATGTCCTTAAAGAGATTGCAGTACCAGATCATCTCATCCTCCTCCTAAAGAATCTATATGTCGACCATGAAGCCACGGTCAGAACCGAACATGGTACAACAGAATGGTTCAAGATCGGAAAAGGAGTGCAACAAGGTTGTATATTGTCACTTTATTCTCATCATGCGTAAGGCTGGACTGGATGAATCCAAAGCTGGAATCAATATTGCTGGAAGGAATATCAACAACCTCAGATACGCCGATGATACTACTCTGATGGCTGAAAGTGAGGAGGAACTAAAGGACTTATTGATGAGGATAAAAGAAGAGTGTGCAAAAGTTGGCCTGCTGCTCAACGTTAAAAAGACAAAGATCATGGAAAACGACAATCTCACTTCCTGGCAAATAGACGGGGAAGAAGTGGAGGCAGTGATAGACTTTATTTTCCTTGGATCCAAGATCTCTGCAGATGGTGAGTGTAGTCATGAAATTAAAAGACATTTGCTTCTGGGGAGGAAAGCTATGGCAAGCTTGGACTAGCTTGTTAAAAAGTAAAGATATTAAACTATCAACAATGGTCCGCATAGTGAAAACTAGGGTATTCCCAATAGTAACATACGGATGTGAGAGCTGCACCATAAAGAAATCCGATTGCCGTAGAATTGACACCTTTGAATTGTGGTGTTGGAGAAAACTGTTTAGAGTCCCTTGGACTGCAAGGAGATCCAATAAATACATACTTCATGAAATCAAGAAAAACTGTTTACTAGAAGGTATGATCATGAGGCTGAAGCTCAAATATTTTGGCCATATCATAAGACGGCAGGATTCCCTAGAGAAGACTCTGATGCTGGGAAAGATTGTAGGCACAAGAAGAAGAGCATGACAGAGGCGGAGATGGATAGATGAGGTCACTGAAGCAATTAACTTGATGGAGCTCAGAGTGGCAGTGACTGAGAGATGTTCCTTGGTGGGCTGTGGTCTATAGAGTCACAGAGAGCTGGACACGACTGAATGACTAAACAACAACAACTGTTACAAAAGAAGCTGTCACCCCTGCTCCTAAGAGCTTGCAATTCCCTACCTATTTTTTTAGCAGGTAATAAAATGCATGTACCAGAATGCAATCAATACACTATTTTATTTTTCAGTTAAGTTTAGTTTGAGTACAGCAACGCTTTATTTCACATTACATCTGAACTCTAAACATGAAAAAATTACCAAACCAAGCTCTGCTTTTTGAAGGACCACTGTAATTTAGGAAAAATTTCACATTTGTGAAGTATTCATCAAATTAACACTTTAGCAGCTTTGTAAGCAATGAACATAAAGCATTTCCAGATAGAAACTTAATTTTATAAATCTCTGCTAGTGCATAGAAGCTGCCATGATAGTCAAGGCATGAGGGAGCAGTTATAGAGCAGGATTAAAGTTTGCCAGTATACTTGTGACTGCTTCTACTGAGCAACAAATCCACTCTCTCCTCCTTCCACTCCTCAATATAAAAAATAAGTAGATAATACCACCCAGACTTCAAGTTAGCAGGACGTTTGGACAAATCAATCCTGGCACAAGCAGTGTCCACCAAAATAAAGACTGTGCCTAAAAGTACTTTTAAGCTCCTGGCTTACAATATAGAGCTTTCCTTTAACTATTTAGCTACCAGACAAAGACTGAATATACAGGTTTGCTATGCATTACCATTGACTCCCTGTGAAAGGTTTATCCCGGTTGTTCCCTGACATATGCATAATCCCCTGACATACTCAATCCATTAGAGCAGAGTAACACACGGCCCGGCTGGCAGAGACTGCTAAACTGAGGCATGACTTACTGAATTCACTCTCCATCTCTTCACCTTCTCTCCCTGCTTTCTTTCTATCTCCCTTTCTCAACTCTCATTCTCTTGTCCTTCACATGCCTTGTTCTTTTTATTTGTACCTTTTTTCTCTCTTATCCAATTCTCACATTTTCTCTGTGTGAAACTTTGGCTGGATCTTTAACTCTCTTTTGTTGCTCATTCTCTTCTCTGCTCTCCTGTTCTGTTTACTCCACTACTCTATTTTGCTTATTATCTCTTCCTCATCTTACTCTATTTACCTGCTCTTTGTGGATCTTTTCTGTTATTTATGCGCCACGTATGTTTCCTGATATCTGCGCGCTACTTCTTAGGATTGGCGGTACATACCAGAGAAGATCCCATAAACTCTAACAACCAAATGGATGTAGATAACAGGAAAGCCTCCTCTTTTTACCTTCTTTCTTACATTATTATCCACTTCCTAACTATCTCTTTACCAATTCTCTCTTTATTGCTATTCTTTTATACCACTACTCCTTCTGACTTCTTTACATCATCTCTCTATCTCATTTTACCCCTTTCCACTCTCTTTCGTTCTCTCTCACTTTACACCTGTTTCTCTCCTTTTACAACTAGGTTTTTAATTGCAATGAATCCGGCAAGTTAATAACGCCATTGCAATACAATCCAGATTTACTATGAACCATGGAAAATATAATTGCAGTTGTTTTGCCCTATTATTTATCTGCAGTGCTCTCAAAAGAGCAAGAGAGGGAACCCTGCTGTGGTCTCCCCAGCCTGTTATTAGTGCGTGTGAGGCTGGCCAGGCACGGATTAGAATCAACATTTCATTTCAGGTATTTCAGCTGTAGCAGAGAAATGAATCATGGATAAAGAGCATCTGTCTCTGCGATTGTAGCTAAATGCTGCAGATGTGCCGCTGATTGCACGGCTCACAGAGCTGCTGTGTTCTCATACTAATCACGTAGTTACCAAAATCTGGATACTGGATGAATCCCACTTTCATTGGAGATTCAGAAATGGACTATATTTATAATATACTGAAGTGGGCTTACATGTATTATTTATATCTTGATACAGAGAGTCAGTCAGTAATATATTTGCTTTCTTTTGGAATTATATTTAGGAAAAATATTCTCTGTGTCAGTATAAGTATAATGTCACATCCATTGACACCTGGTTATCTCCCTCAATGCCCACAGTGTGCAGTGTACACTCTAACTGCAAATTCAGAAACAGACTTTATAAACCATTTACTAAAGAGGATTTACATGTATTTTTTATTTTTTTTTGTTAAAGGGGGGCAATTTATTTTAGCATTGTTACAAGCGACTTTGTTTTGGAGCAATACTTTATTTATGAAATACATTCCCTATGTCACTGTAAATATAAAATTTACATTTACTTGATACCTTATTTGTTGATTTCAGCAAATGTAATTTCCACATGCAGGGATTGTAACGGAACCCATCACTGTTTTACCCTGTTTTATGGTTATTTAATTCTTGGTTAAAATATGATCACATTGCTATACTGTATGTATGTTGGTTTATGCTCTGCAGAATATTAGCTTAGACTATTGCGGACCTTGGCATAATAGATAATCCTATTACAGAGACTCCTCATAAGATAAGGAAGTCTATTGTATAACGTGTTTTCATTGTGAGACATAAGAACAAAGGGAAGGATGATCTAATCAATGTCTGATTGTATCAAAGTTGCCAGGTAGCCTAAGGGAGGTGTAACCCACCTATTGTCCCTTTATGTGTATTGTGTGGTCAACTATGGGGGATGTGTATTGCCTGTGGGAAGAGATGTGTATATATAGTTCTGCACATAACAAAATAAAGTCAGTATTTCTTTGACTCCCAAATTGAGTGTCGTCCAATATGGGAGGTTGGGGATGGTGAGACTGTAGTGCTTCTTGGATATTTTACCGTATACCAGCGGAGATATTGGATTCGTGTTCCAACTCCGTTACAGGGATGTAGGAGCCAAAAAAAAAAAAATTCTGGATGTTGTGCACACATGATGCATAAGCACAATTTTGCTTTGTTCAATCGAATGCATTTTCTATTATCAGTGCCTACTTTGCTATAATATACTGTCCCAGATATGAATGTACCCTGTTTTTAGAAAGCTTAAAAAGTAACTTTAATTTATCATCTTTCTATATTTCATTCTGTGCAATTATATTTGTTCGTACTATCTCCACTTCTTAGGCATGAAGGACAGCAATTCAATGTATGTGAATGAGTTAATCTCAGGCTTCAAGTTCTCACCTACTTGAAAAGAAGCATAAACTTACAGAGCGGGGAGAGCTAATAAGGCAACAGTGGAGTTCGATTGTATTTTATTGTTGTTTAGTGGTCCAGTCGCATCCTTATGGACTGCAGCACACCAGGTATATTTGTCAGTCACTGCCTCTCAGAGCTTCATCAAGTTCATGTTCATTGTTTCAATGAACTCATCTACCCATCTCTACTTCTGTTATCCCCTTCTTCATGTACTTTCAACCTTTCCCAACATCAGAGCCTTCTCTAGAGAATCCTACCATCTTATGATATGGCTAAAATATTTTACCTTCCAGTGAATAGTTCATCTTGATTTCATGAAGTACTGATTTATTGGATCTTTTTGCAGTCCAAGGGACTCGAAGGCCTCCATTCAATTGAGCAAATTGTAGCTACAAGAGCCTATAATGAAGCCCTTAAAATAATTTACTATTCAATTGGTGTTTTTTAGTTGTCAGCGATCGGTCTGCGGGTTAGAAGCTCAAAATCCTTGCGGTTGTCAAAATTGTAACTCCGACCCATCTAAGCCTTTGATCTTTCAAGCCCGAAAATGTTACAATTGCACTATTCAATTGCTAGAATTCCTCAAGCCCGCAATTGCTTTCAAACCCATAACCAGCAAATGTATAAAAAAAAATCCTACGGGTACTAGAGAGGACTCGCAAGGGGGTTAAACACCTGTTTATAGCACTGTAATGCTAATGGATTGACGTTTAACCTCCATGTTTTACTGGCGTCATGATGACGGTCTCATTTACTTTTGGATGTTTCTAAATCGGTAGTTACGTGCTTGCTTAATTGATTGTGATCATGGCCTGAAATGCTACTTATGGGTGCATGGTTTACGGTTTAGGCTTTCGGCCATGTAGCTGCGGGCCCGTTCAATTGAATCGATCTGTAAGGGTTTGAAATTGAATGGAGGCCTAAGTATTTTTCGCCAACACCACAATTCATGGTCCAGCTCTCACATCCGTATGTTACCATAGTTCTAACTATACAGACCTTTGTTAATATGTTACTAGCTTGTCCAGGCTTGCCATAGGTTTACCCCCCAAAAGCAAACAACTTTTAATTTCATAACGGCAGTCATCATCTGAAGAGATCTTGGATCCCAGGAAAATAAAATCTGTCGCTGCCTCCAATTCTAGCTCATCTATTTGCCAGGAAATGAGATTGCAGTTTGCCATGATCTTCGTTTTTTTACCTTTAAGCTGCAGGCCAGCTTTTGCACTCTCTTCTTTTACAATCATTAATAGGTCCTTTAGTTCCTCCTCACTTTCAGCCATCAGAGTAGTATCATCCAATATTTCTTCGAACAATATTGATTCCGGCTTTGGATTCATCCAGTCCAGCCTTACGCATGACGTATTCTGTGTATAAGTTCAATAAATAAGGTGACAATATACAACCTTGTTGCACTCCTTTCCGATTTCGAACCATACTTTTGTCCCATGTTTGGATCCCTCTGTGGCTTATTGGTCCACATACATATTCCCCAGGAGGTGGATTCCCATCTCTTTAAGGACTTGCCACTTAAAAACTTTAAGAACTTGCCTTTGGCGCTCATTTGGCGCTTATTGCACCCTAACTTGTGCGTGCGTCAACGGCTTGCTTCGCTAAGCTTGCAGTCGTCTGCTCGCCAAAGCATGATCAACATGCGTGCGCCATCGGCTCACCTTGCTTTGCGAGGCTCACAGTCGATGGCTCACCTCGCTTTTCCAGGCTCGCGAGGGACGCCAGTTCAGGATCAACATCGCAAACATCACCAACATCGCAAGATCCACAACTATATATGTGATTTTAAGCCCAAAGACAGGGCCCTCCATTCTTTTATTATTATTATTATTATTATCGTTTATTTGTAACGCGCCAACATATTCCGTAGCGCTATACATAAGTTAAGTTACAGGCAATGACAAGTTAAAGATTCATACATTGCAAAGAGTGTATGGCCCTGTCTTTGAGCTTGGAATCCAGTGTCCATAGCGCTTTCCCTAAAGCACTGCGCAGGATTGAAACTCGCAGACTTACAATCTAAAGGTTAAAGTTTGTATCTGGTACAGTAGGGAGAGAGTAGTGCTGAGCAGTGCTGAGCATGTTAGGGAGGAAGGTTATAGGCTTCTTTAAAGAGGTGCGTTTTTATTGATGTTTTGAAAGATTTAAGGCAGGAGGATAGTCTGGTGAAGCGAGGCAAGGAGTTCCAGAGAATAGGGGCAGCGCGAGAAAAGTCCTGGAGGCGGGAGTGAGAGGAGGTGACAAGAGTGGTAGAAAGAAGAAGGTCGTTAGCAGAACGAAGAGGGCGTGTGGGGGAGTATTTGGAGATGAGAGCAGAGATGTATGGGGGTGCGCTGTTGTTGAGGGCTTTATAAGTTAGGGTCAAGATTTTAAACTTTATTCTGGAGGCTAAGGGAAGCCAGTGGAGTGATTGACAAAGAGGAGCTGCCGACACTGAACGATGTGTACTGAAGATGAGTCTGGCGGAGGCATTTATTATGGATTGAAGTGGGGAGAGGCGAGTGATGGGCAGGCCAACAAGGAGCGAGTTGCAATAGTCAAGACGAGAAATGATAAGAGAGTGTATTAGAATCTTAGTAGTGTCTTGTGTAAGGTAATGGCGTATTCTGGATATGTTTTTTAGATGGAAAAGACAGGATTTGGTTAGAGACTGTATGTGTGGGATGAAAGAGAGGGCAGGGTCCAGTAGAACCCCGAGACAACGGGCTTGGGAGGTGGGAGTGATGATGGCGTTGTTGACAGAGAGAGAGATGTGAGGAATTCTTTTGCAGTGTGTTAATTTTGTTTTTCCTTGTACGTAACCCCTCTATAGCCCTGCAGAATATGTTGGTGTGTGACAAATAAAGGATAATAATAATAATTCAATACAATCTACATTGATTATTTTCTTCCTCCCCTCTCACACGCCATTTCTTCTTCATCACACATTGAAGGTTTGCCCATGTTGTTCTATGTGAGATATCTTGTACACTCTGTTTTTTGGGGAGGGTTTTCTCATTGCAAACCTTTATACTGTCATAGAGGCTGCTGCCACAGCTCATACCTCAATGTCCATCCATTTTCACTGCAGTAGTAACATGAAGCAGCTTCCATTAAATTCCTACCTCCAGATCGCTGAATCAATGTTGATTAAATCATAAACAAACAAACCCGTTGCTAACAACCTTAAAAGGACACATTTGCCACCAACAAAGCAAACATTCATTATATTCCTGTTTGATGCAGTGCATCCGTTTTCAGTGTTTGAATTTTTGTTTTTCTGTTTTTAAAGAACCGCTATAGTAACCTGTTTGTTTCTCTGATTAACCCAATTTGATAATGAGCAAAACATTTTTTAGAAAGTAAATAAAATACATATCCTTTACAATGTTTACTTTTCTATGCAACTGTTCTTTACTGCAGAGCTCCATTTTATTTACTGGAATGCTCCTTACCTATATTGTCTTAAGTGTGTATGTCCTTGGAAACTAATGCTTTGCTTCTAATTAAAAGCACTGGCAATTTATCTGCCATAATCATGTTGTCGAAACAAACACTTTCTATGCATTCAAAGTCTCTGCCACTTCATGAAGTAGATCAGTGGAAACTAAAATGGGCTTTAAAGTGCATTAGTTTTTACAACCTAAACAGGTTGCCTATTTGTATGTGTAGTTATTCAAATGGTCATCCTTCAAGTAGGTAAAGTTCCTTAATGACACATCTAATGCACTCATTGTTCACCTTTCTGTAGAGAAGCAAACTATCCTTGGAGCATTATGAAACAATAATGATAATATAACTATACAATAATTGTAATCAAACATTATATATTGGATTCACCAACTCAGTGAGAAAATAAGCATCTCTCAAACTGACCAGGCATAAATCCAGATCGAGGCCCTCATTAAATTAGCTATCGTAGTTCCCTCGCAAAAGACAGTTGTTTGCTGTTTGCAAGGACCGATTCCTCAATACGTCCCTTGCAGCCTGTTTTGCGAGATGACACCGAAAAACATCCGAGAATAGGCTACGAGAGAGCTACGTAGTAACACTCAGCCATAAATCTATGAGGTGAACCTCTCACCCTATAGAGACCCCTGCAGCCTCTCCACATTAACCAATACAGATCCCCATAAGCCCTTAATTAACCCTGTCACTCATGGGGGTTAATACAAACCCACTATAAGCCCTAAATTAACCCTGTCACTCATGGGGGGCAATACAGACCTCTATAAGCCCTTAATTAACCCTATCACTCATGGGACTCAATACAGACCCCCATCAGCCCTTAATTAACCCTGTCACTCATGTGGGTCAATACAGACCCCCATAAGCCTCTAATTAACCCTATAACACATGGGGCTCTATACAGAGCCCCATGAGCACTTAAATTAACCCTATAACTCATCGGGCTCTATACAGTGCCCCATGATAATATAATTACCCCCCTCAGTCCAATAGGGGTCTATATAGACACCTATAGGACACTATTAACCCCTAGGTTAACCCTACAAGTGCCATGAGGGTCCTCCAGGAAAGTCTAAGCACTACACTACACTATTAACCCTAACTATACCCTATTAACCTATACTAAACACTATCTAACCATAACTGGGCCGATCTAACCCATATTGGGTCTATTTAAACCTATCTGGACCTATTAACCATAACTGGGCCTAATTAACCCCCGTAATCCTCTAGTTAACCCAATCAGTCCCATAAGCGTTTATGAAGACAATTAGAAGCCTATTATTAACCCCATAAGTGCCATGAGGGTCCTCCAGGACCCTCATGACACTAAGTGCAAACACTGCACTACACTATCCCCCCCCCAATAAACCACAAAATCTAAACTAACCCCCCTCTACCCTAACTATTAAGCCCTACCTACCTAACCCCCTATTAAACCCCCACCCTACTAATTACACAAAATAAGAAAAACCTAAGGTACATAAAATAAAAAACCTAAGGTACACAAAATAAAAAAAACTAAGGTACATAAAATAAAAAAAAACTATGGTACACAAAATAAAAAAAACTAAGGTACATAAAATTGAATAACCCAAGGTACACAAAACAAAAAAGGACATTACTACCCACCCTCCACCCACTACAAAAAATGTTAAAAAAATTACAACAACCCCCCCACCACCACTATGTGCAATTAAAAAAAAACTTACACACCTGCAAAGGAAAAGGCATACACAAATATCAATAACATTACAGTAATAAATACATTATAAATATACACCTAACTACAATACATTTCCCCCTATCTAGACATCACCCCCTATCTATACCTAACCCCCTATCTAGACATTACCCCCTAAATCTGAGCTAAAATAGAATAAATATAACCACTTACCTTTGCAGATGTCCCTTCTGATCGCACCCCCTAGGGTTAAGATTATTTAAAAAATTAAACATTACGTAGAATAAATAAATAGTACAAATACATTATTAAACTCACCTTTCCAGCATGTCCCCGTCCATATTCTTCTGTTCTCCGGCTCGGCCCCTGGAAAAAAGATTCATATCATTAGTCACACATACATCAGACACAACAAATAAATAAAATAGAAACATTATAGATTGAAAACTATCCTGTCCCTGGCCTTCTCCTCTTCTGCCCCGGCTGGGACCTTGATAAATCTGCTCTAAAAAAAAAATAATCAAAAATCTAATGGAGCTCCCGACGCTAATGAGGCCTTCAGAGCCTCTTCCGGTATGAAATTGGCAATGGTGCTTTCCGATTGGCTGAAAAGGCTGTCCATCACAATTCAACCAATCAGAGGGTGCCAAGGTGTGTGCCAATCAGGATGGGATATACCCCTATATCCCATTCTGATTGGCTGAAGGAACTGTCAATCTTTTTTAAACCAATCAGAAGGCACTATTGCTTTAAGCCAATCGCAATAGGATACACCCCAACGGGGTTATAGGCTGAAGGCATATTCGTCTTCTGATTGGCTGCAGTCTGACAGTGACAACAGCCAATCAGAAGGCGCAGATGCCTTTAGCCAATCACCCAGTGGAGTTGTATCCCATTGTGATTGGCTGTAAGCAGTAGTGCCTTCTGATTGGTTTAAAAAATATTGACAGTATCTTCAGCCAATCAGAATGGGATATAGGGGTGTATTTGATCCTGATTGGCTCACTCCTTCTGATTGGCTGAAATGTGATTGACAGCCTTTTCAGCCAATCGGAAAGCGCCATTGCCAATTTCATACCGGAAGAGACTCTGGAGGCCTCATTAGCATCAGAGAGCTCCGAGAGTGCCGAGCTCTGTTAGTTTTTTACTATTTTTTTTTTTTAGAGCGCAGATTAATCACGGGACCAGCCCGGGCAGAAGAGGAGAAGGCCGGGGACATCGGGGACAGGTAAGTTTTCAATCTATAATGTTTATATTTTATTTATTTGTTGTGTTTGATGTATGTGTGACTAATGTTATGTATCTTTTTTCCAGGGGCCGAGCTGGAGAACAGAAGCAGATGGACCGGGAAATGCTGGAAAGGTGAGTTTTATAATGTATTTGTACTATTTATTTATTCTATGTAATGTTGAATTTTTTAATAATCTGATGTTCCTTTTTTTCCTAGCGGTGCGATCAGAAGGGACATCTGCAAAGGTAAGTGGTTTTATTTATTCTAATTTAGCTTAGATTTAGGGCGTATTGTATAGACGGGGTGATGTTTAGATTGGGGGTTAAGTATAGATAGGGGGTAATGTCTAGATAGGGGGTTAGGTATAGATAGGGGGTGATGTCTTGATAGGAGGACATGTATTGTAGTTAGGTGTATATTTATAATGTATTTATTACTGTAATGTTATTGATATTTGTGTATGCCTTTTCCTTTGGTGTGTCATTTTTTTTAATTGTATGTAGTGGCGGGGGGTTGTGATGTTTTTTTTTTTTTTTTGTAGTTGGGGGGGGGGGTTTGTAATGTCCTTTTTTGGTTTGTGTACCTTAGGTTTTTTTTATTTTATGTACCTTAGGTTTTTTTTTATTTTGTGTACCTTGGCTTTTTTATTTTATGTACCTTAGGTTTTGTTATTTTGTGTAATTAGTAGGGTAGGGGTTTAATAGGGGGATAGGTAGGTAGTGTTAGGTAGGTAGGGGTTAATAGGTTAGGGTAGAGGGGGGTTAGTATATATTTTGTGGTTTATTTGGGGGGAATAGTGTAGTGTAGTGTTTGTACTTAGTGTCATGAGGGTCCTGGAGGACCCTCGTGGCATTTATGGGGTTAATAATAGGCTTCTAATTGACCTATGAGGGTCTTCATAGACCATTATGGGACTGATTGGGTTAACTATTGGGGGTCTGTATAGACCCCCATAATTATGGGGTTAGATGGAGACTTATGGGGGTCTGTATAGACCCTCATAAGTGATGGGTTTAAATAGGCCCAATATGGGTTAGATTGGCCCAGTTAGGATTTATTATGGGTTAATTTATAGTTAGGGTTAATAGTGTAGTGCTTAGACTTTGTAATGAGGGTCCTGGAGGACCCTTATGGCACTTGTAGTGTCCTATAGAGGTCTATATAGACCCCTATTGGACGGAGGGGGTAATTATAGTCTCATGGGGCTCTGTATAGAGCCCCATGAGTTATAGGGTTAATGTTAATGCTCATGGGGCTCTGTATAGAGCTCTGTCACGATCTGCTTTTTCAAGGGGGCTTGATATGAATCTAGTTCAAACCTACCCCAGCAGAATCATGTAGTTCCTGATCTCTGTGGCACAAAATATGGCTTCTGAAGAGGGCAAGGCCCAAAGATACAGGCAGAGGATACTGCATACAGATTACAAATTGCCCATGGCAAGACCACTCCCCAAGTCAGGATACAACACGCAGAAATAGTCTCACACTGTGGATATGTGTGACAGGGTTAATTAAGGGCTATGGGGTTCTGGATTGACCCCCATGAGTGACAGGGTTAATTAAGGGCTCATGGGGCTCTGTATAGAGCCCCATGAGTTATAGGGGTTAATTAAGGTCTTATGGGGGTCTGTATTGACCGCCATGAGTGACAGGGTTAATTAAGGGCTCATAGGGCTCTGTATAGAGCCCCATGAGTTAGAGGGTTAATTTAAGTGCTGATGGGGCTCTGTTTAGCGCCCCATGAGTGATGGGGTTAATTTTAGTTGCCTGGGGGGTACTTATATTATCCCCCGTGGCAGGGGTTAATATTTTTTAGCGCAGGTCCATTCAGGACCTTTACGGTCTTTTAAGGACCCGTGAAGCAGAAAATTTAAAATTGTAAATCCCGCTGCAAGGGGTTAATGTGGGGGGGCTGCGGGGGTCCCTATGGGGACCCCCAGCAAAGAGGGGCTTAATTTTAGGTGCCGCGACCGGGATTGGTTTATAGTGTGCCGCGGGCCCTTTAAGGACCCGCTGCAGGTAATTAAAAAATGTTAAATTCCGATTATGGACCCCCGCTGCAAGGGGTTAATGTAGGGGGGGGGGGGGGCTGCAGGGATCCCTATGTACCCCTGCAGCAAGTGATTAATGTGGGGCCGCTTCGGGCGTCCCGATGGGAACCCCCAGCATAGAGGGGGGTTTATTTTAGGTGCCGGGGAGGGTAGTTGGAGTACCCCCCACGGCAGGGCTTATATGTAGGACCCTTCGGCAAATGATGAGGTGGGGGAGCCTGTGAGATCATCTCGCAGACTGTCACTCCTCATGCACATTTTCTCTGTGTTGACACGAATGGCCCTGCTGCGTAGCTCACACGTTGCTCGCAGCAGGGCTACTTTAATAGCGTCGTAGTTTTTCAAAATTTGCATCTACGAGGCTGGAATTTACTAGGGCTGCTCGTCTTTGTAAGCACAGGATCACAAAAGCCTACAGGGCCAGGAACAGGGCTGGGAATATCTAGTTTGCCACTTGTTATTTCAAGAAATGTATATTTATAAATTAATCACTAAAAAAGCCATCTGTAAATAAAATTGTTTAAAAATGTATGTTAATTTGTCTGAGCTGCTGGGTGTGTCTCCACCTCCATTCTATCACATGACTCCAATTGTTTATGTAGAAGCCATTGATATCATCTATTAGTAGTTTAATTATTTAGGAGTTCTGCCTTCAAGGACAATTTAATGCATTTCTTCTTTGTTACAACTAAAAGAGGACATTTGATAATGTTGAGAAGTGTGTTTCTTTTTTAACTGAAGCTCCCGGTGCAGAATATACTGCTTTCAATGTATTATTGTCTTTTGGGTTTGAGATCTATCCTGCTGTGTATGCGCAGTGCCAGCAAGTAGCCGTCAGGTTTCTTGGAAGGCCTATAATTATTCCCCCCTCGACTGCTCTGAATCGATAGTGAGACCATTGCTATGTTCCTCGCTCGCACTCGGCCCTCGAGGGCATGCCTCTTATAGCTCAAGGCTTCTTCTGTCGGCACGACTTATATGCAATGTGCATCAGTATTCCGAAAATTGTCAGCGGCATCTAGCGGTTGGCGGAGGCACTGCTGCTGCCAATCTTTTGCGTGAGGGACCCAGGGTTGTCCCGTCAGTCAATGTGCAGCAATATCGCTGTATGAGTCATAAGTGTCAGCCAATAAGATCTACAGTTATAAGTACTCTTTGCTCCTATAGAGATATGTCCTGTTTCCTGTTTCCGATAAATTTAAACAAATTTTACTAAATATTTTTTTCAAGATAAAAAGACAGTTTGTAATATTTTAAACATGCTCTTTTAAATGCATAATAAAAGCAAAGGATAGGGAGAGATACATCATAAATACTGATTAATTTAAACAGCTGTCAGGTGATTCAATGCCTACCAATGTTGAGTCACGTGACAGAAGGGAAACAGACCCAGCACATCAGGCAGCTAGCATTCATGTTAAAACCATTTTATTTGCAGATGGCTGTATCCATGAATTTTTAAGCACACATTTCTTGAACTAACAAGTGCTGAACTAGATACTCACAATTCCTCTATCCAGCGCTTGTACTAGACCTTTAAGTACTTGGGGGCCAAAATCATGAAAAGCAAAGGCAAGAAAAAAGTTTATTTCAATTTAACAAACCTTAACTTGATTAAAGTAGGAGATTAGGCACCGTCAGCTGTTTATTTAATGAGATATATTTTTAAAGTGACAGAGCAAAGGTGTAGAAGTTAATTTACACATATAAATTTATATCATTGCGGTCAAGTGTAAGATAACTGAGCTTGAATTTAAAACATAAAATATCTGAAATGGTCCCCCCGCTCCCTAACTCTTTTTATATAGGGCAATTAATTATCTCTCATAGTGGGGGTGATGTGGAAGATCATGCCCAGTTGTATAAATGATAATTGTCACAGACATCACGGATGGTTAAAATCTTATCATTCTTCTTTTCTATAACAACTAGACATGCTCTTCTTTCTTTTTAGTCCAACTTTGTGAATTATTTATTGGTCCTAGGCATTTTTTTTTTTAAATAACTTTCAGGCTCAATTATCTATCACTTTAACAATTTTTTTTTAATAAAGACAAATTAATTTATTTGAGTATTCTTTATTTCTGCAATAACCAAAATCTTTGCTTGTTAGCTTTAAATAGTAGAAGTTACTAACAATTAAAACCTCTGCACTTCAGAAAAACAGGTTGCTAGCTAGTTTGTCAAATGATAAGAACTAGAACAGATTGCAAGCTCATAGGTTAGCATGCATTAAATAAAACATTGAAACGTTAGGTTTCTATATGCTAGGTCAGGTGACTTTCCCCACTAAGAAGGTATGAGCTATTGACTATCTGTCAGAGAGTTGTGAATTTCCTGTAGTAGAAAGACGCAGTATGTTGCAGTGTTGCACAACTTTCCTGCTTTTCAATGATCACCTTCGGCGCTCATCGCTCATTGCAAGCCTCTCCACCTGTGTACTTTATAGGCCCTGCACTTGACCACCAAAACGCCAAATATGTTTAAAATTAACTTGCATACTCACTCACAGGGTCCCTGGCTCTCCCGCTGTGCTGTGTGTGTGTAAGTTAATTTGAGACATATTTGAGGTTTTATGGTGGTGATGTCAGTTCGATGGTTCGGCCGTTAAAGTCGTAATTTTTCCAAGGTTCTCAATTTTTCCGAGGTCCACGATTTTAAGTCCTGCGCCACTGGCGAGCCTAAGTCCTGTCCTGCAATTTTAACATTGCGTTACCAACAACAGCAACCCCGCAATTAAGCTATATATGTGATTGTGGGCACTGTTTTAATAATATTATTATGTTCTGGAAAGTTGTCGTTTATTTTGGGAAATATTCTCTGCTCTCCATTACATATTTAAACAGCGCAAAAGCTCTTACATATATATTTATATTTTCTAAAACCTAGAAGTGGGTAATTTTGGAAATGTGCATTTTAATAGTAAGCTGCAAAAATATTTAAAGAGTATGCGTTACCAATGCTAAGAGCCTTTCCCGTTAGTATAGCGAGATTATTTGAGAAATTCAGTAAAAATTTAATTTATTGTTTGAACCTTAACTGTGGTATTGTGTAAAGTGTTCTTATTTTAAGGAGAATTAAAGATGCCCATACTTTCTAGCAGACTTTATCTCAAGGAAAAATAATTTGCTCCAATATGTTGGTTCATGGATAGTGTGCTTAAAACTGTCAATAGTTTGAGAAGTTTGTTTTAAATTAACATCAGCAGATGTATAAACCATGAACAATAATTATTGTAGGTAAAATCTTTATTTAGTAGACACTGCTTGTGCCTGAAGAAAGCAATGGTTGTGTTTTTCTCACTTCCTGCTGCTTTAGGGACTGATTGGACTGATCTGCTGATTGTATTATTTATTCAAGAGTGCAGGGAGGTTGGAGAGGGATCTGTTGAATCATTGATTGATTCAGATACGATATCAGCATTTGACACCACCCCTCATGCTCCGTAGAACGCTATTTGCGAGTATACTTGTAGGCCTTGCTTGTTCTGCTCCATTCATGCCTTGAAGAGCAAGTATGACTATCATGGCAGCTTCCTTGCACTAATAGATTCTGCTAAAACAAAGTTTTTGTTACTATTACTTTTATACCCATGGCTTACACAGTTGATAATATTGTTCATTTTTTGCATTCTTCACCAACATATGACTTCTTTCCTGATCTAATGTTTTGGTAGGAACCAAACTGTGTGAAATGAATAATAATACAGATGTAGAGCATTTTTGGCCATCAGCGAAACAATTTTGTTTAGCTTAGAAGAAATGGCAGACAAAATATATTGCCAGCTAAAAAATAAATTTGGTGCCTCGGTTGGACCATGGAGATATCCATGATACTTTTGGCAAGCATTGTACATGTGTGAGAGGGCATTTATATTTCTGCAAGAGCGGGACTTTTGAGCACTTGTAGGACAGTCTTCAAAAATTAAGATTTATTCTAAAACTACTTACTTCCAGCAATATGTTGAGGAATGAGTAATTCATTCTTATCTTTCAATAAAATGGAGATTAGGCAGCTGAATTTTATGATCATCCTAGCACGTGCTGATGGCACTGATTACTATGAATAATGCACAGATTATACTCAATCCCATTAGACCATGCAGAAAATTTATTCGGGTTCTGGAAATGTATTTAGACCTTTACCTATCGTCCATTAAAGATAACGTTATTGAGGTTGTAAAAGAGTGTGGGTGTGTGACATTGTGTCAAGTGACCTGACAGATCTAGAAGGACAGACCATACTTGTATATGTTTCAAATTCAGGATCCAGGCTGTGGCTCCACATCCCTCAGCTCTGCAGACAATTACACATACATAAAAACGTGAGGAGATTTTGTAATTATTATAGTCTGTCAGAACTGCACAGAATCAGTAATTCCATGGAGGAAATATGAAGGCAGCAGCTAATGTGCAAGCAGAGGAAAACTGCAGCAATGACAGGGTACACTGAGGATGTGATCCACTAATGAGCTGCAACCATTCTACAGTTGTAAAGAACCAACTACATATGTGTGGAAGTGAAATGTTATAGAAAATAGCAGTGCATTAAATAATATTGCAATTCTATATTGCATACATATCTAGTATATATACATATTAAATTATTCCAGTTTCATGAAACATATGCCAGCAAAGGGAATTAGTGCATTAATAGCAAGAATGGGCACGTTCTTTCCTAGTATTCAGGGACAAAAACAGGAAAACTAAAAGATCTAAAGGACCACTGTAGTCGGTTTATGTGCTCATGTGTTTTTTTGTTTAGCATAGGCTACTAAAAACAGTATGCAGTTTAAAATAAACATAGTTTTCTAGCTTTTTAACTGGATATTTTCGGCCGCAGCATTTGCCTGTCTCCTCCTCCCTGTGTCACCAGGGTGCAGCCTGTTTGCTGGCCTATAAATAAAGTCTGGCTAATGTAGGTTCTGCTTCAGGGGTGGGGCTATGCTGTCTCATGCACTGACATGCGGCGGGGCCTATGGAGCAGCTGCAAGCATGTTACAATAGAGCTATTACCTTTGTGTAGGCAGTAGTGGCAGTGCGAATTATGTTATGGGTCAGGGCCAATGACATCAGGTCACCCTGCTTCTAATCTCCATGACAGTCTAGTACACAGACTTAGCAGCCCTGATAAACATTGGTAGGAGGAAAGGGAAAAGTCCGCTTGAGGGGAAAGCTGACAGCTTATAAGCTAAGAAAACATTTTAACTTTTATTTATTTTAAACGTCTTACTATTTTTAATTGTCTTTGCATATGAGCTTTACTTGTAAATGCACTACAGTCTATAAGCTATCAGGAATGCTCAAATCAGACAAGTATAAAATTGGACAGTATTTTAACAGAGTTTGGTAGTATCTCATACTTCAAGATGAACTTCTCCAAAACAGACACACTAACTAGGGAGATAAATATGGCCATAAAAGAACTATTAGCAAAGTTAATCCCTTATATCTGGTACTCAAAAATTATTATCCATCTGGGGATCAAATTTACTTTTCAAATTAGGAACTTATTTAAAGACAATTTGAAAGAAGTATTAAACCAGATTAGAAAGCTACAAAGCTACAAGATTGGAGACATCTAAACCTCCTCTGGTCAGCAAGGATTGCTGCCGTTAATATGAGCATAGTTCCAAAAATGTCATATCTCTTTAGATGCCTTCCCAAAAAGAGAGGCAAATAAGACTCTAAAGATAATTCAACAACTTATAGATAGTTATATATACTTGGGTAAAAAAAAAAGTGAGTTTCACAGGTGATGGCCTGGAATTTCTAAGATAAGAGAGTTAGCTGGAAAAGAATAGAGGATGACCTACTCAATGATATATCCATCCAGACTATTATATGGCTTCCTAATTTCAAACCTCCATTAATTAGAGAGCTCCCTGGGGGTTTGAAATCAGTAGTCGAATTCTGGTATAGTAAGAGATCTAATTTGTATTTGGTGAGTGTTCCTTCTTTGTCTGCTCCTATTGAAATTATAGCATCTAAAGACAATAATGCTGATATACAAATTCTTAAAAATAAGGGTATTTTCCATGTAGCAGACCTCTATAACGAGGGTTCTCTTCTAGATATTACAAAGATCCAGACAAAATATAGTTTAAAAAAAAAAATCATGGTTGAATTATAGAGCTCTAGACAATATTCTTCTTCTCCTATGTTATAAAAGATATATGAATATGAATAAACTATTGGGTATGGAAGAATTTTTAATCAAAGAGGAGGATACCCATATAATTTTTAAATGTAGCAAGATACTATTAAATTCTCTCCTATTCATTAAATCGAGAGGCATAAAAGACTGGCAATTGGAATTAAAATTAAAATGGGAAGGTCAGTTACAGTGGATATAAAAAGTCTACACACCCCTGTTAAAATGTCAGGTTTCTGTGCTGTAAAAGAATTAGAGTAAGATAAATCATTTCAGAACTTTTTCCACCTTTAATGTGACCTATAAACTGTACAACTCAATTGAAAAACAAACTGAAATCTTTTAGGTGGAGGAAAGAAAAAGAAAAATAATGTGGTTGCATAAGTCTGCACACCCTCTTATAACTGGGGATGTAGCTGTGTTCAGAATTAAGCAATCACATTCCAAATAGTGTTTAATAGGAGTTAGCATACACCTGCCATCATTTAAAGTGCCTCTGATTAACCCCAAATAAAGTTCAGCTGCTCTAGTTGGTCTTTCCTGAATTTTTCTTAGTCCCCTCCCACAGCAAAAGCCATGGTCCACAGAGAGCTTCCAAAGCATCAGAGGGATCTCATTGTTAAAAGGTATCAGCCAGGAGAAGGGTACAAAAGAATTTCCAAGGCATTAGATATACCATGGAACACAGTGAAGACAGTCATCATCAAGTGGAGAAAATATGGCACAACAGTTACATTACCAAGAACTGGAGCTCTCTTCAAAATTGATGAAAAGACAAGAAGAAAACTGGTCTGGGAGGCTACCAAGAGGCCTACATCAACATTAAAGGAGCTGCAGGAATATCTGGCAACTACTGGCTGTGTGGTACATGTGACAGCAATCTCCCGTATTCTTCATATGTCTGGGCTATGGGGTAGAGTGGCAAGACGAAAGCCTTTTCTTACGAAGAAAAAAATCCAAGCCAGGCTACATTTTGCAAAAACACACCTGAAGTCTCCCAAAAGCATGTGGGAAAAGGTGTTCTGGTCTGATGAAACCAAGGTTGAACTTTTTGGCCATAATTCCAAAAGATATATTTGGCGCAAAAACAACACTGCACATCACCAAAAGAACACCATACCCACAGTGAAGCATGGTGGTGGCAGCATCATGCTTTGGGGCTGTTTTTTCTTCAGCTGGAACTGGGGCCTTAGTTAAGATAGAGGGAATTATGAACAGTTCCAAATACCAGTTAATATTGGCACAAAACCTTCAGGCTTCTGCTAGAAAGCTGAACATGAAGAGAAACTCCATCTTTTAGCATGACAACAACCCAAAGCATACATCCAAATCAACAAAGGAATGGCTTCACCAGAAGAAGATTAAAGTTTTGGAATGGCCCAGCCAGAGCCCAGACCTGAATCCGATTGAAAACCTGTCGGGTGATCTGAAGAGGGCTGTGCACAGGAGATGCCCTCGCAATCTTACAGACTTGGAGTGTTTTTGCAAAGAAGAGTGGGCAAATCTTGCCAAATCAAAATTTGCCATGCTGATAGTCTCATACCCAAAAAGACTGAGTACTGTAATAAAATCAAAAGGTGCTTCAACAAAGTATTTGTTTAAGGGTGTGCATACTTATGCAACCATATTATTTTATTTTTATATTTTTTCTTCCCTCTACCTAAAAGATTTCAGTTTGTTTTTCAATTGAGTTGTACAGTTTATAGGTCACATTAAAGGTGAAAAAAGTTCTGAAATGATTTATCTTTGTCTCATTTTTTTACAGCACAGAAACCTGACATTTTAACAGGGGTGTGTAGAATTCTTTCGATCCACTGTATGGTCAAAAACATTCATATTTGTTAACAAATCTGCAATCAATGCTTCCTATATGGAACTATTTTTTAAAACAATCCAGAGGTGGTATTTAGTCCCGCTGTATATGAACAAATGTTGTCCACCAATGTTCCCTAACCTTGTTGGAAAGGTTGCGGGTAGCAAGGTACAGCTGCTCATGTTTGGTGGGAATGTGAAAAAATTAACCCTACTGGAAAAAAGGTTTCATGTTCGATCCAAGTATTATTTCATATGGATATTGATAGATTAGTGCCTCAAGGCAAATATCTAATTTCTCATATGAGTGCTTAAATGGCTTCTGATAAAATATTGGAATCAATCAGTAATCCCATCCTAGGGAGAAGTAATAAGTCTAGTAACCCTTAATAGAGATCTAATGAGGGCAAACACTATAACCCACCAGTCAAGGAAAGGGATAGCTTCCAATTGGCATCTTTGGGACAAATATATGTTGACTCAATGAGGAAATATCTTTGATTTTGTCTTCCAAGTGTCTTTCTCTCTCCTTCCTGTTTATTTATTTTTCCTTTCTTTTTTTATTCCTCTTCCCTATTAGTCATTATCGATCTGTTCAGAGTCTCCCATTGTATGGGTAGTAAGATTGATTGCATGTATGATTTTTTTATGTATTTATATTTGTATGATTCTTTGAAAAATAAAACATTAAAAAAGTCAGACACAGATATGTAATCAATTAATATACTGGCTATATTAAATTGTTTCAAAATATAAGCCCAACCTCAAAACAATGCTCTTTGAGTCACAAACCAGAAACATATAAAATAAAAGCGTAAGCGAGGCTGCAAGTTAATTTGCTATTTAATTGGCGTCTTTTTGGGGGCTCCAAATGGGTTACGGCCTTGAAAACTCTGCAATGGTTAAACCCGGAACTTACAGCCTCCCGAAGCCTTTGATCTTTCAATTCCGCAAGAGTTACGATTGCAAAAATTGCAAAACGCTATTTAATTGCTCTAATTTCCCAAGGCCGCAAATGGTTTCAGACCCCTAAATGTCAAATGAAGGAGAAAATCCTACGAGTGCTAGAGAGAACGCACAAGGGGGTTAAACACCTGGGGCCTCATACAATTGCTAATTTTTATATATCGGGGCTTGCAAGTGGAGATTGCAAGTTACTTTAAAATTAAAATGCCTTCCGTTTGCGGGCTCCGATTGGGTTAGTTGCTGCAAGCTGCGATCCATTGCATTTTTTACAATCGCAAGTTACTTCCTTCAAGGCCTTTGATCTTTCACGGCAGCAAGCGGCCGCTAAAATCACAAATCGCTATTCAATTGCTCCGATTTCCCCTCAAGCCTGCAAATGGCAAAAATCGAACCAAGGGTTACGTGGACCAAGGAGGTCTCGCAAAGGGCTTAGTGGCAAACCGGAGCACTTTAAAATCAAATATAAAATCAATCAAGCACTATAAATGATGGAGAAAACAATAGTTGAAATTAGAATTAAAAGCACAACATTCTCAAGCTCGCACATGCCAATATATAATACTTTATTTCATGTTTATTTTCCGTCCAAAGTCCTACGGGCTTCAAGCTCACAAGCCCGTAGGACTTTGGAATCCGATATCCATATTTCATTGAAGACCTAGGGCTTGAATAACGAGTTACGGGCGTGGAGGTTAAAACTTATAGGACTTTGGACGGAAATTAAACATGAGATAAAGTATTATATATTGGCGATGTGAGAATGTTGTGCTTTTAATTCTAATGTCACCCATTGTGTTCCCCATCATTTACAGTGCTTGATTGATTTCATATTTGCTTTAAAAATGCTCCACATTTTCTGGCTTTTTCAAGCACGCAAATGCTACTGCAGATAGAATGGTTTACTATTCTCGACAGCGGCGTCTAACTTGCGGTCATAGCCAATTGAATAGCAGAGTATAAGTAGAGCAATGGGAGCACGCAACTCAATCGCAGAAAATCGGCTACTTGCGAGCGAGTTATGGCCCTGAATTGAATGAGGCCCCTGTTCTTAGCACTGTAAATGCAAATAAAAACTGCACTGTAAATAACAGAGAAAGCGATGACAGACATTAGAATTAATTGCACAACAGTCTCAAGCTCGCAAATCTTCAGTAAATTATTTTTATGTTTCATTTCGGTGTTATATCGATCTCGGGAATCAATGAGTTAATACATATCAGGCCACCCACATCGGGTGATTCTGATCACATTTTCTATTGGCTGATTCAAAATGGGAGGTTACGGCCTTGCTTAATTGATTATGTTCCCGCCCTGAACTGCTACGAACCAGTGCATGTTTTACGGAGTCGGCTTTGGGCCAGCAACTTGCGGGCTTAATCAATTGAATAGCTCCAGAATCGTAGACGAACGGGAGCCCGCAGCACGCCTGCAGACATACGGCCTGTAGAGTAACTACTACTCAATTTCCTTCATATTGTATCGATTAGACCAAAATGTATTATATTACATTCAAGTTTTTCAGGATTCTGGGGTTAATCAAATGATAAAACAATTGATTATGTTTCCTTCTCTCTTCATCATAACAATACCAGAATTACCCTTATGCAAACATGTATCTTTTTTATTTTAACATTTTAGTCACGGTTGTTGTTTTGTTGTTCAGTCGTGTCCGACTTTCCGTGACCTTATGGACTGCAGCACGCCAGATACATCTGTCAGTCACTGCCCCTCTGAGCTCCATCAAGTTCATGTTCATTGCTTCAGTGACCACATCCATCAATCTCCACCTCTGTCGTCCCCTTTTTCTTGTGCCTTCAATCTTTCCCAGCATCAGCGTCTTCTCTAAGGAATCCGGTCTTCTCATGATATGGCCAAAATATTTGAGCTTCTGCCTCATGATTATACCTTCCAGTGAACAGTTCATCTTGATTGTCTGTAGTATAATTGATTTATTGGATCTTCTTGCAGTCCAGGGGACTCTAAGTACCTTATATACTCGAGTATAAGCCGACCCGAGTATAAGCCGAGGCACCTATTTTACCACAAAATACTGAGAAAAATGTGTGACTCGAGTATAAGCCGAGGGTGGGAAATGTGCTGCCCCCTGTGTCCCTCTTGCATGTCCAAGCTTGCCATAGCTTTCCTCCCCAGGAACAAACTTCTTTTAATTTCATGGGTTCAGTCACCAACTGCAGAGATCTTGGATCCCAGAAAAATAAAATATGTCACTGCCTCCACTTATTCCCCTTCTATTTGCCAGGAACTGAGATTGCTGTTTGCCATGATCACGTGTTTTTAAGGTTGAGCAGCAGTCCAGATTTTGCACTTTATTCTTGGTCACAGTAGTCACCCTAATTAAATATCTACTTTCAATTATTATTAAATATTAAACTCAATGATCAGACTCAGCGCTGCTGGTCTCCCCCCACTACAAGGTCAATGGAGGAGATGGCTTTGTCTAGCAGACAGTGCCAAATTTTCATGGACAATGTCATATCAACACAATGCTCTCCATTTTCTGATTATTTGGCCTATTTTCAAATTAAATTATTCTTATAGCTCTTTAGAGCTGTCTCCCAGGCCCTGATGAATTACCCCTTCCATACAATATACAGCCTGAATTATACCCTCTCACAAAAGCTTTGGCTGGTGTCTTCCACATGGTGATCTCCTCTTTTATCAGACCTATTACCTTACTCCTAGTTACCTTAGTCCTATTAGCTTACTCCACCAAGGAAACTCCATCCCCTCTAGATCATTCAACTTTGCTTACTTTTTGAGAACTACAATTTCATTCTCCACCACAGCTTCCTTGCCCCGAAGTGCCTTCTTGGGGATGCATTTGAGGGCCACCAGTCGCTCTGAATTCTTCTCCTGAGCTAGAACCACCTCTGAAAACGCCCCTCTGTAAAAAAAATAAAAAGACAAAAATCAACATTGCTGGAAAATACTAACATTTCTTATCTTGTGTATTTGCTTTTAATTAACACTGACAAGTGTACAGGTTTTGGTTTTAAAATGTACCTATTTTACAACACCACAACTCAAAAACAAAGCACTGTTTTGTGTCGGCTACTTTAATTTTATTCTAGCTACTAAACATTTTTAAAGCAGCAACTACCTAACTAACTATAAGATCACTAGAAATGATGCATGAGTAATGAGTTACTCTTGTTTGGGTTTAGTCTTAAGAGTGACTAATAAGATACACTGGTATGCCAAAAAGGATGCTATAGCCTTAAAGGACTACTGTATGAAAGTCTTTTTTTTTTTTTAAATACATGCTGCCCATGTAGGCAGTATGCCATAAAATGAGAATTGGGCATATTATTAAAAATTATATACTGTATATATTCGAGTATTAGCCAATCCGAGTATAAGCCGAGACACCTATTTTACCACAAAATACTGGGTAAAATGAGTGACTCGAGTATAAGCCGAGGGTGGGAAATGTGCTGCCCCCTGTGTCCCTCTTGTGCCCTCTGTGTCTACCCTCTCTCTCCCATGTCTCTTCTCCCCTGTCTCTTCCCCCTCTCCCTTCCCTGTGTCTCTTCCCCCCTCTCCCTTCCCTGTGTCTCAACCCCCCTCCTCATTCTCAACCTCCCTCCTCAACCCCACTCCTCATCCTCAACCTCCCTCCTCATCCTCAACCTCCCTCCTCAACCCCCTCATCCTCAATCCCCCTCCTCAACCCCCCTCCTCGTCCTCCCTCCTCATCCTCAACCTCCCTCCTCAACCCCCTCATCCTCAACCCCCCATCCTCAACCTCAACCCCCTCCTCAACCTCAACCCCCTTCCTCATCCTCAACCCCCCTCCTCAACCTCTCTCCTCATCCTCCCTCCTCATCCTCAACCCCCATCCTCAACCTCCCTCCTCATCCTCAACTCCCTCCTCCATCTCCCTCCTCATCCTCAACCGCCCTCCTCATCCTCCCTCCTCAACCCCCCTCCTCAACCTTCCTCCTCAACCCCCCATCCTCATCCTCCCTCCTCAACCCCCCATCCTCATCCTCAACCCCCCCATCCATAACCCCCTCCTCAACCCCCCTCCTCATTCTAAACCCCCCTAATTACCTCCCCCTCTCCCCTCACTTACCTGCTTCTGCTCCGGCCTCCGCTCCTTCTTGAACTGGCGTGCATGCCGGCACCCGGTATATACTAATGACGTGGCGCCCATGTGACGTCACATGAGCGCCTGATCAAGAAGGAGCGGAGGCCGAAGCAGGTAAGTCAGGGTAAATGGAGAGGGGGAGGTATTTAGGGGGTTTTAGAATGAGGAGGGGGGTTTAGAATGAGATGGGGGGTTGAGGACGAGGAGGGAAAGAGACACGGGGTGGTTAGAGAGACACAGGGGGTAGAGAGACACGGGGGGTAGAGAGACACAGGGGGGGGGGGGATTAGAGAGACACGGGGGGAGAGTGACTCGAGTATAAGCCGAGGGGGCCCTTTTTAGCCTTAAAAAAAGGTCTGAAAAACTCGGCATATACTCGAGTATATACAATATTTAAAAATCATTTTTATTCAATGTAAGTCCAAGTATTTCTCTGATAAAGCACTAAGTTCCTCAATTGCTGCTGAGTCACTCTAGGAAGATCCTATTTAAATTTTGGGGTCATGTGTTAGTGCTCACTGTTCATTTTCAAAAAATAGCAAATTTATATTTTTTACTATACATATACATACATGGAGCCACATTCAGTTGCAGTGCCGCATCTCGCGGTATATAGGCCGTATGTCTGCGGGCTTGAACTCTACTACAATTACAGTGATTCAATTGAACAAGCCCGCAAGTTACAGGCCAAAAGCCGAAAAACGTAAACCATGCACCTGTATGTAGCATTTCAGGGCGTGAACATGATCAAATAAGCAAGGCTGTAACTACCCATTGAGAAACAGCCAATAGAAATTGAGACCGTTATCATTACTGCAGTAGAAGATGGAGGTTACATGTCAATTAGCGTTTAGAGGTCCCATATGCGATCAGACTCGCAAACCCGCAAAATACCAAATAATAAAAATGAATGCCAATACTATTCTAGTCCATATGGGTGGCCTGATATGTATTAAGTCATTGATTCCCAAGATTAATATAACCCTGAAATGAAACAAAAAAAATGATTTTTCATTACCGATTTGCGCGGTTGAGACTGTTGTGCAATTAATTCTAATGTCTTACATCGCTTTCCCCCGTCATTTACAGTGCAGTATTTGCATTTACAGTGTTACGGACATGTCTTTAACTCCTTTGCGGGTCCCATCTGGAACCCGTAGGATTTTCTTCTACGTTTGCTGTTTACGGGTGTGAAAACATTTGCGGAATTGTAGCAATTGAATAACGATTTGCGATTTTAGCGATCGTAACTCATGCAGACATGAAAGATCAAAGGCTTAGATGGGGTGTAAGTTACTGTTGTAACAATCTCATGGATTTTCAGCCCGTAACCCGTAGACAGATTGCGGCTCGCAAAAAGACGCCAATTGAATAGCAAATTAGTTTATGGGATCCAGTAACTCATGGGCAGTATGCCTTAAAAATATACTTCTATACAGTGATAATATATACCCCTGTAGTCATTATGTTTTTCAGCAGAAAACAGGCAACATGTTTTTAGCATGAAAAAGAAAACGGCAACCTCTTATTGTTTGCCTTTTATATCTAACTAGCGAATTGCCCGTCAAAAAATGACGGCAATGAAATTGTAAGGTAGCTAATGCTGTTTGGTGTCTAATAATGAAATATGTAATACATTACTAAATGAATATACTGTACCTATTTTGAAGCATTGTGATGAAGAGCTGGCAATCTGTGTTGATGTTGCTGCAGCATTAGTGGTGTGGAGCTGCTGTGTAAGCATGCTGAATGTGTGCACTGTGTGGTATGAATATCCGTAGGTGGTTTGTGGCGTTTTGCGAGTTTCTTGTGGTGTTTTGCGAGTTTGTTGTGGTGTTTTGCGAGTTTAGAGTGCTGTAGCCTCGTTTTCGTTTTGTTCGGCGGACATTTTTTCTGTCGCTTAGATTTTTTTTTAGTCTCAAAACTCTTTTATTTCTAGTATAATCGAGGTCTAAGTTGCATTTTTGAGGTCCTGGGTGCTCCCTCTTGGTGTAGGTAAGGTTTTTATGTATGTGCTGTGTGTATGTATTGTGTTTTAAATGTTTGTATGTCGGTGTGTTGCGTCCGATGTTTGCGAGGTCGTAATGTGTGGTAACGTGTTTCGTAGGTTGTTTGCGTTCCTCGTAAAATTTAGCGAGTGTCGTAATTTGTGTGTCGTGTTTTTTGAGTAGCGACGTGAAGTTTGCGAGGGTTTGAGGCCCTTGCCCAGTGACCTCGCCAGCAACTGAGTCCCTCGCTTCGCGAGGGGCCTCAGTTGCTGGCATGGAGCGCCTTCGGCGCTCCATGCCAGCAACTGAGGCCCTTGCCCAGTGACCTCGCCAGCAACTGAGGCCCTCGCTTCGCGAGTGGCCTCAGTTGCGGCGCTCCATGCCAGCAACTGAGGCCCGTGCCCAGTGACCTCGCCAGCAACTGAGGCCCTCGCTTCGCGAGTGGCCTCAGTTGCTTGCATGGAGCGCCTTCGGCGCTCCATGCCAGCAACTGAGGCCCTTGCCCAGTGACCTCGCTACGCGAGGGCCGCGGCTCGCTGCGCGTTTTGCGAGTTCCTTGTGGTGTTTTGCGAGTTTGTTGTGGTGTTTTGCGAGTTTAGAGTGCTGTAGCCTCGTTTTCGTTTTGTTCAGCGGCCATTTTTTCTGTCGCTTAGATTTTTTTTTTGTCTCAAAACTCTTTTATTTCTAGTAAAATCGAGGTCTAAGTTGCATTTTTGAGGTCCTGGGTGCTCCCTCTTGGTGTAGGTAAGGTTTTTATGTATGTGCTGTGTGTATGTATTGTGTTTTAAATGTTTGTATGTCGGCGTGTTGCGTCCGATGTTTGCGAGGTCGTAATGTGTGGTAACGTGTTTCGTAGGTTGTTTGCGTTCCTCGTAAAATTTAGCGAGTGTCGTAATTTGTGTGTCGTGTTTTTTGAGTAGCGACGTGAAGTTTGCGAGGGTTTGAGGCCCTTGCCCAGTGACCTCGCCAGCAACTGAGTCCCTCGCTTCGCGAGGGGCCTCAGTTGCTGGCATGGAGCGCCTTCGGCGCTCCATGCCAGCAACTGAGGCCCTTGCCCAGTGACCTCGCCAGCAACTGAGGCCCTTGCTTCGCGAGTGGCCTCAGTTGCTGGCATGGAGCGCCTTCGGCGCTCCATGCCAGCAACTGAGGCCCGTGCCCAGTGACCTCGCCAGCAACTGAGGCCCTCGCTTCGCGAGGGGCCTCAGTTGCTGGCATGGAGCGCCTTCGGCGCTCCATGCCAGCAACTGAGGCCCTTGCCCAGTGACCTCGCTACGCGAGGGCCGCGGGCTCGCTATGCGAGCCCGCAAGCGTGAGCAACGACCCGTACGCTCACAACTATATAGGTGATTATGCTGCTGTGGAATCAACCATTCTTGTTACTGATGATCAAATACTTGAGGTAGGAGGATAATATAGAGGAAGCTGCACAACTAGAGTATGGCAGCTAGAAATGCCAGTGTGGCATTGAATGTTCATTATTTTAAGGAAGTACTCTCTTGAGTTATAAAAGAAATTGGAACATCCCAGTAAAGAATGGTTGCAAATAAAACTTGAAAATATAAAGGCTGTGTTTTTTTATTTTGCATTCAAAAAAACATTTTGTCAGGTTCAGTTATTCAAAATACCACATCTAATTTTTTTTTTAACACTGTAAATCCTTAAATCAGTAGCATAAACTACCGTGTATACTCGAGTATAAGCAGAGGCATCAATTTTACCACAAAATACTGGGTAAAATGAGTGACTCGAGTATAAGCCGAGGGTGGGAAATGTGCTGCCCCCTGTGTCCCTCTTGTGCCCTCTGTGTCCCCCTCTTGTGTCCCCCTCTCTCTCCCGTGTCTCTTCTACCCGCTCCCTTCCCTGTGTCTCTTCTCCCCTCTCCCTTTCCTGTGTCTCTTCCAACCTCTCCCTTTCGTGTGTCTCTTCCCCCCTTCCCTTATTACCCTGCTCAACCCCACTCCTAATCCTCCCTCCTCATCCTCAACCTCCTTCCTCATCCTCAACCTCCCTCCTCATCCTCAACCTCCCTCCTCATCCTCAACCTCCCTCCTCATCCTCAACCTCCCTCCTCATCCTCAACCCCCTCCTCAACCTCCCTCCTCATCCTCAACCCCCTCCTCAGCCCCCCACCTCATCCTCAACCTCCCTCCTCATCCTCAACCCCCTCCTCAACCTCCCTCCTCATCCTCAACCCCCCTATCCTCAACCCCCTCCTCAACCCCCCATGCTCAACCCCTCCATCCTCATCCTCAACCCCCTCCTCAACCTCAACCCCCCCTCAACCTCCCTCCTCAACCTCAACCGCTTCCTCAACCCCCCCACCCGGTATATGCTAATGGCGTGGCGCAGATGTGACATCACATGCGCGCCGGGTCAAGAAGGAGCGGAGGCCGGAGCAGAAGCAGGTAAGTGAGGGGAGAGGGGGAGGTATTTAGGGGGGGGTTAGAATGAGGAGGGGGGTTTAGGTTGAGGAGGGGGGTTTATAATGAGGAGGGGGGTTTGAGGATGAGGAGGGGGGAGGGAAAGAGACACGGGGGGGGTTAGAGAGCCCCAGGGGTGTAGAGAGACACGGGGGGGGGGTTAGAGAGACACGGGGGGGTTAGAGAAACACGGGGGGAGAGTGACTCGATTATAAGCCATAGGGGCCCTTTTTAGCCTTAAAAGAAGGGCTGAAAAACTCGGCTTATACTCGAGTATATACGGTAGGTTAATATTCAGGGATGCATTACAAATATTCCAGTGTCATAAAGTCCTCAGTTATGAATACTGTCATGACATATTTAGGGCTCGATCGAAATCCCTAAAGCTCACAACTGCGGCAGCGTTTTTTTTTGCAGATAACATACCGATCGAAATCCTATCTACTCCAAATCCCACCCGTAAACTGCAGTCAGACAGCCCTGATGCTGCTACAGTCCACACACGGCACTGATGCAAAAATGATTGAGCTGTCAGCGAAGTAGTCTGTGAAGTTCAACCCCCCCATACAGCTACATAAACCCCTTCCCATGGCAGAGAAGGCGTTAAAACAGTAAGTGATAGCCAAGGGGTTTTAAAACCCCACTGCCGATCACTCCTACTAGCCCTGGGAATTCCCTCCTCCCAATTGGTGAAGGGAACCCCCAAGCATTCACTCTCCCGCTCACCCCCCAGTTGCAATAAAAATGATTACCATGGGGGTCTAACGGACCCCCTTAGCACACATATTTAACCACTGTGCCACAGGGGTCTTATAAGGATATATGCCATGGAGGTCCTAGAAGGTGTGTCAATCTGAGCATTTTGATTAGTTCAATTAAGATTCCCACTTAAGAGCAGGGAGGCATCTGAAAAATGATTCTAATTGGCTGAAATATGATTGACACATATTCCAGCAAATCAGAACGCAGAAAAGTTAATATTTAAGTTGCAAAGGAGCTGCAAAAGCCATGTGTGGCAGGAGATCTCCTTGTAAGAGGAGCTCCGTGAGTTCAAGTAATTTTTTTTAGACAGAGCGATAGGTTGTTTTTTTTTTTAGAACCATTTTTAGGCCCAGAAGAGAGGATGCAATGGTTTCAATGAAGAATGAAGAGGACCTGATACTACAATCAACACTGATAGCCCACTTGATTGACGGCAGAAGAGCAGAGGACCAGGGTATTGTTGATTTTTGCTAAATGGACATTTAGGTAAGTAGGTATATCAACTTTCTTTTACAGGGTTGATTTTCTTTTTTCTGTTATTTGTTTTTTTTTTTTTTTTAATGTCATCATTTGTTATTTCAATGTAGTGTTTTTTTATTGTTAATTTGTTTTTTTTATTGTCTGCATTTTATTTAATTAAATTATTTTATAATTTATGGATTTTTTTATTTTCTGTAATTTATAGTTATTTTTTTTAATGTTTTTTGTGTGTTTTTTTTGTAATGTAGGTATTTTATTTCTTTTTATTATTGTTAGTGTTTTTTACTTAGGGTGACAAGAGGGTACTTGTGGAACATCCAATGTCAACATAAGGCGTTGTTAAGTGAACTTTTTTGCCAAGAGATTTTCAGTTGGCAAGAGGTCCTGCCTTGAGGTCGGAAGAAAGGAAGATATCGGATACTGGATCAAATTTAGTGAAGCTAAGGTGGATCAAACAATTATCTCGTTATACATATCTGTGTTGCTTTAGTATTTATTATCTTAACCTGTTACCATTTAGTGTTCATCGGGAAAATGTAATGTTTTGCATGCCCTTTTTAAATGCCTGGGTGTTTTTTAGTTGTTTTTTCTTTGGAGGGTGCATTGGAATTTTAAAATTTTTTGACTGTGCCGTTTTCTTGTTACTGATCTATGTAACAGGTAGAGACAGAAAGGCAAAATAAAGGACTGATATATATTATTGATAATACTTAGTGCCATCACAATTGTTTAGCTACAGATTCACATATACATTTTAAAACCTACCACAAATGGCTATATTATTATTATTATTAAGCTGTTTGTGCAACATTGCTGCCATGTCAGTATTTCCTTGTTTATGGTCAAGCCTTCACAGGGTGGGTTTTTTGGAAATACTAGCTAAATATCAGAAGACAAGGAACCTGCCATAACCCTTGAAAAATCCTCTAAGTAGCGGAGAAACGCGATTCGGGTGGGTAGGAGGACTGATCAGCAGGTTTCTCAGCTCTTGCACAGATCCCAGTATCGGTATGATTGAAAATCCACCTAGATTAATAGCACAGCTCAGTAAAAGTCAGCTAATGGGAACAGACAAATGGTGGACCCTTGAGGGACAATAATAATAAGCTGAATTTAGCATATATGATATATAGGCCGCTTATAAAATTACATATAGTCAATATATGCAGTCAGGCCATTAAGAACAAACAGACCCTGTGTGTTAAATCAAACCTTCAGTCGTAACAGCTAATACTTGATGATACGTGGATACAAAAGTGGCAACACTGCATTATTGCTCTATAAATTGCTTAGATCAAGTTTAGTAATATGTGAATAGTTGCAGAAGAGCCTATCATATAGTTTAGATTGAAAATTTAAATATCAGGAATTGCTGAATATTCAAGTGCAGAGAGCAAATAATAAAGATGATAAAATTCCATTATGGAAGTACCTAAATACTTTACTTAATAGAAAGCCATCAGTACTCTAATCTCATCAATAAGTTTTAAATGAAACATTTTAAATAAATAAAGTAAATATTGAGTCGTTTTTATGTTATTTGGGTTTAGTGGACATTTTTGTAAAAAGGCTTTGTGTACATCTGTTAAAATGCAGCCACAGAAATGGGCCATTAATTTTTACTGGACTTCACAGAGAAGCTAAGTGAATCTAGCACAAAGAATTATAAACCTACAGTTATTCAACTGAATTTTTTTATCAGAAACCTTAATCTGTGATACATTACATAGAATCAGATATTAGTCACACTCTGCATATATATGCATTTAAGTTTTATTGGTTCCTGAATTTTTTTACGTGACTTTCTACGCTTTTGAAGGGAGAGCCTCCCACTCATTATGTGCCGCTAACCCACGCACACAGCATCCGCCACTCACTAACTAGCAGTCGTCCTCGTTAGTCGAGGGAGGCTGGCACCATCTCCCACGGACGATGGCACTGCGTAGGAGGATGAGGGCAGTGACAGCGGCACCCAGCCAGGCTGACATGATGGCATAGATACAAGGCGGAGGAGGAAAGAAATTGGATTAATCATCTGGCTTTCAGCGTTCCACACACAGATCCCTGCTGATTCCTGTGCACAGTACAGCCTTGCAATGCATGCTTCCCTCGCAAAGCAGCTCTTTACATTAACTGCCTTCTGTAGCACCTAAGCACGGATGACTGGGCCTCTTCCCCTCTCCTGACACAACGTGGGCAGGAAAAGATAATTAGGACAGCAGGAAAGAAAATTCATATCTATACAAAGAAATAGCTCAGGACACAAAGTGGAAGCCCTGCCTCTGAAGTGAGATAGCAGCTGTTGTTGTGAAAGTGTATCTTAGAGGGACACAAAAATAATGTATTATTATTAATACTATTGCTCAAACTGTAGAAAAATAATGGCTAAATGAAAGGAACATGGAACACAACTTTTTCAATCATTTAAAAGAGCATGTTTTAAACATTACAAAAGTTATTCTTTGTATGAAAAAAATAATCAGTAAAACCTGTTTAAGCTTCATTGAACTCTCATAAAATGCAGAAAGCATACTTTAGTCTGTAGATCTCATTGCCTGGCTGAAGATAAGCCCCAAAAGTAGTTACACATCTGAATACGTTTTTGTGCTCTGAGATCTTTTTCTCAAAAAAGAAAATACTGTGGCACATTATCAAATATCCTCTTTCTGATGCAACAAAGAAAACAAATCTTTCAATGTCGCTTTAACTTACCTGCAGCTTGTTCCTGTCGGGGTATTATCACTCATATTCTATTTTAGATAATGTCCATAATCTTTGATCAGTGGATACTGTTCTTGTAGAGAAGTTGTTTGCTTTTATAAAATGAGCCCCTACATTTTATATAAATAGGTAATAAACCACTCCAATTATTTATTGTTTGCACTTAAAAACATTCTGAAATTATATTAAAGAGGCAGAGAAAAGCTTTAGGGGAAAGTGCATTTTCTTCCCCTAGAACGACCTGCACCCTTTAAAAGACAAGACAGCAGAAGTGGCAAATATGTCTATTTCCTTTATAGCTACCACAACTTTATGAAGCAAAAAACATGCTTTTTGAGTTATGACATTATATAAAATACGGTATTCTGGTGTGATGATAAGCACTGCAGCTCTCTTACATGGAAGTCCCACAAACTGTATGGGTTTGATGGATAAGGTCTATAGGCTTTTTCCAAAATTTGAGCAATAAACATTGGATTTCCCTTAAAGGAGTGTTGCAATTCCCTAACTTCAGGATCTAGATGTTTTAATTAGGGATTTACCGTTAATATAATTCACAATAAACAATATTCAACATTAAACTTAATTTCAAAGTTTAGACTCACCTGCTATCATAAATTATTAAATAGGAATATTATTAATGATCAGTGCCTAAACAGAACAACTAGTTCCCCTTGATGGGGCTTCACAGTGATCCTTTAAAGCATTTTTTTCTGTACTGTCTTTAAAGAAAGATCATTCTTCAAGGTTCAGAGGAGGCATGGTGACAATGTAAAGACATACTTATTTACAGAACTGCTGGTACACACATGGATAGTCTTGCATTCCAAATTGTTAGCTGTTAATACTATATGGCACGGCTGCCCAAGATATGTAGCCTCATTCAATTGAGGTTTTCGGGAGATCCGGGTTTGGAAATGGAGCCAGCAAGTAATTTTGCTATTCAATTGGCGTCAGTTTGCGGGCTCCGATTGAGTTAGGAGCTCCGAGCTGCGGTGGTCGCAAAGGGCTTAATGACAAATCGGTGCACTTTAAAAGCAAATAAAATAGCAATAATGTACTTTTTTTTAAAATAAAAGTGATGTTAGGTCTTAGAATTAAGAGCACAACATTCTCCAATACTTTATTTCATGTTCAATTTTTTGGTTATATCGATCATGGCAATCAGTGTGAAGTCCTACGGGCTTCAACCTCCAAGCCCTATTTTTCAAGGTCTAACGGGTTTGGAGGTTGAAGCCTGTTTAAAATCCAAGCCCCATTTTCCGAAGTTCAATTCCTACGGCCTTCACGTACAGGTTACGGGCTTGGGGGTTGGACATGATGATGATCTCTGTTTGCAGTGGGAGTTACGGGCTTGCGGGCCTGGCCAATTGAATAGCATCGCAATCAGAGACCAAATGGAGCCCGCAACTCAATCGCAGGCATTTGGCTTTGGTTTGCGATCGAGTGGCGAGCCCCGAATTGAAAGAGGTTCATGGTCTCTGGGCCGTATTTTAATATCATGGAACTTGGCACTCTGAAAAGCTCTAAACTGAATCACAGGTCATCAATGTGTAGCTTTTTGAACCATGTACCCTCCATTGCACATGTGAATCACCTGTACATTCCAAAACATTTTAACTGATTGTGACTACATGTTTCATTTGGTTTTGCACTGATTTAAATAGATTGCATTTTAACTGATGATGATATATAACTGTGAGCATCGCACTATTTTAATTTTTATTTGTGAGGACCAGCACATAAGTTTTAAGGAACCGGCACCCGTTGAGAACAACTGCTCTGTTTGAACTCTCTACATATAGTAATTTTCATTCTTATGTAAGTCCCTTATTGTAAAATATAGAGGATCAAGATAAATGTTGTTCAGTAATGTACAGAGTTTTTGAAAATATATAAATGCCGTTGGTTTGTCCATAGGTTATTCAAAAGAAGAACCTATAGGGCTTTGAAAGCTTTGTACTTCAATAAAGAATAGAAATCATTCTGAGTAACAGTCAGCGGAGGCAGCTAATAAAACAAGCCTAGATAGAAGGGACAAGGTCAGGGTAGAGAGATAAACCCGCGTGTCATTGGCACAGAGACAGTATTGAAAGCCAAATGTGCATATTAGTTCAACAAGAGAAGTGGTTCAGAAAGAGAATAGTAGAGTGCCAAAGATAAAGCTCCGAGAGGATGCAGAGTTATAAGATAAGAAGGATATTAACCACAAGAGGGTCATGTAGGAGTAGAGAACGTTAAGGGCTTATCAACTGTGCCAAATGCAGCAATAAATAGGCAACTTTTAGACTCAAACACTGACAGTATATCTATTTCTAGTCATCAGCCTATACTATAGAGGTGGCTGTTTCACTATACTGTAATACTAAGTGCATTATATTATTGACAGCATGCTATAATAATTATGTTCATGTTAAACATGCTTGATATTTGTATATATTGTTTTAGAAATAATTTTCTGGTAATTTAAGGTATACGTCCCTGTCTATGGGGATATTACCAAACTATCTTTTGTCAAGGCAGATATATGCGCTTTGTGGAGCTGATACAATGCTTCTGAACCTCGGACTGAGGCCGTGTCAACCAGGACAAGGAGTTTAGCCAAGATGGAATCAATGCCTGCAGAGAAAGCTCCGCTGTGATCCCGGATCTTTCCTCAGTCTAATGGAGTGCCCAGCAAGGAGCTCAGAGAGGAACTGGAGGTACCCAGCAGCACCTAAAAGATTTTGGTGCCTTCATATATATCTAATTCTAATAATAAACCAGTACAATGTATAGCAATAACCTCTATTATTACTATTTTATTATACTTTTTGCTATTATTGTAGATATATATGTATGTTTTTTTTTTTCCATTCATTTTGGGAGCCCCTTTTTGTGGAACCTGGTTCAGCAGCACCACTTGCAGTTTTGCACCATATTTGTTGTTGTTGCTTAGTCTTTCAGTCGCGTCCGACTCTCTGTGACTATGGACCATAGCACGACAGATGCATCTCAGTCACTGCCCCTCTGAGCTCCATCAAGTTCATGATCATTGCTTCAGTGACCTCATCTATCCATCTCCGCCTCTGTCGTCCCCTTCTTCTTGTGCCTTCAATCTTTCCCAGCATCAGAGTATTTTCTAGGGAATCCTGCCGTCTCATAATATGGACAAAATATTTGAGCTTCTGCCTCATGATCATACCTTCTAGTGAACAGTGAATTTCCTGAAGTATTGATATATTGGATCTTCTTGCAGTCCAAGGGACTTTAAGCAGTCTTCTTCAAAGGCAAAGTCAATTCTACGGCGCTCAGATTTCTTTATGGTCCAGCTCTCACATCCTTTTGATACTACTAGGAATACCATAGTTGGAACTATGCGGACCTTTGTGGATAGTTTAATAAGCAGGAACTCCTATCAACGTGGGAACATTCTGGGGGATGATACAGAGTGTATTCATGAATTACTGGAGATGTGGTAGAGCAAGAAATGAAACTGGAATAGAGTTATGCTGATCTGCTTAATCCTAGCTTTGGGACCAATACAGCCAAGTGCTGTAGGACATTAGTAATACTACAAAACCTGGTGTATAATCACCGAGAGGGGTCCCCTGCTTTCAGAGAAATTTAACAAATCACCTCCAAATAAGCTACATTGGAGTCTGCTCACTTTCAGCTGTTCTTGCAGGACCTGGAAAAGTGGCACACAAAAGCACTATCACTGCGCAGCTTCAGCAGGATTTAATGGGAAGAGGCAGAGAGGATGCCCGCACCCCACAGCACACAAGGAAGTTTGTGCAGTTGGCACTAGTGCTCCCCAGAAGCAGATGGGATGTGGCCCAGGTGATTAAGGCATTTGCCAGCAGCAGGATTTTTGTGGGAGGTGACATGGAGGATGCTGGTACTCCCCAAAGGCAGATAGTAGGGCAAGGAGAATGCCGGAGCTCCCCAGCGGCAGATGTGAGGCCGCGTAGACGATGACAGCTTTCCCTAGTGAAAATGGAAGGTGCCCTAGGTGGGTCAGGCACTCATCTGAAGCAGCATGAATTCATGGAAAGCAACAAGGAGGATGCCTGCCCTGCCCACAAGGAGTTCTCATGGAGGAAGTGGAGTATCCACAGCAGAAGCTAAACCCCAGTTTATGAGACATTGTGGTTGGCATTAATCTTCCTCAAGAGAAAATTGGAAGTGAATCATGTGGAGTATCTCACTAGAGATTGTGCCACGGGGTGACCTAGGTGAGGATGAAAAGCTGTCCCTCTGTGCTAATGATGCACTGCTCTTGTTCCAGACCATATGACTGGAAGCCTCCAGTTAGAGGAAAAAGATTTCCTATCGGACCAGGGGCCCTATTAAATTCAACAAGTTGTAGTTCCTAAAGCCTGTAAAGGAGCCCGCAAAATTTACGGCTATTAAATTGGCTTCTTTATTTACCTGCAAACGATCTGCGGGTTACAGGCTAAAAAAACAACAGCAGTTGCGAAAATCGTAACTCCGACGAAGCTAAGCCTTTGATCTTTCAAGCACGTAAATGTTACATCGCAAATCGCTATTAAATTTGCACGAGTCCTCAAGCCCGCAAATGTTTTCACACCCGTAAATGGAAAATGTAGCCTAAAATCCGACAGATACTAGAGAGAACCGGCAAGGGGGTTAAACTCCTGTCTGTAGCACTGTAAAAGCAAATATAAAAACACTACTGTATTTTAAATTACAGGGAAAGCGATGAAAGTTATTACAATTAATAGCACAACATTCTCAAGCTCGCAAATCTGCAATATAAAATAGTTTTTTTATGTTTAATTTCCATTTTATATCGATCCCAGCAATCAATGTATTAATACATATAATAGAACTCGCAATGACTAGAATATTATATTTATTGAATTTTTTTTTTCAGATTGCATTTTTTCAGGAATACAGGCTATGTAGTTCCGCACTTTTCTAATTGAATCGCTCAGTAACTCCTGGAATTTAATAGAGCCCCAAGTCTGGAACTAAATGGCCTAAACATAAATGGCAGCAGACCCATTGTGGGTCTTGCTCCAAGTATGCTTTTTTTAAAAGAAGGATACATGTCATAAACTACCATGTGCCAGTTAGGGCTGTGTAAATTATACTATTTGCACTTTGCCTCTACGCTACGAGATTCACTGTGCTGGTGGTACCATGTTCCGCTCTGGGTATATTCACTGTAGTATAGAAGTGGTTGTTTCACTATTCCGTAATACAGGGTGCATTATATTTGTGGGTAACAGTTTGCCATAGTGATTATATTCATGTTAAACGTACCTTTATATTTGTATGTATTGTTTTATAAATAGTTTTGAAGGACTCCTGTGGAGATATGCAAACAACCAGCTTACTAACCAGTGACATATTTTGCAACTGCTCTAAATAATTAGGTTAACTTTGCATTCTGCTCTAGTGGTCTTAAATATGTAATCATTAGATGTGTTTAATAGCATCACTGATTAATTACTTTTTGTTACGTCTGTTAATTACCATTATGTTTTCGCTATAAATATGCTATACCCGGTTCAATAAAAAGATCTTCTTTCTTTGATGCATAGATGGTGGAACTAGGTCCTTTTCCTGGATGCTGGAATTTCCACACTGTTTAAAGGCTACGATAACTCTGCTATCTGCTCCAGCTGGTGTGGTGTAGAAAGGAACCCTTTGTAAAACTAACCTGATCTTCCCACTCCTGGGAGTTCTACTTTCAGTAGAATTTACCAGTGGCTGATCTAGACTATCCATGAAGAAACTTGAGTCTATTAACCCTGTCAGCAGGTTTTCATTGAGTTTTGAGGAGTATGGTGTGAGTCGCCAATCACTGGCATTAAATACAAGTTCAATAGTTTTGAGGTGGCAGACTCCATTTAAAATGTGTTTGATACATACATGTTTATAGGAGGTTTAGAACATGATAGTGGGAACATAAAGAGGAAGAAATAATATTAGTAGTCATTGAATTGAAATTGTATTAATGTCTAATGCATAACTAGAGCATCTTCCTCCTGTTATTAGCACATTACAGTGTTTCCTAAATGTCACAAGCTAGTCTACTGTATTCAGAGAACAGACTAAATCCCAGTTTGTAACAAATTCTTAATTAATGCTAATGAGGACAGATTATCTGACCTCTTACAACACTGATCAGAGGGGCACAAAGTCAGTTCCTTCTGGTCACTAGATAATGACAAAGAAGCACACAGAGGCTATCGGCTGCATCCTGTAATAAGTGACACAACCTGTCCAACCAGATCCCCATACTCAGGAGATGCGCTTAAGGTGACAGAACACATTCAAAGAATTAACCAAAGGAAGACAAAACATCACCAGCAGTTACATTGTGACAGATTGTGGATGTAGTGAACCTGACAGCACTGTGTACTGAAGTCCCGCAGCACCAGTGCAAGAACTAAACATCTCTCTGCTCCTGTCCATGTCCCTTGAAGCCATTTACAATCTCATGGCATCTGCAGGCTGCAAACATCCTTTGTTTTGTATGTTTTCTCCTTTTCCTTCTGTAGGACAATGGTTGCACACACTGATCATTGGCTCTACCATAACCCCACAGAGCTTTGCTCCTTCAAACTCAGATGATCATAAGTGATGTTTATTATAGTCATTGTATATTTGGAGATAACTCACATGTATGTATATATCTATATATACAGTGCCTTGCAAAAGTATTTACCCCCCTTGACTTTTTACCTATTTTGTTGCATTACAGCCTTATGGTCAATGTTTTGTTAATCTGAATTTTATGTGATGGATCAGAACACAATAGGCTAAGATGGTGAAGTGAAATGAGAAAAATACATACATAAAACATTTTTTTTTAAATAGAAAACAGAAAATTGGCATGTGCGTATGTATTCACCCCCTTTGTTATGAAGCCCATAAAAAGCTCTGGTGCAACCAATTACCTTCAGAAGTCACATATTTAGTGAAATGATGTCCACCTGTGTGCAATCTAAGTGTCACATGATCTGCCATTACACTTTTCTGAAAGGCCCCAGAGGCTGCAACACCTAAGCAAGAGGCACCACTAACCAAACACTGTCATGAAGACCAAGGAACTCTCCAAACAAGTAAGGGACAATGTTGTTGAGAAGTACAAGTCAGGGTTAGGTTATAAAAAAATATCCAAATCTTTGATGATCCCCAGGAGCACCATCAAATCTATCATAACCAAATGGAAAGAACATGGCACAACGGCAAACCTGCCAAGAGACGGATGCCTACCAACACTCATGGGCTGGGCAAGGAGGGCATTAATCAGAGAGGCAGCACAGAGACCTAAGGTAACCCTGGAGGAGCTGCAGAGTTCCACAGCAGAGACTGGAGTATCTGTACATAGGATGACAATAAACCGTACGCTCCATAGAGTTGGGCTTTATGGCAGAGTGGCCAGAAGAAAGCCATTACTTTCAGCAAAAAACTAAATGGAACGTTTGTGTTTGCGAAAAGGCATGTGGGATACTTCCAAAATGTATGGAGGAGGGGGCTCTGGTGTGATGAGACTAAAATTTTACTTTTCGGCCATCAAAGAAAACGCTATGTCTGGCGCAAACCCAACACATCACATCACCCAAAAAACACCATCAGTGAAACATGGTGGTGGCAGCATCATGCTGTGGGGATGTTTTTCAGCAGCCGTGACTGGGAAACTGATCAGAGTTGAGGGAAAGATGGATGGTACTAAATACAGGGATATTCAGGAGCAAAACCTGTACCACTCTGTGTGTGATTTGATGCTAGGACGGAGGTTCACCTTCCAGCAGGACAATGACCCCAAACACACTGCTAAAGCAACACTTGAGTGGTTTAAGGGGAGACATGTAAATGTGTTGGAATGGCCTAGTCACAGCCCAGACCTCAATCCAATAGAAAATCTGTGGTCAGACTTAAAGATTGCTGTTCACAAGCGAAAACCATCCAACTTGAAGGAGCTGGAGCAGTTTTGCAAGGATGAATGGGCAAAAATCACAGAGGTAAGATGTGGTAAGCTCATAGAGACTTATCCAAACCGACTTGGAGCTGTGATTGCTGCAAAAGGTGGCTCTACAAAGTATTGACTTTAGGGGGGTGAATAGTTATGCACATTGACTTTTTCTGTTATTTTGTCCTATTTGTTGTTTGCTTCACAATTTAAAAAAAAAAAAAAAAACATTTTCAAAGTTGTGGCATGTTCTGTAAATTAAAGGATGCAAATCCTCAAACAATCCATGTTCATTCCAGATTGTGAGGCAACAAAACATGAAAAATGCCAAGGGGGGTGAATACTTCTGCAAGGCACATATATATATATATATATATATATATATATATATATATATATATATATATATATATATATATATATATAAAATCTAAAGTGGAACATGCACGCTTTTGAGAGACAGGGTTATGGAATTGCAGCCATACCCCCTTCTCCTACAGAGCATGCTCCATGTTATCTAGCCTGCATAATTAATTCAATCTGAGCCAATTGGATTGTCTGCATACTATGGTGCAGAAGACAATGAGGGAGGCTCGGGATGAGTGCAGTAACGGCCTTGATTGATGGAATCTATGTGTTTATGTATTTTTTGCTTGCCTTCTTTACTTCTGTTGCACATATATTTTAGTGTTGATTAATGATTAACTAAATCTAACGGAGGGGTGGTCCAGTGATTAGGATTTGGTGCTTTCATTACTGCGACCTAGATTCGATTCCTCTCAGGGAACCAAGAGGTCACATCACCCCGGTCAGTACTTGGATGGGAGATCACCTAGGAATACCAGGAGCCGCATGCTGTGGACCACTGGAAAAGGAACTGGCAACCCACTCCTGAACCTCTGCCATGAATACCAAAGTGTTTTAGGTTAATGAAGTCACAAAGAGTTGGTCACGATTGAATGATGCAAACACACATACAAATCTAAAGTATACATTTAACTTTAAATGGCTGCAGAACAGCTAGCGGAAGGCTGCAGTGTCTTTCATATTTGCCAAGGAAGTACACACCAGCTTTTGTGAACTTGGTGAATCTACCTCATCGTAGCATTACAAAGGTAATGAAACTTTTCAAGTGCATGCAGTCTTGTATTTGATTAAAGTACTCTATCACAGCTATACATTAGGGTAATAGTATCAGAGATTTATGGATCATTTACAAAATGTAACCCGTTTGCCTCACTATGACCTTGGCTTCCCCGTGCTTAACTCTTAATTTCATAATGACTATAAGAGACACCACTACACCTTTAAATCAGTTTTAGAGTAGCAAAAAGTTACTAACTGAAAATGACTCTATATTGTAAAATATAACCTTTATTTGTATGCTTTAAAATTGTTATGTGCAGGGGAATAGAAGTGAAAGTGATATACTATAACACAATTTAAAAATAGTTGCTGCTCCTAATGATTTATGCACCAGAATTCCTCTGTGTAGCAATAACATTAAACTGTTGCAAATTATCTACCAGGAGTTCAAGGACTGCATTTTATAATATTGATGCCATAGCATTTGCCCTAGTAATTAAACATTATTTGATGGATCAATCTAAAATATTATTGTTTCTATTAGAATACTATTATATGGACTCAAGTAATATAAGACTCTTTTTACTCTCCCTCTGAGTTAGCCGTTTGACCGGCGCCCATCAATCCGACCAACTGAACTGTTACCTAGTATTAGTTTAATGAATATAGAAGCAGATAACAAGCATTTAAAGGAGTTCCTTACACTGTGATGACACCATCCGACGCGCGTTTCCCCTCTGTAAATGCAGATTTATCAAGAGAACTTTTAATTTCATATGCAACTGGGATGTTTTGCAAGTGTATAATAATAGAAATCAGCCCCAGTGAGTATATTTGTCATAAGCACTAAGCTAATAATTAACAGTAAGTCTTAAAATAATATAGAAATGTTTTTTTTATTATTATTCTAAGTTAACTGATAAGTTCACTTGTAACAGATATTGCTGGTGTAATTGTGTATTAGCATAAATAAACATCACTGTGCAATAGGATGCAGATATGGGCCTAGTAGACCTACTGATACTTAACTGTTGTCAAGATCCATGTTTATGTTTCAAAGCAGATGCCTTGAACCTCTCGTTATGTTTATAATACTTATGACATTGTAGTGAATCAGATGAAGTGCCCAAATCCAATATGTTCTCAACTGTTAGAGAATGTAATCCAAAGAAGTCTTAAGATCACATTTAAGCCATTGTTAGGTGCCAGGAAAAGTACTGTGAGTTTCTAGTCCACTACTCCATGTTTCTTCTGTTTTTAAAATAATCTTACCTGCTTAATATGCTTTGTCTGTCTCCACCCCACATAGATTGTCTGGCAGCCATGAGATAGGGGTTTCTTTCATCTAGTAGGTTTGTTAATTATCCATTGTTGGAAAATCATGCAACAAAAACATAGACATTACTAATGGCATCATGGTTACACATGCCCACAGCGCACGTTAAGGGAAAATGTCACATCTCTCAATTAATTATACAGCTACCAGATGAAAGGAATATCTATATCATGTCTCCTGGACAACAATGCAAGTAATGTGACAAGAGGGAAATTGAGACATCCCCAGTGCCTCAGACAGGTAAAATTCCTTTTTAAAAAAAAAACATTTAATTGCAGATTAATTTATTGTTGAATTTATAGAAACATTTTTCTTGAATAAACAGGTTATGGACTACATGCTCACAATCCTTTACCCAGCATTTACACTGGCCCTTTAAACATTCTGAATCATTTTCCATGAACATGGCGCATTCCGAGTGCTTATACTTTTAGTTTATTATTAATACAAACATCTGTTCACGTAAGTAAGGATATAAAACATGAGCAGCAGAACTGAGTGAGTCTAAATGGATAAGCAGACAGAGACGATAGCACAGTGTGTCTATACACTGAACCCTTTCATTGTCCATACTGACATAACAAACATCAGGTGACATTTTTTATTAAAAATGATTATTTTAAGAAATTTGTGCAGTGTCTAAAGGCTTTTCTCTCCCTTCCCCAGATACTTACGCTCCCAGCTTCTCCTTGATATCATACACCATATTAATGTCTTCTACCTTCTTCTTGCCGTTCTTCCCGAGAGGCATTGTTGTAACTTTGATAAAAGGGGTCCTATAGAAGGGAGATGATTGTTAGTCACATCTAATAAAATCCATAAAACTTAAATTAGTGGTATACCTAAGTATGTCACTCATTCTCTTACTGTATTACTTAACATTCAAGTTGACATGAGTTTTTTTAAAGGCTATTAAAAACTAGCTGTACGCTGTCAACTGAGGGGAAGCAGTAAACCCACAGATTAATACAATTCATATACATAGATACATACATTTCAAATTCAGTGGCAAGATCTCTTGGTGCAGGCAAGTCAGAAGAGGGGAAAATAAATCTTCAGACTGAACAAAAAAAGGAATAAATGAAAACATAATCAAGGGTGCTCCAGACAGAAACAAAGACTAGGCCTAGAGGACATGGCTCCCACAGGAAATATTCACGTAAGCCCTAGTGTTGCTATTACATACCGCCTAACGTGTAAACCTTAACAAGTGATTGATTCCTTGCTCTACATCTGTTTCTACCTATACCCTCCGTAGCACCAACTAAGCCCCTATTGAAAGCTGTTATGTGTTAGTTAACAGCACTCACTCTAATTACAGCTATACCCTTCCTTGCTGCACGATTTAAATACAAATGAATGAGGTGGGGTTAATGATCATTTCACCCCAGCTACCTCTTCCTACATAAAATGAGCCTAGGTGTCCCACAGGTCTCCATCAACACCTCCCCTTCCGTACCCCGTTTTGCTTTGGTGAACTTAATTATTTAGGGTGGGTAAGGACATTAATGGGCCTCCACCCAAAAGCACAAGGGAAGTGGGCTAATGGAGACACCCAGGCTCATTTTATAATAGAGTGGGGAGCGGGGCATAAGTGATGGGGCCATAAACACCTTGTATTAATTTTGCTTGATATTTAACCCCATCCCTGCCATGAAAATAGGGTTTTGATAGATAGTTAGATATGGGTAGCAGAATGTTTGGGCTAGTGTAGCATTTTCAGACTACTGATTTTCAGACTCAGGTTGTGAGTAGAAGTAGCGCTAGAGAGCTATGGGCAAAACCCACTAGGTGCTTGTCAGTAACTTTTATGGGAGTTCAGTTAGCTCTGCAAACTTGCCCCCTTTAGATAAAGGATCACTGCACAATGAATAAAAAATATGTTTGGAAACTTTAACTAAGAGAATAATTAAGCAAGACAAAAGTCATACAGTTCGTTTTTATTTCGGAAAAAAAAAAGTTGATGCCTCTGCACGACCTTGGAGGGGTCCATGATACATTGGTGCTAGAGCAGCATTTACAATTCTGGAGAGCTTTGGTTGCATTGATTGATGCAAGATGTCTGCTTCTAGGCCAGTGAGAAGGAAGGGTGTGCTGTCAATTCAAATATTATCCAGTTCTTGGGGAACTGAACTGCTCAGAGAAGCTTTTCTTTACAAAAATGTTTTTATGCTCACAGTTAACACAGCTGTTAATGTTTTTAGTTGGTTACGTACTTAAAAAATGTGACGTTTTATTTAATGTCCTCTGTGTGCTACAACACTGTGGTAGCCTTTCCGCAGCACTAAATAGATATGAGTACAGGCACTGAATGTCTCCCTGTAGTAAAACAAAATGTATTATAACAGTTAACATAAAAGACAGTGTGTATTTAAGTTTTTAAAACTTAGTACTATATGTAATAGCCAGTCACAGACTATGTATCAGCCTGGGCTGGATCATCCATTATGCATTATAGGCACTAGCCTACATGAGAGGGGCGCCTCATTTTCACTTCCTTGAACTAAATACAGCACTGTCTGCAGGCACAGGAAGTTACTAGGGGACATTTTACCTAGAGTACCTAAGACTGCATAAGCAAGAAGCCAGGAGCTGTCTCGTCTCCAGCCCTCTCATTTCCTCCAGCAGCGCTGCTTCTGCCCATGAGGAACAGGAACTTTGGAGCCTGATCCTGGGAGTCCATGAGAAAGGTAACTTTATATTCTAAATACTAAAAACTAAATAAATGTAAATGGTGTGTGTATGTATGTGGTGTGTGATGTGTATGTATATGTATGTGCGAGTGATGTGTGTGTGTGTATGTATGTGATGTATGTAAGCATTCACTAAGCAAAAAACAGTACTGCACACTACATGTGCACAGGGGCGCCTTAGAGTTCACTGCCCAGGGGCTCCAAAAATGTAAATCCGGCCATGGTCTCAGCTGTCATTGACTAGTAATATAGAAAGACAGTGTGAATGAGCTATAGGGGGTGGAGCTTTGCAGGTTTCAGTAAAACAGCTTTTAAACACCTGTTAATAAAATGTTTAAATATGGAAAACTTGGGCAGTTTATTTTAATATTAAAAAAAACAGGGAATCTCCCATGTCCCTTTAAGTTTCTCAGTGTGTTGCCTTATTTTTAGGTTACAATCCAAAACATTATTAATCAGCTCTTACACATTTACAGAGAGAATCAAATAGGATTAACAGAAGTACTAGTGGATGAATGGACACTTGCAAGATTGTTTAACCACCACAGTCTAATCACAATTTTAAGATATGGTTTGTGGTAATAATTCAGCTAAAACTAAATATCTCTTTTGGATTTTGTAGCAATTTTTAAGTTGTGTAACTATACCATTTATGTTTTGTGCTGCCCAAGCCCCTTCAGATTTGTGCACCCCAATGACCCACTTGCAGCTCCTCCTGTGTGCGTGCTTATATATTGCTTGCTTGTGTTGCTTGCCTTATGCCAACAAATTTTGAAAACTCAACAGTGGTTAGTAGATTGGAAAAAAGTCAGTCTACATCTCAATCCCAAAAAGGCAGTACAAAAGAGTGATCCAACAATTGCACTAAAACATAAATCAGCAAGGCAATACTTAAAGGGATATGGAAGTTTCATGGATTAATACATTTGTGCACTCTATAGGCAAAAATGAGCCTATTTGTATGCAGCACATCTCATAAAACATGTTATTTTTATTAATGACATTGATTTTGTTGACACCCCCAGGGGGTGTCTACACAAGCATCTGATCACCTCCAATCAGCATGCATAATCAGGGGAGCAACATTAACCCACTATATTACATAGTTACATAGGGCCTCATTCTATTATCGGCCGTAAGGCTGCGATTCCTTGCGGGGGTTCTGTTAACTCGCGATTCTATTATACGGCCCCGCAAGGATCTCCTCTTACGGCCGGCGGCATATCTTGAAACCGGCCGTAAGCTGTGAAATCTAAAAACGCAAAAATAAATTCAAGCCTGCACTGTACAGCTCTGTAAATGCTGGGGATCATATTGGGGGACATGAGGATTAAAAGTAACCCACTCTCAAGCTTGCACATCAGCCCAAACCCGAGTTCAAATTAACTGTTTATTTTCCGGCTGCGGCGTGGGCGGGTCTGAAGTGCTCCAAGCCCTCTGGACTTTTTACATGGATATTTTACGGATATTAAAAATAAAATATTTTACGGATTTGAGTATAGGATAATTATGTGCTATTTTTTCTAACACCTAAAATCCCTTTATAGTCTTCTCAAAGTGCAGGATGGCTTTATTTGAGCTATTTTATGTGCTTAATTGGTGCTAGCGGGACCTCTTTCCTGCAAGTAAGCTGCGGCTCGCTTTTAGCCTTGCAGAGAGGTTTCGCGGAGCAATTGAATTGCAAATAGGAATTTCTTACGGCCGAAACTCTTGCGGCCGTTTTAGATCAAAGGCTTTCCTCTGGCGCGAGCGGCCGCAAGAGATAGCAAGGCACCGGCCGCAAGCCTGCCGGAATCCCCGGCCGTAAGGGAATAGAATAGCCGAATAGCTTGCGGCCGGTCCTTGCGGCCCCGCAACGGCTGCGGCCGCTAATAGAATGAGGCCCATAGTATTTAAGGTTGAAAAAAGACTTTCAATCCATTAAGTTCAACCTTTTAAGATCTCCTCTGATCTGCAATATGCGGATTAACTATTAATTAGTCCTATATATAAAAAAAAAAAAAAAAATCAATTCCCTCCTAATCCCAGACAACGGCGACCGGACTTCTCCCTGGATCAATACTGCCTCTCTAATTATCCATGATAACCCTGAATTCCCTTTTTAATTAGAAATAAATCCAGTCCCCTTTTAAAGTTATCTATCGAATCCGCTGTCACCACCTCCTCTGGTAGAGAATTCCACAGATTGACCACCCTTACGGTGAAGAACCCTTTTCTTTCTTTAAGGTAGAATCTTTTTACTTCTAACCTCAAGGGATGTCCTCTTGTCAGTTGAAAACCTCTTGGCACAAAAAGCTTCCTTGACAAATCTTTATACTGACCCTGGATGTATTTATATAAGGTAATCATATCTCCTCTTAGACGCCTTTTTTCTAGAGAAAATAAGTTTAATTTGGTTAGTCTTCATAACTTAGCCCCTCCATTCCCCTTATTAGTTTTGTTGCCCTCCTCTGTACCTTTTCCAGCTCTAAAATTTCCTTTTTATGAAGTGGTGCCCAAAATTGTACTCCATATTCCAAATGAGGGCGTACTAGAGATTTGTATAGTGGCAGAATTATATTTGCTTCCCTGGCTCCTATACCCTTCTTAATACATGCTAATATTTTATTTCCCTTTGCAGCTGCTGCTTGGCTTTGAGCACTGTTACCTAGGTGGTTGTCCACAAGCACGCCCCAATCCCTTTCAATATCCGATACACCTAGATTTACTCCATTAGGATTATAAATTGCATGGCTATTTTTCCTTCCCAGATGCATAACTTTACATTTATTCGTATTAAATCTCATCTGCCATTTAGATGCCCATTCCTCAATTTTATGTAAATCTCTTTGGAGGGAAAGCACATCACTATCTGATTTAATTACCTTGCACAACTTTGTGTCATCAGCGAAAATGGAGACACCACACTCCAATCCTACCTCTTAAGTCATTAATAAATATGTTAAACAGGAGAGGACCTAATACTGAACCCTGAGCAACCCCACTTACCACATTAGTCCAATCGGAGTATGTTCCATTTACAACAACCCTTTGCTTCCTGTCTTTTAGCCAGCTCTCAATCCATGAGCAGATATTTACTGCAACTCCTGTATCTCTTAGTTTGCACAATAGTCTCCCATGTGGCACTGTATCAAAAGCCTTTCTGAGTTGCCTTGATCCAGGTTCCTACTAACCTCCTCATAGAAACTAATTAGATTTGTTTGACATGACCTATCCCTCATAAATCCATGTTGACTCCTACTTATAATCCTGTCAAAATAGACATATTCTTGTATATTATCCCTTATTAACCCTTCTAAAAGCTTCCCCACTACAGAAGTGAGGCTCACTGGTCTATAATTCACCGGATTTGCTCTTGCTCCCTTTTTAAATATAGGTATCACATCAGCTTTTCTCCAGTCATCTGGTGGAGACCCTGTGTTGAGTGAATCTTGAAAAGTTAAATATAATGGTTTGGCTGTTACAGAACCCAGTTCCCTTAGTACCCTTGGATGTATTCCATCAAGACCCGGGGCTTTATTAACATTTTTTCCAACCTCTTTTGGATTTCTTCCTGTGTTAACCAATTATTTGGCAAAGGTAGTGTAGCCCCATTTTGTTGCAGTGTCCCAACCACTGGTACCTCACTTGTGTATACCGAAGAAAAGAACCTATTTAGCTCATCTGCTTTTTCTTGGTCACTAATTATCAGACGGCCTGTGTCACATTGTAATGTTCCTATAGCTTCCTCCTCGCCTTCTTCCCATGAATATACTTAAAAAATATTTTAGGGTTAGTCTTACTCTCTTTTGCAATTAATTTTTTTTTATTTTCTATTTTAGCCAGTCTAATCGCGCTTTTGCAAGCCTTGTTGATTTCCTTGTATTCCTGTAAAGCAGTCTCTGTCCCCTCTTGTTTGTATAATTTAAATGCCTGTTTTACTCTGTTTCTTGATCTTTAAATCATTGTTAAGCCACATTGGATGGGATTTACTCCTTTTACTTTTATTCCCACACGGTATATGCCGATGTGTATGTATATTTTAGTAAGGATTTAAATGTTGTCCACTTGTGGTCAGTGTTTTTACCTGCCAGTTCTCTGTCCCAGTCTATACTTTGAATTGCTGCCCTTAGACCATTAAAATCTGCCCTTTTAAAATTAAGAGTTTTTGTTGGCCCCTTAAAAATTTGTTTTTTTAATTCAATCTCAAACGAGACTGTGTTGTGATCACTGTTTCCCAAAGGTTGCCCTATTCCAACATTAGATACTATATCAATAATATTTGTGATGAGTAAATATAAGATAGCTTCATTTCTAGTAGGCTCTTGTACAACCTGGGCCAGATAATGATCCCTGAGTGTACTCAAGAACCTGCTCCCCTTAGATGAACTGCTGGTCTAATTTATCCAGTTTATTTCAGGGTAATTAAAATCTCCCATTATTAGAACTTGCCCATGCTTAGCTGCATTTCCAATCTGTAACAATAATTGTATTTCCTCACTTTCAGCTATATTTGGGGGTTTATAGCATACTCGTACTAATATTCTTTTGGAATTTGCTGCTCCGCTATTTAACTCTACCCACAAACATTCAGCTTTATCACTAGGTCCACCATAAATATCTTCTCTAACTATAGGCTTAAATTCAGGCTTAACATACAAACAAATCCTTCCTCCTCGTTTACCATTGCCTCTATCTTTCCTAAATAGGTTATAACCATCCAGATTAACAGTCCAGTCATGAGATTCATACTTGCTGTTGCTTACTCAGCCAATCTCCTTGCAGCTTCCTGTCTGTATATCAGTAACAATACATGGCACATATCAGTGATACTACACTACATATGCCAGACTGATTTGCACCACAAACAGGAACCCTTAATGAATTCAAAAGTTTCAGCAAACCTGATTGGCCAAAACAAATTATTTTAAATTTGATGCTAATTTAGCCTGGGTTTGGAGGTTGTTAACCCTAATTTCCAACTGTCAGAAATTACAAGGTATTTTGTTGACTTCAATGTAAGTGTTTAAATGTATATTTTTAGGATTTGTTTATGTAAAAAAATGTTTGCGTACACTACTAATTCTCATCTATCAGATGCGATTATAATCTAGCAAAATTACATATCCCTTTAAGATCCTGCAAGCTCAGCTCCAACAGTATCTGGACTGGGAACTACCAGATGTACAAACTAGGCTTCGCTGAGACACAAGAGATCAAATTGCAATATCCACTGGATAATAGCGAAAGCAAGACAGTTCCATTTACTTCTGCTTCATAGACTAATCTAATTATTGTGTGGATCACAACAGAATGTGGCAAGTTCTTAAAGAGATGGGAGTGCCAAATCATCTCATCCTCCTCCGGAAGAATCTGTATGTTGACCAAAAAGCCACGGCAAAAACCGAACATGGAACAGTCGAATGATTCAAGATTGGGAGAGGAGTGCGACAAGGTTGTATATTATCATCTTATTTTTTTCAACTTATACACTGAATACATCATGTATTAGGTCGCTTACATTTTAAAAAGTTATTAAGTTAGTTTTAAGTAAGGAATCAAATGAAGTGTCTACTGGACCATGGAGACATCCATGATACTTTGGTGATAGCTGTGTGTGTGAGAGGGACATTTACATTTCTGCAGGACAGGGCTTGCAGTTATTATTGCAATTTGCCTGCTTCTGAGCTTGTGCAAGGGTAGGGGGTATATCTCAAATTGTAAAAGTGCCAACGACCTAACCAATCTCCCACTGTATCTCTCCTCACCCAAGCTTTACTCCGCTGATCAGTAAGTTAATGCATGCCCTCAGGCTTCATGCTGACAGGATGTGCTTAACTCAAACAGGATGGAAACTTTCTGTATACAAACATCATGTTCAGGGTTTACACAGCTGCTAATATTTCTAGTTTAATAACTAGAAATATAATATATATGCAGGGATTTTCCTAAAATATAATGGCCCTTCAACTAAATCTCTATCAGGTATGTTTGTCTATTTAGAAGTGTCTGTTTTCCTTTACAACTGATAACATTTAACACATTTTAGTAAACATGAGCAAGATACAAGGGCTGATAGCTAGGGATGTTCATGAGCTTTTCCACAGGAAACGCTGCCCTCCAAATACCTCATCATCTCCCACGGGGAGCTTTCATAAACATGAGTTTGAAAGTGCACTGAAAAAATCAACATGCAATAAATCAGTGTAGGACAGCACTGCTCAGAATAGATATACACAGCACAGTAATACATGGATTTACACTTTCCAGACTTCAAGTATAATCCTGAGTGGTCCTTAAAGGGACCCTAATGCCATAATATGTCAAATAAAGGGTGGAAACATATATGGGAAAAGTGCTTTCCTTTTTGTTATAATTGCTGCTAAATGCATTGTTTTATGAGTATTTGAAGGTAGTAATTTTAAGATGAATTTAACCTGCCCATACATAGAAAGGTCCACTGGCTGGTGATATTGATTATAATCAGATGTGCAGTCTGCAGAAGGAACTGTTATATTCTAATATTAGCTCTAGATTATATATATTGTTCTTTTGCAAATGTAGCCTAGTGACTGGGATGTAAAGTAGCAGTTGTGGGTTTCAATCCCACCACAACCATTTTTTTTATTTTGGGAATAGTAATAAAGACATATATTAACTGTAAAGGGGTAATATAAGTCAGATTTGGTTGTAGTAATTCAGAATAGCAGATGTGTTATATTTCCAGTATTAGCTCTATGTTACTTATAGTGTACCTTTTTACCACGGCAAAGCAAATAGACAGACAGTCCGATGGAAAAAAGCTATTTATTAATCATGAGTGTGGAGTAGGTGACAAACTAAAAACATTAGTAGCTGTGCAAGCATGAGCATAAAATCATTGTTAGAGGAAGTCCTAATAATAATATTTTCCATCTTGCTGACTTGAGTACAGATAGCTTTGGATCTGAGGGCCTTTCCTGCTCTCACATATATAATGAGCTGCACTGGCTGTTAGACACAATTAGAATCAGGTGTGCTGTCTGCCGAAATGTGTACCTTATGACTGGGCTCTAAAGCAGCAGTTGTAAGTCTGAATCCCACCACAACTGTTTTGTTTTTGTAAATAGTCATTTTTACTTTGGTCACAAGATAAAACGAAAACAAATATTAACCATAAAGGGGTGATATAAGACACATATAGTAATTCTGAATAGTAAAAGTGTTATATTTTCAGTATTTACTCTATGTTACTTATATTGTTCTTTTTCATCACAGCAAAACAAGTGGGAAGATATCTAGTCCGGTGGTAAAATGCTTGGACTCGGAGATAACAGATGGATGACAGGTGGGTTTTTAAGTCCTATTGCAATGTTATTTATTAACATATGTGGAGTATGTGACAAACTAAAAGAATGAGCATAAACCATTTTTAGAGATAATCCTAATATTTTAAGTCTGTTTGAGAATAGATTTTTCCATCTTGCTTGACTTGAGTTCATCCTGATAGATTTGAATCTCAAGACAATTCTTACACCTACCTACTTCTACCTAACAGGCAGCTCAAATAATCCTGCACCAAAGTATAATAAATGTCCCCAAAGTCTAATAACTGCATTAAATTGTACTGTACTTCTTTCTAATAAAAATCTAGTTTATGACATTTTCCTGCCTAATTATGTTCTTAATACATTTTTGAAACATAAATATATTTTTCATCATACAGTGGTTCCTTACAACCTGTACTCCTTCTCAGTTTTACTCTGCTTATTACCTATTTTCTATTTATTGTATGGCTAAAACACATACTAATAGACTGTTACCCAGCAGGTTTAATGCGTCATTAAGTGAAAATAACTTTAAAATAATTTCAATATCTTATATTTTCCTAGCCATAATGAGAGATTCAGACTGTTTCACTTTACATATAGATTCAAGTTATAGTTGTGACAACAGAAACCAGGAAATGGCTTTTGATTAGATGATAGTTTTAGGAACATATTGCCTGAGATGTAAGACCTGAGGTATAAAAAAATGGGCTGAGAGATGGGTATTTTGGTTCTTATCTGTTTCTATGCGGACATAACTATATACAGCTCATATTAGTTATTGTCTAGGACAGTAGTCCTGAGAAACTCTGTGTTAATAGCTCATGCATGTTAATTAGCTACTTTTATGATCTATTATGTTTATAGTTTTCTTGTCTGTCTCTGGAGTGGCCCAAAGACCCTAAAGTTATCTGGCAGTTAGACTACTATCCCACCAGTATCAAGCACATTATCATACAGGAGACGCAAATTCAATCACATGTATAGTTGTGGATCTTGTGATGTTGGTGACGTTTGCAATGCTGGTAATGCACTTGCGGCCCTTGCGAGGGAGCTCATTGCAGGCCACGCGATGAGTGCCACTTTGAAAATAAAACCAACGGCCTTCAGCGCGTAACACGCAAACATTCAACTGACACACAGAGGAGAAACATGCAGGGAAGGGACAGGGGGGAGATGGTGGAAAGAGACACATGGTGTTCCCAAGCACAAAACTTGCAGGTTAACAAACCCTGCAATGAGCAGCCCGTACAGTAGGTGGAAGGAAAGGCTCGCAATGAGCGCCGCGAGAGGCTTGCAAAGAGCGTCAAAGGTGCTCATTGTGAGCCCCACGATGAGCGCAAAGCAGGAAAGTTGAAGTACACGGGAGAGAGGCTCGCGATGAGCGCCGAAGGTGCTCAGAAGAGCAAAAGCCTCACGTTGTGTGGCAAATAGCATTGCCAGCCTTACAATTTTATTCCCGTCATTTTTGACGGGCAATTTCTTAGTTATAAATAGTTCTGAAATTAATTACTGTACAGAAAAACTGCTATTACAATGGATAGCTAATTTTTAATGCAGAAATTGTAGATGACTTTATAAGCAATTAAACAGTGCTCTGTTCAAATCAGTGCAAAGATAGAAGAAAATCCAGTAAATCACATGAGGTGTCCCGCTGTAAACATGTTCTGGATCACACAGCCGGTGCCCATGGGTACTGAATGGTGACCCAGACCAAGAAAAGGTTGGGATTTAAGCAAACTACTAGCTCCCTACAACTTGTAGCTGTACATTCTGCAAATTGCACTTCTAATTATCCTATGTAACAGCAGCATGATACTAGAAAGCAAGTGAAATGAAGGTGATACATTGGTTTAATTGGTTTAATGTGTGCATTACAATGGCAATTACCATGCTAAAATCAAAGAATATACATATAAGTATACTGCTCCACCACTCTATGGGTTATCACCGGGCTTGTCCTTGCAATGCTGAAGATAAAGAGTAGGAATAACTAACTATGCATCACATTAGTTATTATGTTCTAAAGTGCATCATTCCTGAGATATGTTTCACTGTTTGTGACATTATTATGCAAATGAACCCTCAAACACTAATTCGCTAATTCAATGTTAGTAACGCCGTCTGCTTGTTTGTTCATGTGGCGGCAAAAATCATGTATACTGAACAAGGAATTAGCATATTGAGCCATTCATTAGAATAAAGGAGACACACAAGCAATGCAGAATATCTTAGGAATGATTTACTGTATACACAAATAGCTGGTATGATATATATACAGTTTTCAATGCTCTTTGATATGAAAAAAATGTATTTGGGTAACAGGGTCTCTTAATGACTCGAGAGGAATGTGCAGTGAAATCCTCCATCACAATCACCGAAAAACTGCACATTTATTTACTTTAAGTTTAATAAAATGGCAGCTTGTTAAAGGGACATTAAACACATTTATCTTTGTTGCATCAGATAATGTAACACTTATTATTATTATTCAAATATTTCCCTGATCTGGGGGCTTGTCCTTGTCAGCCAATGAGCTGTAATATAAATGTCCAGCAATTAAACTACAGACATGCGTATGCTCTGGGCAATTCCTGTTAGTTTCAGTGAAGTTTAAGCAGCTTTTACTGAATATTTTTTCATGCAAAACACATTTTTTGTAATGTTTAAAGCTCCTCTTTCAAATACAATAACAAAATAATTGTGTTACATGTCCCTTTAATACTAATACTAAAAAAGAGTATACAAATCACATTGCTCTCCTAATATATCATGTGGTATTTTTGTCTATGATAAGTAATCTCTACACACAGAAGTGACATCCCAAGTAAGTGTATCTGCGGCATCTTTATCTGCAATGTGTGAGCACTAACTGGAAAACTTCCATCTGCTACAGAAGCCTCAGTAATCACATCATACAGAACATATATACCCTTATCAGGCGTACAAGTAACAGGCATGGAGACTGGAAACCAGTCCAAAAAAAGGAGTGAATAAATACCAAAACACCTTATTATTTTACACACATACTAGAAAATGACTTCACTGGCGGCTCTTGTGCATCACTGAACATGTTTCTGCTGTAACACAAATGTGTTTTCTCATATTATCTTATATATTTATAGTTGAATTGCTCTGCATAATGTTAGATTGTAAGCTCTTCAGGACATATTTTGCCTCTGATACTTCTTACAAGTTTGTATTGTTTCATTCACTCACAAAGATGAAATGATTTCTAAGGTATCTAAGATGAAAGATTTTCTCACTAGTGAGGTGAATCTTCTCCAGTCCCTCTATGGACTCTTTAAAGTTCACTGAAGACGTCTCATCTTGATATTTAGAAACCTTGGTATTAGTGATGGGATGTGCTGAATGTTGTATAGCACTGAGTGCACTGTCACCACTAATAGTAAGGAGTAAAAGTCCTTTCCTCTAATACTGCTTTATGTGTTTAAAGCCATGTTCATTCTCTGAGTGCTGCTGTATGTTATGTACAGCACTGAGTATACTGCTCAGCACTAAGGACATCAGTGGCCAGCTTGTGTGTATACCCAGGGAAGCATTTACCATCTTGCATCATGTGCACAAAACACTGACAATGACACCCACACACTCACAATCCTGGCTAAGAAAACACTAATATTGATTGTAACTAAATAAGAAAACCCAGAGTTGCTTCAATCTCAGGGGTTCCCTCCTGGCTTCATATAAACCCTCTCCAGTGCCAGCAACATGTTGCACAGCAGACTCTGTCTAGCACAGTAAAGGTGAGAGTTTCAAGGCTTTCAAAAGCTAAACTCTCTATATCAATAGATCAGTCAGACTGTAAAATATCCAAATCTAAGTCTTTTTTGTATTCTAGATCTTAAAACCAATTGCAAATCTATAAGCAAAGGGGGACTTACCTGGCTGAGATTAGTGTTGCATTAACCTTGGCTGCCTGCAGGAATGCTGCCCTTCTGTAGTGATGCAGTGCTGTGTGACTGTGTGAAGATATGCCATGCTATTTAAAACATTCTCTTCCCCTACAGTTCAGGCCAGCAAACTGTAGCTCTCTCTTTTTCTCTGTTCCCTCTCTCCCTCCCCATCATCTGTTCTCTCCACCCCTTCATCATCCATCTCCCTTAAAGGGGGCTATCCTTATAAGGATATTGCTGAAAATTCCTCTCAAGCTTGCAGCAGTGGTGTATCACCCCAGGAAGGATCACATGCTAACTAAACATGTACTGTACCTAGAATACTACTGGTGTGTTAAGGCTTCATTTGGGGAGAGCTGGTACAGATTTCCCTGAACCGCCTTGTATCCAGTCGTATATGTATAAAAAATAGGAGCCGGGTTAATATATTGCTTTGGCTGATACATGACTATCCCGCAATTAAAAGAAAAATAAATTAAATGATATCTAAGGTTTAAAGGAATGGCCAAGTCATCCTTGTGTGCAAATTGTACAGTTTTTGAAGCATCTTCCCTTGCAGATCCTACTCTTTTTGAAGCATCTTCCCTTGCTGTTTCTGATTTATTGATGAGCCATTAAGGAATATGATGCAGTGCATTTCTAAGATAGAACAGCAAGTACTGTATTTTCTGGAATATAAATTTCAATATTGTACCAGAAGAAAATGCCCTGTGTCTTACATTGCAAATGTATATTGAGCTGATTACTTGAGTATCTACGCAATGTCAGACATAGGGGTCAAGGTGAAAGGCGTGCTACTGTGTGATAATTGTGCATCGCAAGGCGCATTTTACTGTTCACATTGATAGCATTACACAATTACTACAAACTAGAGGTGATATATAGCCAGGGTCAGCAGCTTTTTGTAATTAAAGGACCACTGTGCAATTAAAAAATAAATAAGCATCAAAGAATCTCATTTTTAATCAGAAAATGAAAATGTGGTTCCTGGATTCTGGAGGCAGCCAAGTTACTTTGGTTAAGGTTGTTTGTGTGAGAAGAGCGAACAGAGCTTAATTTATTAATGCAAACCGCCTGCTTGTAAAGGGGGTTAGTATTAAATTCAATAGGTGTCGTTTTTCTTGAACTACAGTGCTTCTTTCCAGTATATAGGAAAGATTATTTGCATAAATACAACTTAAACCCAGTTTTAATTGGCATGGTGTTTAATAGTAGTGTCGCTTCCACTTTGTACTTTCACATCTTTTAAAGGGGCTAATGCCAACTAAGGGCCTCATTCAATTGAGAAATTGTAGCTTACAGGAGGCCGTAATGGAGCCCGTAAACTAATTTGCTATTTAATTAGCGTCTTTTAGCAATCCACAGACGATCTACGAGTTACAAGCTAAAAATCCCTGCGGTTGTTGCAACCGGAACTTACAGCCTATCTAAGCCTTTGATCTTTCAAGACCGCAAGCGTTACAAACGCTAAAATCGCAAATCGATATTCAATTGCTACTATTCCTCAAGCAGCAAATATTTTCACATCCTTAATTGTCCAATGTAGATGAAAATCCTACTGGTACCAGATTGGACTCGCAAGGGTGTTTAACCCCTGTTCGTAGCACTGTAAATGCAAATAAAACATCAATACTGCACATTAAAAGAAAGGGAAAGCGATGAAAGACATTAGAATTATAGTACAACATTCTCAAGCTCATAATCAAAAACATTGTTTTTTTGTGTCATGTCAATCTCGGGAATCAATGAGTTAATACATATCAGGCCACCCACATGGACTAGAATATTTCCTTCATTCATTTTTATTATTTTGTACATTGCCGGATTGCAAGTCTGATCGCAAAATATGATTGACATGCACAGTGAGGGGGAAAAGTATTTGATCCCCTTCTGATTTTGAACGTTTGTCCACTACCATTAAAAGTCTATAATTTTAATGGTAGGTGAATTTTAACAGTAAGAGACAGAAAAAAAAAAGTTAGAAATTGATTTGCAGGTCAATGAGGGAAATAAGTATTTGACCCCTTCAACTTAGTACTTGGTGTCAAAACCCCTGTTGGCAATCACAGAGGTCAGACGTTTTTTCTAGTTGCCCACCAGGTTTGCACACATCTCAGGAGGGATTTTGTCCCACTCCTCTTTGCAGATCCTCTTCATGTCATTAAGGTTTTGATGCAGATGTTTGGCAACTTGAACCTTCAGCTCCCTCCACAGATTTTCTATGGGATTAAGGTCTGCAGACTGGCTAAGCCACTCCAGAACCTTAATGTGCTTCTTGAGACACTCCTTTGTGCCTTGGCTGTGTGTTTTGGGTCATTGTCATGCTGGAATACCCATCCACGACCCATTTTCAATGCCCTGACTGAGGGAAGGAGGTTCTCACCCAAGATTTGACGGTACATGGCCCGTCTTTCGTCCCTTTGATAGGGTGCAGTTGTCCTGTCTCCTTGGCAGAAAAACACCCCCACAGCATATTGTTTCCACCTCCATGTTTAAAAGTGGGGATGGTGTTCTTGGGGTTATAGGCAGCATTCCTCAGCCTCCAAACACGGCAAGTTGAGTTGATGCCAAAGACCTTGATTTTGGTCTCATCTGACCACAACACTTTCACCCAGTTCTCCTCTGAATCATTCAGATCTTCATTGGCATGCTTCAGATGGGCCTGCACATGTGCTTTCTTAAGCAGGGGGACCTTGCGGGCGCTGCAGGATTTGAGTCCTTCACAACGTAGTGTGTTACCAATTGTTTTCTTGGTGACTATGGTCCCAGCTGCCTTGAGATCATTAACAAGGATCCTCCTGTGTAGTTCTGGGCTGATTCCTCACCGTTCTCATGATCATTGAAACTCCACAAGGTGAGATCTTGCATGGAGCATCAGACCGAGGGAGACTGACGGTTATTTTGTGTTTCTTCCATTTGTGAATAATCGTACCAACTGTTGTCACCTCCTCACCAAGCTGCTTGGCGATGGTCTTGTAGCCCATTCCAGCTTTGTGTAGGTCTACAATCTTGTCCCTGACATCCTTGGACAGCTCTTTGGTCTTGGCCATGAGGGAGAGTTTGAAATCTGATTGATTGCTTCTGTAGACAGGTGTCTTTTATACAGGTAACAAGTAGAGATTAGGAGCACTCCCTTTAAGAGAGTGCTCCTAATCTCAGCTTGTTACCTGTATAAAAGATACCAGGGAGCCAGAAATCTTGCTGATTGATAGGGGATCAAATACTTATTTCCCTCACTGACCTGCAAATCAATGTATACCTTTTTTGATTAGCGTTTTTCTTGCGGGGTTTTGTTATTCTGTCTTTCACTGTTAAAATATACCTACCATTAAAATTATAGACTGATCAATTCTTTTTCAGTGGACAAACGTTCAAAATCAGCAGGGGGTCAAATACTTTTTCCCCTCACTGTAACCTCCATGTTTTACTGCCGTAATGATGACGGTCTCATTTTTGATTGGCTGTTTCTAAATGGGTAGTTACAGCCTTGCTTAATTAATCATGTTCATGCTCTGAAATGCCACATACGATTGCATGGTTTATGGTTTCGGCTTTCGGCCTACAACTTGCAATTGAATTACTCCGTAATTGGAGCAGACTTCAAGACATACGGCCTTTAGATTATGTTATGTTCTTGTAGGCTTTTTTTTTCTGTTCTCTATTTGTTATCTTACAATTTATGGTGACTATACAGTTACATGTATATTTACCTCTAGAACTGCAGACTCGTGATATATTGCTAATATTATATTTTATTTGTAGAGTGCCATCAGATTATGTAGTGCTAGGGATACGATAATTGCATTAATAAAACTTGACATTCATTTGAAGACAGTAAAAATGAGGCCAGATGCATATTTGTATATATTAGTACATGCAGAGATGAGGACCCTGTTTGCGGTGTGGTAGAGACGTGAGGGATTGCATCATGGATAGATGTTTATAGGGAAATAACAATGTGAAGTTAGCAGTGGAGTTAAGGAGGTAAGTGTTTTGCTTCGCTGAATAGGTGGGTTTCAGAGAGCATTTGAATATCTGAAGATTAGTAGAGGTTGTAATGATGCAAGGTAGGGAGTTCAAAAGAATAGGGACCTCATTAAGAAGTCCAGTTGACAAGCATGAAAAGGGGTGATGACAAGGGGGGTGACAAGTAATAGGCTTGGAGACAAGAGTTGATATGTAGGCAGGTGCAATGTATTTCAGAGCATTGTAATTTTAATTTAAAGGGACTCTTATCACCCCAAAATTAAGTAGTTTAGGTTATTCTTAAAGACATGAAAAACTGGCTATATGTTATCCATTCTTTTCTAAAGGGAATCAGTCTTGAAATGTCATGTTGTTGTTGCATTCCTATGCAAATGAGCAGCTCACATATATTAATTAGCTGCTTTGATATGCTAATTAGGATTATAGTATGCTTGTCAGTCTCCCTTGTGGCCAGAATAAAGACTTCAACTGTTATATGGCAGTTAGACCCTATCCTACCTTTATCAAGCACTTTCAAGCTGTCCATTAGCAAAATCAATTCTAAATATTTCAGAATGTATTTACTGTAGAGAAAAACTTCTAATACAATGTATAGACAGTTTTTAACACTCTTCAAAATGAATCAACTTCATTGGGGGTGACAATGAGGGAGCCAGTGTAGGAGTTGGTAGGGGGAGCAGCAAGTAATGAGTGTTGGGTGAGGTGAATGAGCCTGGCAGAAGCATTCATTATAGATTACAGTAGGGATAAACAGTGGCGTAGAGGGACAAGTAAGATGGAGAGACTTGATCAAGCTGCGACATAAGAGCATGGATACCACTCTTTGTAGTGTCAGGTGTGAGGTAGGGACACATTTTGGTGATGTTCCTAAGGTATAGGCGGCAGTATTTGGTGAGTGATAAGTTATTAGGATGATTATTGAGTTGTCTACAGAAAGGGAAATTCCAGGTGTAGAGGGAAAGGGGGGCGAATTAAAGTCAGTATCTCTGTCCTGGAGCTGTTCTTTTTTGTTGATGAGAAACCCATTCAGACAGACATGTTGTGGCATGGTTTAGTATGGAAGGGGATAGGTGGTAAATAAAAGATAGATTGTTAGCATAAAACATGGCAGTGAAGCCTGAAAGACCTGATTATAAGCAAAGGAACCCAGGACAGAGCATCGAGGTCCCGCAAAAGACAGAGGTAGGAGAGGAGGTGCCACAGTAGCAGTCAACCCCTGCCATAGGAAGGGTTTTTATAGATTAATAGAGATATGGCAGGATGTTAGGGCTAGTGTAGTGGGTTCATGTTATTTGGGGCCATTCCTCAGACTATTGAGACTACCACGACTCGGAGACTCCTGCGAGTTGGCTGACAACACACATGCAAGTTAGTAAGTTTTATGTTATTCCTTTTTGAGAGAGTCATAGAATAGCTGCCCAGATTTGCTTTTCAAAACTCCCAGAGCTACAAGTCAACCTTACAGGAGTTATTATGGAAGCCATGGAATAGGGCCCTATGTTTATGGTCTAGACGTTCACATTAAACTTATGGGACGGCAGCATTGTGCCCCAACCCAGATGTAAACAATACAACTACCACAGTGTCATTTTATAGTATGCATGTCTTGGAATGCTGAGAAAAAGTGCTTTGGAAAGTAACAAATAAATACATATTTTTTTAGTATTTAACTGTTCTATTCAATTTTGCTTTAATGGTGTCTGATATTTTCTTTTATTTTTAACAAGATTAAACACCTGGGAGACCTGTGAGGAAATGTGGATTCAGATAATATGTCTGTTAAGTTCTGTTGCAAACCACATACAATCACCAGTATGAACGCTCAGGCTACAGATTTGAAGATCATCATGGAAGTATCCAAGCAGAGTCAGCTAAATATAAGATTTTCTATTAATTATGTATAAAAGTAATATTCAGTATTAAATTAATTTTCAAAGATTATACTATCAGCTTCTATTTGATAAGATTATAAACAATTGTTCATAGACTGCCCCTGGCGCAGAAGTTTGTTACCACAGGAAACCTCTAACACAAGACGTCTTAAGCCAATGGAGATCCTTTATTTGGTAAAATTTGAGTCTGAAAGTTTAGCAACTGTTTCATTTATAACACTCAGTTTTTTCTGCCTAAAATCATACAAATAGTTCCTAACTAGTATCTCCCATATGTGGCTCATGAAGACAGAGTACTTCGAAGTACAGGGGTTGCACTATCTCATAGTAACCAATCGGTGGCAATTTTATGCAATATGGTACTTGAGAGAGGTCACTCACTGACTGACTGCACTTCACAGTCTCTATATTCATGAACTGCATGAGTTACAGAGGGCAGATCTAATCCATACAACAGGTATATTATATTCCTAGTGAAATGCAGAAGCCTTCCATATCCCTTTAACCACACGTTTGTATCTACAGCCTGTACCACTCTTGACCTACTTTGCTCACCAGATTCCGTATTCTAGCCAGAAAAATACAAGATTGCAGATTAGCCAGAACATGCGAACACATGCCAGGTCTGCTCTCATGTGGCCTCTGAAGCTTGTTAATGGGAGCGGAAGCGAAGAGCTCCATATTTCTATTCTCTCTCATGATTCAGGTTTCCTATCAGCAGTGTCTAAGTGATGATACTCTGCACCGCTCTATTCTGTGGCATCCGGTAACTAAAAAGGGCATTAAACATAAACTGGTGCCTTGAAAGATGAATGAGGCTGACAGGTTCCAGAGAGAGTCTGGTGCAGTAAAGCAGGTCAGGAGCGGCCCTGACGTCAGAGTCTGGCTTTTGGAAGCAGGCGGAGGGAATTGTGGGTGACCTGACAGTGCCAGTGTGTGGATGAATAAATAGAGCAGGCGTAGCGTCCCCAGCAAAGTGATAATGTATATTTTACATAACATTAATATGTGCAACAAGGATCCCCAGAGCAATTAACTACCTCAGCACCAACATGGCTTGCTCTTGTGTATTCCTTTTATTTATCGGCTGGGATTTGGGTTTGGTTGCATGAAAAGTAAAACATTTGGGTATTTAGAAAAATATACAAAACCTGAAATTAAAGGGGTCTACTGTTGGCTCCGAACTTTTCTTCTGTTGATAATATATAATCCATTTCTTGATTATAAAAATAATTTGGCTGCTCCTCACTAGCCTGTCTGGATCCTAAGGTACTTACTGATAACACTCCATCTACTAACTAAAAGAGATATCATTCATCAATACTGTCTCTTTATCTATTAGATTCAGTACTTTGAAGCTAATTAAATAGGTCATTGATTCAAAGCAAGTTAATATTAAATTGATAATTTAAACATTTTCAAAAAAAAATGTATCAGTCTGTGACTTCTTGCTTGATTATTCTGTGCCATGGAGCCCTATATCTGCATAAAGTTTCAAGTCACAACTAATTGTAAGGACACATAGGATCTGCTTTGATTGGATGACAGTATTTGTGTTTTTTATGTGATTTTAAACTTGGACCAAATGTAACCCTCAGTGATATTTATATTTATAATTCCAGAGATCTTAAACATTATATTTTGCAGCCCACCATGCCCCTTTGTAAAATGTGATGCCTTACTCATGTGTAAGGGTCCCATGATGACCCCTGGTGTCTAGTGGGGAGGTGCATGGTGCTTTGTGTCGTGCATGTTTTATACATTACAAAAGGGTTTCCTTTGTGGAAAATAAATTATATTAATCTAAGAATATTAACATTAAAACAGCCGACAAGCAGATAAACAACAATGTGTCTTATCTGCCTTTATCTTACCCGTGAGTTAATAGAAAGATTAAACAAAGCCTTGTGGAAGCCCTGTGAATTGTGTTTTCATATCTGATTTGCATTAAAGACAATGGGAACAAAAGTAGTTTTTGCACTTTGGAAATGTATACAACTCGCTTTCCCTCATATACAGGAGAGTGGCGGAGAAAACAATCCAAAACTGTCTATAATGCATGTAAATTTCTACACTATACATCAAAAAAAAATTAAATAGTTGCTAGAATTTTTTTGGGACTATATTGATCCTTTAAAGGCAAGTAGTTTTGAGATTTTAACCTTACTTTGATAGTGCATAAAATGTCAGAACCCTTAAAAGACTGGTTTAGTCCAATATTTTAGACAGTTAATAAGAACTAATACCTTTCATTTAGCAATTGGCCACTGTAGTTTGTCAAAAACTTCACATGCGTGTAGAATATGTAACAAATTACCAACATTAGCAGCTTTATAAGCCAGGAAGAGACTCTGATTGTGTCATGCAGAACCCCATCTTGGACTCCTGTCTGTAGCAGGAGAGGGAGGATTGTCTTCCTAGGACATATCTTCTTGGTTAATTTATGTTGTCAAGTGGCTATTTTCAGCCTCGGTTTTTCAACAGAACTGAATAGAGTTGTTATCTATATTCACAGTTCCTTCCTTACATCCTCACTTTATAATTCTGTTGAGAACATAGAAAATGTATCTGCAGCGATTAAAGCAAAAATATATGAAGTTTTCACAAACTACAGCAATCTCAACCAAACAGTTATTAGTCAGTCGTATTTTAGTTTATTTACTTTTTCATAGAAAACAAACAAAAGTAAAACTAAACAAAACAAAAATGTTTACATTATATCACAGAAATAGATTGTATAACCATACATGGAGTTTCAGAGGTATATCAACTTATAATACATCTACTGTTTAATCGTAGTGTGTGTAGCTAACATAGGAGAGAAAATATTAAACATTATTACTTATTTATATATTTTTTCCCAAGGTGACCATTTTATACGAGGGTTCTTTTTGATGCAACCAGTTGAAGGCCGATCATTCTCTAGGTCTTGATTTCTTGAGACTAAATGAACCACTTCTTCCCAACTGGGAATCTGAACCTTTTTCCAATCTTTTACCATAACCCATTTAGCCACCAACAAGATATGAGAAACCAGAAATTTACAGAGAGAAATGTCAATTTCCAGGTGTAATATCATAAATTCTAAGTTAAACAAAATTTCTATTCCTGTTATTTTAGATAAATGTTCCAAAAGGGCTGAATTTTTCACATTCCCACCACATATGTCGGAGGGTTCCTTGTGTGTTGAGAGGGGATATCGAATCTATTAATATCTGTGGGGACCAAATGCCATCTTCGAACAATTTTGAATAATAATTCATTATAAGATGGACATAAAGATGATTTTTTTCACTAATCGAAAGGCATTGTTCCATACTTCTATTGCCATTTTCTTCTTTAACTCTCTCTCCCAAGTTTTTATTCTGGTAGATTTTTCTAAATCATTAGACAAACCAATTAGATTCTGACATTTGGATATCAAATGATATTTATTGTCTGAAGAGATTAATGGAGATTAAGACCCCTCAATGGGGGTCAATTCACTAATTTCATTCAATGTATAACCTCGTTGGAACGGTGCTTTTTAAAGTGAAAAATAGCGTAGCCAAGAAACTCCCTTCATATTAAACTTCATGGATAGAGACGCTAGACTAAGTAGGGAACCATTGACGTATAAGTCTCCCAATTTGTTAATTCCTCTACTTGTCCAAGCTAGACTACAGCATTCTTACCATCAGTATTTAACAACTCAGTTGGAGCACCCAATGATGGAGAGATAGATAAATTAATTGTATTTTTATACCAAAATGTAATCAAAGATTTGATTCCTCTTGAAAGGTTTACCAGACTTGAGTTGTTTTGAATTAATTTGATCAGCCTTTATCTTAAATCTGTAGATCTGATCATTCCCTTCAAACATAAAGCAAAACTTACACAAAAAGTTTTCCCACAAAACCTCGGTGAGCCAGTTGTGCTTCAGGGGATGCCCAAGACGTGGGAACGTTTCTCCATTCTTGGTGGACTTGTGCTCAGAAATTATGAGGGATGTGAAACTAGACCCAGGTGATGGCCTATTAATATAAGGGCTTTCTATTGCTCACTATAAATTATTACAGTTTATCATGTTAGCCACTAAGAGTCAGATCACAGATGGTTAAAAATAAATTAAATTTTGTTATCAGAAGACACAATGCCGATATTCCTTAAAATATGGGATCCTTGGCTGGCTACTAGTTTTACACCCCCATTAAATTCCAAACCCGTAATGGCATCGGCACACCCGCAAAGAGCTATTAAATTTCACCATTACAAGCTGAAGACGCAAGCCCGTAAACCATTCTTGCGCACGTTGCATGTGCGGCCGTGAACATGATCAATTAGTCAAACCCGTAGTTACGGGTTTAGACGGAGCCAATGGCAAATTAAATCGTCATCATTACGTCACTGAGAAATGGATTTTAGATTTCAAAGCCTTACGGGTTTCAATTACGAGTCTCGATCGGACCCACATTTCAAATATAATGCAATATTAATAAATCAGTAAATATGATATTCTGGTCCATGCGAGCTCCATTATATGTATTAACACATTGATTGCCGGGATCGATATAACACAGAAATTAAACAGAAATAAATGTATTTTATATTGCAGATTTGTGGTCTTGAAAATTTTGTGCTATTAATTTTAATACCTAACATCACTTTCCCTTTCATTATTAGTACAGTAGTGTGTTTATATTTGCATTTACAACGGTACAAATAGGAGTTTAACCCCCTTGTGGGTCCTCTCTAGCACCCATTGGCTTTTGGCTCCACTTGCAGGTTACTGGGTTGAACACCAGTGGATTTGTTGCAATTTAATAGCGGAATTGGAACGTAGCAGTTACGGGCTTGACAGAACAAAGGATTTGTGGCCGCAGAGTTCAAATTTCCACGTCCCGTAGCCTTTTTACGGAGCCAATTTAATAGCCACAAGTCTTGTTGGCTATGTTACGCTCCACAGTTTTACATGTTGAGGGAATTTAATGTGGCTGTTGGTATCATCTTATAGTAGGGACCTTGACATGTCTTGAAGGGATTCAGATTAAGGCTGCAGGGACTCAGGGTCTTGATGCTGGATGGACTACACGGGTTGACGTGAAATAACTCCTTTATAAAGTTCTTATGTGAGTGAGAGGATTTGGAAGCAGGGAAAGACCCCCTCCTTTTATAGTGTTTTGTTTAAAATTAATTTACTGATGGAGGAACCTGAATGATGATGTTTAGTTACACTGATCTTTAATTTTTATATATATATATATATATATATATATATATATATATATATATATAGAGAGAGAGAGAGAGAGACAGATATAAATTGATATATGTATATATAGCAAGATAGATAGATATTAATGGAAGATGTTGGAAAGGAAAACAAAAAGAGAAAATGAAGGAGTGGGAGGATGTATTGACTTCACAGTTTCAGTATTGCTTTTCTTGTACAGCTGAGATCTCGGTATAACAATATGTACTTGATGTCAGCATGATGTATTCATAGTCTGAATATCACTATGTTTCCTCTCTTCCAATGAAACATCTAAGTGAAAAAAACATATTCCCCCACTTTCCTTATGAGTTTATCTCACCTGATAAATTGTCTGTCACATTGTGGGTTAATCGATCTACACATGTACATCTGAGTAATGATGACGTCTTACAATACAAGAACACTAAGGCATTATACTGATTTGCCACCATCTGAGCATGCTCTTGTTATCACCCCACTGAGAGAGATAACTCATCACATGAGAAGTCATTTGGAGACAGGGAGAGTTTTTCATGTCATTTATTTATACGTGTACTTTTCACTTGTGCAATAACCAGAATCTTTTCTCTGTGACTTTAAGATCAGTGATTCCTTACAAGCTTCCCATCCTCCTAACACTCATCACCTCTGCAGCGCTAGAGCTACGTGTTGAGACAGTCTGTCCTTCCCTGCACTGAGGCTCACATTCAGTAGGGGGCAGTGTCCCTCCACTATACACTGCGCAGGATAAAGCATCCTCCATCATCACTGCATCCAACCAATTCTTATCACGTCTGCAAACTAAAAAAGGGCAGTGTTTTTCTGCACAAAAAGAAAGAAGAAAATATCTTGATCCGTAGACATTGGGAGAAATGGCAGAGGGTGTCAGCAAGTTGGATCCGCTAATCACTGTTTTGCTGCATCTGTCTTACTGATGTTATTGAGCCACAGAGGTACCAACTCAGACAGAGACTGGTACTGCATTGCATCACTGCCAAATATGGTATCATTTCAATATATAGGTAATAACAATTGACTGAATGGTATTAAAATGTTTTTTCTACTGTAGACATTCACTGAAGTTTGCTCTTGGTATCAGTCAGCCCTCTTGATCCACTTACTAAAGTCCAATCTGTATGTCTTATTAATTGCAGATCATTATCAATAATTGGTGCTTACCCTTGGGACCCTGAATCCATTGCTTTCAGTGTAAGTCAAACATAAATCATAAGATTGGGCTCAGAGCCCAAGGAGTCATTTCTCTAGTCAGTTTGAGCATACCTTATCTTTTGTTTTACATATGACTTATGCTGATCAAAAAGGCCGGGTGACACCTAACAATTGCAAAATACAGAGTCCTTTTACTGAAGGAAATGCATTTTACATGACATTCAATTGATAAGAACTTTGTAATAACATGTAGTTAAATTCTGCCATATTTAGGTCACTTTAATACACAAGTATAAACTCTATAGTTATCAAGGGTCTCCAACAAATCAAACCAACAACAAAGACACTAATGAAGCACTAACAAGATTCCCTTTGTTTCTCGGTACAATAGCACTAACTAGTTGTATTGATGTCCAGCCATCTTGTCTGCAGACCATTTCAGCATCTCTAAGTATATCAGGTATTTGCACCATAATCTTGTATCCCAGTTACCCCTCTCACTATACCCAAGATAGCAGAGGTGCCAGCACTGATCTGAGAAGGTTGGTGATTTCATCATCCTGTGAATAAGTTACGGCATCTGAATAAGTGACAGCTCTCACAATCTCAAGACCATTGTTAGAGTTTGTTACTTATTTCTACCTGTGATAGGAGCAGAACAATTGGATGTGGAGTTCCGGTGCCAAGTTCATTTTATAGTTAACTGTTATTAACTCTTCATGAAGATGAATATTCATTTTACTTAGACTCTGATCCCATTCATTAAATTATAGGCTTTTATATTCTTTATAGATATTCTTCATGATCCAATACCCCACTCTTCTTCCCCTCTCGTCCACTGCTCTATTTCCTTCCATGTTCACCTGTATCACTGGTTTTGAGGTTAAGATCAGTTCTCTATAAAGAGAGTCTGTTATAGAGGCTCAACTCTGCCCCATGACCCCTGGTGCTATATTATTGCTACAAACATTTTTGAGCAATCATATTTGAGTAACTATTATTTAAGCTCACACCACAAAAAGTAGTCCTGGAATAGCATAAAAACTCCTCACCGAGACCAGCGACATCAGGGCAAGATGAAACCATAAAACATTTTAATTCATTCTTAAACCACACCAATGCTTCTGGGATTGTAAAGAAAAAAAAGGAAAATTCACCAAACCCGAGCTTCTCGGGACTTGGGAGATGCCGTCTCTGGGTAAGAAGTGGTGAGCTGTCGGCCTAACTTGTGAAGTAGTTCTCAAGAGTGGTGCCTTCCACAGGAAAACCTTTTAGGAGTTAAGGGGGATTTGTTTAAAAGCTTGGTAGGACATATTGCTATCCTGATCATAAAATAACAACCTGTACAAAATGTGAGGATTTAAGTATTCTCAAATTGTTCCTATCTGGTGTAAATTCTATGTTTTGAGTTCCTTCAAGACTTCTTATGGACAATTGGTCTATTTGCATTGTGGTTGCTTTGTTTTAATTGTAGATCATCTCCTGAAACCAAGCCAGTGATTAATAACAGATGGCACTTCCATGTTTCGTTGGTAGCATTAATCCAGTCTTCTAGATTGGCATTATATGTCTACCACAGGGGTGAGCAACAGGTGGGTCTTATGCGGCCCTTCAACACTTCCCATGTGGCCCCCAGCCTTTTCTCTAGAGCCTGTCCATTTCCAACAATACAGAGTCAATGTTATTTCTCTGCAACTTTCTATTGCATTTCAAAACATATTCCCATTATTACCTCATTTACCTTTCATGACATAAAGTTAATGGCCATTGTGTAGCTATATAAGGGGCCCTCAAGAGAAACTCTAGGTTATTTGTTGCTGTTATAACATATTCTCTTACACACAAAAATCTACTCACTTTAATTGTGAATTTAACATTTTTACTACATGATATCACTACTTTTTGTGGCTCATACAAATTCTGTTTGGATCCTATTTTTTTTCTATATTGCAGATCCCTTCACCTTTGCTGCCAGTATTTTCAGTCACTTAATACAAAGATGCTCTATTTGTTTTTGTTTGAATTGTCTTCAGCTCATTGTATCACCCGGTAATGAAAAAATGAGTTTGTGTTTATATCAAAGGAAGAACAACCATGCAAAGGCAGCGTGCAACTTGAGATATGTCTCTCTCTTCCCCAGCAAGCTCAAGTTTGGGCAAAACGTTTTCCCTGAACACTTCCAGCCTTTCCATAGAGCAGGGCGTCTTAAACCTGGGAGCTAAATAGCCATGTCTTGTGGCTCCTAACATTTTAGCTACTACACAGATATTTGTATATATACTAACTGGCTAAAGATATTTATATAAATGTGTCCACTTGGGGATGGATGATAATTGCTATTTGCAAGTCTTCAGCTTCGGTTAAAAAGTTGCACTGTTTCTACTGAAACATTTGTAGTGGGCCGGGGGGGGCCGAGCTGCTGCTCTCCATGACTTTATAATGAAGGCAAGTAGTAGTCAAGGCACCTTTGCTGTTAAGAGAATTGTAAGTGTTATTCCTACTATAGCTCAGTTATACAAATGTGATCCATTTAAACCCAATTCTCTCACCTAGATTCACTAAGGGTCACTGAAGGCTTCAATATCTATTTTCTAAGGAAAAAATGCCATTGCAACCTATGATATAGCTTAGTGAATTTACCCTTCGGTCCGTTGTCACTTTTAGCTGACTACATTAATCCGCTAGGCCCACTACCAAGTCTAGTCATATAAGAGTTGAATACTCTGTGTCCAGGTAAAAAGTTCCTGGGTAAGTGTTTATAGAAGATGTATTGTCCATGTTTATATACACTCAGTGCTTTTATACCAGCTTGGATATCATATGTTTAACTAGCGACTTGCTCGTCAAAAATGACGGGGCAATAAAATTTTAACGCAGGTAATGCTGTTTGTCACAGACAGTAAGTGTTTTGGTCGTCTGAGATCCTTCGGCGCTCATTGCGAGCCTCTGGGTTGGTGTATTTTTTGTTATCAGAGGCGCTTGCTCTCATTGTAAGGTGCGCGCTGATCTCCTTTTGGCGCTTATTGCAAATCTCTCCCTTGGTGTAGTTTGTGTCCTATGAGCACTGTTGGCGCTCCTTGTGAGGTGCGCAGTGAAGGGCTTTGTGGTTTATTGCAATACTGTGGTGTTTTTTTTTTTTTGTGTATATGTATTTTTTCTTGATAATTAAGGAAATAATAAATGAATATAGTTTACCTATTTGTTATTAATATATGCAGCAAGCATTGTGCTGAAGAGCTGACAATCTGGTTTTATGTTCCTGCAGCATACAATGTAGGTTTGCAGTGTTGCGGAGCTTAGGTGTAAGTGTCAGCAATGTGTGTAGTGTAAATAGGCTGCGTGCGCGAGGGGAAGCCGTTAGGGTAGCGCTGTACTTCCGCATTGTGTAAGTTAGTGTTGTAAAATGGCGGCCAATGTGTATGTGGTACGCGGGTGTGGATGATGTAGCGTCCTTCCTAATGGTGTATCTTGTACCTCGTACGGGTTTTTGTGCTTGGCGGTGTTTTGCGGCTTATGGGGTCGTGTAGCCTCGTTTTCGGGTTTTTTCGGCGTGACAACGTTTCGTAGTTTGACAACTATTATATGTGATGATACAGTAAGTGTAGCCGGAAAGAAAGAACAGGGATGGGCAGGTGGTAACACCAAAGAGAGCTGTTTCTTTGCCAAATATATTTTTCTGTAGTGTCTGATGGGTAATATTTAATGCATTGAATAATTTCTAGGCAATCTCTTAATTTTTACACTTGTGTCTTGTCATTTGGTGTTATCCCTTATCATGGTAGGTGAGGGGTGTGGTGTCTCAAGACTTAATTTGAACCCCCTATAATGAAATGCCCTTCTGGATCGTTAACTTGTTGTGGTGAATGGGCTTGTGTACCTCAGTGAAGCTGTGAGCTATATCACGTAGGGTCATCCAAGATGGGCAGGTCATTGCAGAGATGTCAGACAAATCACAGTCCACTGGAGAAGGAACTGGGAACCCATTCCAGTATATTTTACCATCAAAACCTTATGGGTCGGCACAACCAGAAACCACGTGTGCCTGGTGTGCTGCGGTCCATATGGTCATAGAGTGTCAGGCACAACTGAACGACTAAACAACAATAATCAAAGGGGTGCTTGGGTTTCAATGTAGGTTAATTCTTATAGCTATTTAATTTTTGTGTGGGGATATATGTAAAGAAGAAGAGAACATTTCTGGTTGTAGTCCAAGTATCTATTTTTTCTAAACACTTTTATTTCAAATGTTCCTAAATTCATACAATATCAGTAGAATAACACAAATAACCAGTGAGGGGAAGGAGAAGAAGAGAAAGAGAATAAAATAGTTTATGGGGGGTTACCTCACGCAGTCACACTAGGGCAGATCTCCTGAAATTATAATCATGCTACCACTGCATTATAAGCCTTCCCGTGCCACATAATCATCCCAAGGCTTCTATGTCCTTGAACATGACTTGAACATGCGTTGCTGCTGAACAGTGACATTCTCCATAGTACATGATTCACTTTCTAATTTTCAGGGCCCAATTGAGCTACCATGTAAGATATTCATAAATAGCGAAGACCCACAATGATCCTGGGAATTACCCTCAACAATATCTAAGTGATCCTATAGCCAAGATTGGGAACCTCTACATTATATAAATGAATAAACCACAGGCAGCTGATTATATTTATGCAAACAACTTTATTTTGGCTGTGTCTGACATCATTGTTTCATTAATCACATTATAAATCAAGGGAGCCTGAGACACAATGCTACAATTTGACCACTTGGCAGCCAATGGGATTTATAAATAAATCAGTTGAAAATTCAATCAGATAACTCAAACTGTGATTTATGAATCAGACCTGGGCTAAATCATATGTTCTTTTGTGTTGACTCTGGGTGCCCTGCTGTGCTACAGATTACTAGACTTTTAGTAAAGTGTATAGGAAGGGACAGATGGGTGGGGTTATGAGTGACCTCCTCCATACACTGCTTTAAAATGTCAGAGCGGGCTGCTTGGACAAACAGTAGCTCACTTGCAGCTGTCTTGGATCTTCTTCAGGCTGTGTGTCCCAGGATATATTGGTTACATCAGGGCTAAATGTTAGTTCACTAACCAGGCCCTAAACATCTGTACATTAGTTTTGCTCTTTTTGTGGAGCATGTATAGAATTGATAGCAGATTTCCATACTAAATAGTATTTTATGACATAGGAGCTTATTTCTATAGCAGTTTGTCTTCCATTGTATTAATACGCATTGTATTAGTTCTGAGTGTAGTCCAGAGTACTGATTTCAGTAGAGAACCAACTACATCCAAGAAGCAAATCTAAGCTAAGGAGATGGTCAGGATGGAGAAACAGAAACCATCTGTGGAGGTCCTAAGCTACAAAGTGACTGTGGAGGACAAGAAGGAAAGAAATGAATGTGGAGGACAGCGCATTAAAGGGGATGCTGCAATAAGAGATGGGAAGTTACACCAAGTCCAGCCTTCTACCAGTCTATCCCCTCCTGAGAGGGAAACATGGGCCATGCCACTGGATTTCCTTATGTCCTGCATAGGATTCGCTGTTGGCCTGGGCAACGTCTGGAGGTTCCCTTATCTATGCTACAAGAATGGAGGAGGTAAGACAACAATAAGGTCTTGTGTACAACTAGAAGATCTGTCCAAGCTTCACACCTTAGTGAATCTGATATATTGTGGTACAGCTGACAATACAATGGATCAGATTGACTAAAGTGTGAAGCTTGAACAGTTGCTATGTTATCTTAAGGTGTTAATTTTCCACAATTTCTCACATTGGTGAAAATGGCCTAATGTGCTATAATGCTATGTTCATAAAAGAGCTTTTACACTAACAAGTTGACACCTATTATTTATTATTATTATCCTTTATTTGTAACATTTATTTTATTCGTAGCTCTATACAAAGATAACTACTATGAAATACATGGCATAAGTGAAGGGCCCTGTATGAGTTTAAAGTCTTACATATATGGTGCTTTTTAACAGGCCACCTTACCAGATTGAAAACCTAAAATTATTATATTATTCCTAGATATGCAAGTGTATAATAACATAGGAACTGAAGTGGTCTCACCTCATAAGTGAGAAAGCTCTCACAGCCTTTAGGTAGATAGAATGAGCCGATTAGATGCTTATTATCGTTATCAGGAATTTCCCACAGTAAGGGTGATGCGACTTTAAATCATTCTATTATGTGGACTGGAAACAGAAGTTTTTAGTTAGTGAAGACCTTGCTTTTGGATAGAAGTTCACTAACTAAAAACTTCTGTAAAAAATGTTTTGCTATGTGCTTATATAGAGCCCTTTAGAATTGGCCGAATCGCAATTGAATAAGGCTGTAAATGTATCTGTGTGTTGTTAGTATATATGGCTGCATTGTATGTACATATATTTACTGTACATGGGATGGAACAAATTTAAAAGTGCAGAAAGGTAAATGGGTCAAAGGACAAGTCTTGTGTTAATGTGCTGCAATACCAAGAGCATCCCAGAATGCAAACTGTTTAATTTGGAAAAAAAATCTTCTACAGGAATATGTGCTGAGAACAGAGGTGGAATTTTTAGTATCAGGGTAGTAAGTTTCTCTGTTTTAATAATAAAATAAACTACCTAGTGTTTGTTTGCAGATCTAAACATTATTTTATTAGCAAGTGCTTAAAATTCTCTGTTTTTACTCACTGAAAGCTTCCAAATAGTCCCTACAAAGCTCTGTCCCCAAGCTCTGTTGGTACTAGATGGTCTAGCCAATTGCAGACTGTTTTCCAATAGCATGTTTTAAAATACTGTTGAGAGACAAGCTGTGATTGGTTAGTACATCTAGTACTGCAGAGACATTTCATGAGCTGCTGGGGGCAGACCTTTGCAGGGTCTGTTTGGGCGGTTTCAGTGAGTAAAAGCAGAATCTTTAAGTGCTCGTTAATAAAATTATGTTTTGAAATGAAAATGACACTTACGTAGTTTATTTTAATATTAAAACAGGAAACTTCCATATCCCTTTAAATAACCATGAAACGTAAACCTGAGAATTTGACCTGTTTCCAATCCAGGCTTCTTACATATCTCACATATACAAGGATCTTGTCTTTGTGGCAATTCCCCAGGCTCAGTTTGGTCACAGCATTACAACTGCTGAGTTTCCCTACACCTCCATTTTTTGTAGTACTAACAATAAGATGTTGTGATATGTTCATTAAAAGTTCATTTTGGTCAGTGTTTCTATATGGGGGTTTAATAACTAATCTTGGTAATGGATAAACTGTTTTTAGAAAATATAAATAAACACCAGGTCCATTTTGTTCCTTTATATGCACTTCTTTACTATTGTGTTGATTTTGCCTTCCGTGTCCTTGTAAACTAATGAGCTTTCTAATAGTCCTGCTGCCACATTCCCATTCTTCTGACAGACATTTCCTGTGTGTGCAAAGTCTCCTCCAAACTCAGGAAGTTGATCCCCAGAAAACAAAATATCTGATTACACTGCAGCTTAATTTTATATAAATGTAATAAATTAAGGCTTTATTTTGCCTCTTCTTTTTTTTTAATTAAAGTTTTACATGCAAAAAATTAGACATAAAAACATACAATATGACCATACACAATATTCATAAATTGTTATCATACATAATACCAAACAAACAAAAACATACAAAGTACATACCATAAATATAATAAAGTACCAGAGAATCAAAGGAAAAGGTTAGGGGGTTCTTTCATTTTTTAGTATATGCTGATCCCAAAGGGACCATTTCAATTTAACCCTATTCTTAGCCACATTGTGAGATTCTATATAATCGATCTCAATAAACCAATTACTGGAGACTACTTCCTGAATATCATTCAAAGATGGCAGAAGGTTTCTTCTACAATTTAAAGAAATCAGCCATTTGGCTACTAAAAGAATATGAATTATAATACCTTTGGCTTTACTACTATTAACATTTTTTGTAAAACCCATGAAATAATATGATGTCAGGATTCACTTCTAAGTTCTGATTACCGTATTTATCGGCAATATATAACACGCACCGGCGTGTAACACGCACCTCATTTTAAGAAGGAGACTTCAGGGGAAAAAAAAATTCAAATAAAGAACTTTGAAGCAAAATCCTCAACCTCCCTCCTCATCCTCCCTCCTCAAACCCCCCATCCTCAACCCCCTCCTCCACACCCCCATCCTCATCCTCCTTCCTCAATCCCTCTCCTCAACCTCCCTCCTCATCCTCAACCCCCCTCCTCATCCTAAACCTCCCTCCTCAACCCCCCACCCTCAACCTCCCTCCTCAACCCCCCCATCCTCAACTCCCTTCCTCAACCCCCCTCCTCAACCTCAACCCCCGTCCTCATCCTCCCCATCCTCAACCTCCCTCCTCAACCCCCCCATCCTCAAACCCCCTCAACCTCCTTCCTCAACCCCCCTATCCTCAACCTCCCTCCTCAACCCCCCATCCTCAACCCCCAAACCTTATCCCCCTTCCTCACCCCCTCCTCAACCCCCCATCCTCAAACACCCTCAACCCCCCATCCTCATCCTCCTTCCTCAACCCCCCTATCCTCAACCCCCCCTCCTCAACCTCTCTCCTCATTCTAAACCCACCTCCGCATTCTAACCCCCCTCCTCATTCTAACCCCCCCTCCTCAACCTAAACCCCCCTCCTCAACCTAAACCTCCCTAAATACCTCCCCCTCACTTACCTGCTTCTGCTCCGGCCTCCGCTCCTTGACCCAGCGCGCATGTGACGTCACATGCGCATCACTTCATTTGCTCCCTATTTTCAGGGAGAAAAGGTGCGTGTTATACGCCGATAAATACGGTAATTATCTGAGCGATATGATTAATACATACAGACCAGAACTTTTGGATTTCTTCACAGTGCCACCACATATGGGAGTGTGTACCCGTGTTTCTGCATTCCCACCAACACTCTCCTGTATTTTCCTGTGGCAACATCTCCTGTGGCAAAATCTCCTGTGGCAAAATCTCTTTCCCATTTTACTAATCTAAGTTTGTGACTTAATAGATTTCAGAGCATTTGAAATATTATGTTTCTGAATTTCCCCTCACAACAATCTTCATAGCTAGTAAGACTTCTTGCATCTATCAAGTTCAACTCTGAATTATTTAGAATCTGCTTCAATTTATCCTTCATCCTTCATATCATTTTGCACCTAATACAACTTTACTATCTCTTTGAAAGATCTAAATAAGCAATTAGCATATAAATCTAGGTTTAATTTTCTCCAGTTAGTCAAATTTTAACCAGAGATTTCAAGTTCATATTAAATGTTAAAATCTAGAAGGGTAAGCTTATTAAGAGACCAATTAAAGGAGAATTCCTCTTTCAGCTTACATCTTGCTTCAGAGTCGAGATTTAACATTAACCCCTCAGATTTGGAGTAGTTTAATTTATGATATGAAACACTGCCATAAGTTTTAATAGCTTTTTGTGAATGGGTGATCGAGTTCTGTCATTGTTACTACAATATCATCTGCAAATAGGGTGACTTTGTTCTTAATATCCTCACTTTCTATATCCTTGATTGCTTCTCCCTGTCTTATAAGTTCTGCCAACGGTTCTATAGAAAGTGCGAAAACCAAGGGAGATAAAGGACATCCCTGTCTCGTACCGTTCCGGACTAGGAAGTTTTCCGATCTAAACCCAATTCCAGAAACATAAGCTGAAACATTACAGTACATTACAGAGCTCGAATTGCGTTTAGATTTACAAAATTCCCAATTAACCCAATCAAATGCATTCTCAACATCAAGGGAAAGCACATTTTCTTTATGCTGGAATATGAAAATAAATAAATAAAATTACCAATATTTTCTGTACCCTACCTCAGTCGAATACATCCTGTCTGATCTGAATTGATCAGATGTATCAAAAGAGGGTTAATCCTTAAAGCCAAGACCTTTGCACACATTTTTTATATCAGTATTGATGAGGGAAATTGACCTATAGTTTGAACAGGACACAGGGTCTTTACCGTCCTTAGGGATTGTTATGATCGCTGCTTCAATAGTTTCTAATGGAGCTGAACCCAGATCTTTTATTTAATTGAAAGTATATTTTAAGTGTTGCCCAAATGGTAGATTTTTTATTGAAGTAGCCATAATTTTTTATCAACTTATTTGTAAGATTTTTTTTCATCTGAAGCTGTAATTATACAATCTCTTGGGATGATTTGGATTAGGAAAAATGTTATTTGTTTTTTTCTAACTTATTGAGCTCAATATACACCTTTCTAAGAGAGCAATTCTCTTTCTTTAACGTTCTGCATAGCCTGATAAATTAAAAGGCCTCTTACAAATGCTTTATGTGAATTCTGTATAGTTATTTTTATATTTTTATTTTTGATAGATTGCTCGTCAAGGTCAAAAAGATAATTTATTTCTTTTTTGAGTATTTCTCTATCCTGGACTGATTTAAAGAGATGCATCTACTGTATTCCTAGCAAGGATCCTAGCTTTAGGAGGTCCTTTTAATTCCATCATTTATGCAAGAGTCATCAGACCATGAAATCAATCGATTTCAATCTTATCAGTTATATCAAGGGTAGCTTGGGCAGTCAAGAAATAATCAATCCTTGTGTAAGATTGGTGGCGATGGGAGTAAAATGTAAAATCAAGACCTGGGAGGATTAGTAAAAGTGATTGGCACAACCCTTGACTTAGTTTTATAGCTTGAACTGATTCTAAAATTCTACACTTTATCTGGCAAGCTCGGTTTTCATTCTTTTTTCCAATGGGTTGTGAAAATACTTAATCGCAGAGTGTCTTAAATGTGGTATTCAGACGTTTTTGGGACAAAATTGGAAGATTGTTAATCATTAAGTGAAATTTGGCCCGATTCATGACAGTTTAGTCTAGGTACAAGAGACAACCGACTAGTTTAACTAGAGCAAGAAAAATAACTCAATTATCAAAAATATCAAAACATTTATAATCAAAAGCTTGTTTATTTATATACAAAAGTTAAAATATAATTCTAGGAGCATATTAAGAGTTTCATGCTCTGTACAACAGCTATCTATCTGAAAAAAAATTCTTTAGTTTTATTCTCTCTTTTCTTTTAATGGACAATACTCAGTTTTTCTCCTTTCCTTTCTACTTCAACCTTCTCTTCTCTCCCCTTTTCTGCTCCTCACCTCTCCTCCCTCTCTTCACTTCTCATTTGCAACTATGAATCCTGCAAACCCAATATCATATCCCAGAGTGGATAAGAGATAGTAAATCTTTCCTCTAGACCTCATAGGAAAGCAGAGCACAATAACTTTTCTATATTATACAACTACTGGAATAATAGAAAGGGTGGGGAAAAGAAGAGGGATGGAGAAAAAACAAAGGTTAAGGGGAATTATTGTGAGCTGAATAATACGTCAGTGTTATAATGTTATGAGCTAAAATGAATTAGCATTACTGTTACGTGTAATTACCTAATAATAAAGACCTGCGTGTCGGTAAGAAGAAAAAGTGACGAGTTTATATATATATATAAAAAAATACATATATTAGTGTAAAAGATCCCCCCCATCACATGCACATCATTAATCTTCAAATTTTAACATCTATGTGTCTTAAGTCTCTTGAAGGGGCGGGGGGCTCTCATCCATTCTTGAGACTTGGGAATGTCCTTTCTTGCAAATTAATCAAAAGGGATTTGATGTTTAGCCAAAAGTTATCCTTTTAGAGGTGAGTTAATCACTGTTTTCTCATTGTCTTTTGATGCAATTGGTTTCACTGGAAAACTCCATATATGGAACCATTTCCTGTCTTAATATTTGAGTAAATCCTCTAAAGTCCCTTCTCAGTAAATCTGAGAAAAACTGATAGTCTTTCATAAGGGGCTTCTAGTACTTTTTTCTCCTTAGATACTTTCAATAATGCTTCCTTATATGAAATGAAGTGGAGTCTAACAATCACATCTCTGGGAGTGTCATTTGGGAGATTCTTAGGGAGAGGAGTCTATAAATCTTACAATCAACTTGAACAGCAGGTTTAACAAGTGAATCAAAAAATTTCATAACATATTAATATTAGTCTCTAGGGAGTATACAGCACAATCTAAGATTATTCCTCATAGAGAAATCTTCTAATTTCCAGTAATTGACCTTTAGGAATTTAATTCCTCCTCAGAGGTAATTTCACTTCTTAAAGAGTCCTGAAACTCTGTAAGAAGTTCTTTCATCCTGGTAGTGGTAAGGAATTCTTGGTCTCCAAGATTAGTCAATTTAGATGCAATATTAATTTCCTCCATCTCACTTGAGTCAAAAACAGGGGGTGACAAATCAGGTAATGTAGGATTGAGTGATTGAGAGTTACTTAACCTTTTCTTATCTGCCATTCCCTTTGGAGAAAAGAAGTTAGAGGACACTTTAGAGGCTGGTTTATTATCTTTACTTCTGCTTTTAGAGGAATTGTATTCTTTATTCTTCATATTTCCTAAGTAGGGTAACAAAAGTGCTCAAGGCCTGACACTTGGTGAGCAATAATTTGTATATTAAAGAGAAACATCTCTAACCAAGATTATTATTATTATTATCGTTTATTTGTAACGCGCCAACATATTCCGTAGCGCTATACATAAGTTAAGTTACAGGCAATGACAAGTTAAAGATTCATACATTGCAAAGAGTGTATGGCCCTGTCTTTGAGCTTGGAATCCAGTGTCCATAGCGCTTTCCCTAAAGCACTGCGCAGGATTGAAACTCGCAGACTTACAATCTAAAGATCCCCACCTTATATCAAAACACCTTTGCCTCCTTGGCGTCCCCTCTTCCAACTGCCATTTTCTCTATCCACTTTCCCCCCCTATTTAGGGCTTATTATATGAAAGCAGAGGATAGTCTTTTTTCAAAAAACGTCCCATCTAATCTGATAGTCTCCTGAGATGCTCTGAAACATTCATTTTCAGCATATGGGTTTATGTATGAAAGAGTCTCAGCTTATTGTCTTATTGCAAAATGTTAGATTGTGATTGTTCCAATGCATAGTTAAAAAAGGATGGTAATAACAAATCTCACAAGGTAGTATGTACTCTTGGAATTTGTAGATCCTCTAAAATATTTTCCTCCTTATCTGTTTGCAAAATATCAATTATCCCCAATATTCAGCTTAAAAGAATTGCCTGTTCTTTAAAAAGTGTATGTTTTAACTATTTGACTACAGTGATCCTTTACCCTAGACCTCTAATCTTGATTTATTTTTTTATGCGGATACTTGTGTATTCTGACTAGTTCACATAACAAGTTGAACAATACATGGCACAGCTCATCAGCAGAGCTGCTCACAGCTAATGCAGCCATAAAACATGCTAAGAAAGTCACATAGGAAACTAGGCTCACTATGAGCAGATCTCTGTATAAGGGGTTGCTTATGAACAAATGCACACGGCAGAAGTAGGACTGGACATAGATGCAGCTCTGTAATGTGTATTTTCCAGGAAGCTCATCACTGTCGAATAGTAAGTCTATGGAAAGAATTACAGGAGGATAAACTGAGCCTGAGTATTGCTGCAAAGACGAGAGTGTTGTATATTTTGCACAATGTTCTTAATTGAAGATTTTATAAATAATACACGCAGCACAAAGTGACATGGCACACAGCAAATGTGACGGGGAATGTGTGATTGTGAGCTTCATCTACTCTATAATGTCAGTGTACTTTTATATGTTAAGAAGGTTATCCTATGGCGTGCACTTTCCCACTGGTCATGGTTGTGTGTTCTATTTTATATTAAGGATCTGCAATGTCTATAACTCTTTTGTTCGCACTGAAAGGGTCAGCTTGATGTACAAACAGCCAGCATTATTGAACCTTATGGGAGTTAAAGGGACATGGAAATATAATTTTTTATTTTCTACATCACAAAGGAAAATTTCCATATAGTGACACAAATGTTCCTTAACACAGACAAGCACCTGCAATATCTGTTTTGAAATCACTTACCACTTTTCCAAACTTTAGTGAATTTTGTCCATTGAGATTAATAATAATCAAATTCCCATAGCACATACAATTTTGCATTACATTAGCATTAAAATATTTACATTATGTTAGGTTTCTGCTAAGTTTCTGAAATGTTTTGACCAATAGGAATGGCTGTGATATAGTTACTCCGGGAGGACATGAGCTGCTAATGTAAGAATATGTGTTTGTTATTATCTACCCCACAGACAAACTGCCTGACTCACTAGAAGCAGTGTGACTAAGAGAATCTACCCCACAGACAAACTGCCTGACTCACTAGAAGCAGTGTGACTTAGAGAATCTACCCCACAGACAAACTGCCTGACTCGCTAGAAGCAATGTGACTTAGAGAATCTACCCCACAGACAAACCGCCTGAATCACTAGAAGCAGCGTGACCTAAAGAATCTACCCCACAGACAAACTGCCTGACTTACTAGAAGCAGTGTGACTTAGAGAATCTACCCCACAGACAAACCGCCTGACTCACTAGAAGCAGTGTGACTTAAAGAATCTACCCCACAGACAAACTGCCTGACTTACTAGAAGCAGTGTGACTTAGAGAATCCTCCCCTACAGACAAACTGCCTGACTCACTAGACGCAGTGTGATTTAGAGAATCTACCCCACAGACAAACTGCCTGGCTCTCTAGAAGCAGTGTGACTTAGAGAATCTAACCCACAGACAAACTGCCTGACTCACTAGAAGCAGCGTGACTTAGAGAATCTACCCCACAGACAAACTGCCTGACTCACTAAAAGCAGCGTGACTTAGAGAATCTACCCCACAGACAAACTGCCTGACTGACTAGAAGCAGTGTGACTTAGAGAATGTACCCCACAGACAAACTGCCTCACTCACTAGAAGCAGCGTGACTTAGAGAATCTACCCCACAGACAAACTGCCTGACTCACTAGGAGCAGTGTGACTTAGAGAATGTACCCCACAGACAAACTGCCTGACTCGCTAGAAGCAATGTGACTTAGAGAATCTACCCCACAGACAAACCGCCTGAATCACTAGAAGCAGCGTGACTTAAAGAATCTACCCCACAGACAAACTGCCTGACTTACTAGAAGCAGTGTGACTTAGAGAATCTACCCCACAGACAAACCGCCTGACTCACTAGAAGCAGTGTGACTTAAAGAATCTACCCCACAGACAAACTGCCTGACTTACTAGAAGCAGTGTGACTTAGAGAATCCTCCCCTACAGACAAACTGCCTGACTCACTAGACGCAGTGTGATTTAGAGAATCTGCCCCACAGACAAACTGCCTGACTCACTAGAAGCAGCGTGACTTAGAGAATCTACCCCACAGACAAACTGCCTGAATCACTAGAAGCAGCGTGACTTAGAGAATCTAACCCACAGACAAACTGCCTGACTCACTAGAAGCAGCGTGACTTAGAGAATCTAACCCACAGACAAACTGCCAGACTCACTAGAAGCAGTGTGACTTAGAGAATCTACCCCACAGACAAACTGCCTGACTCCCTAGAAGCAGTGTGACTTAGAGAATCTGCCCCACAGACAAACTGCCTGACTCACTAGAAGCAGCGTGACTTAGAGAATCTACCCCACAGACAAACAGCCTGACTCACTAGAAGCAGCGTGACTTAGAGAATCTACCCCACAGACAAACTGCCTGACTGACTAGAAGCAGTGTGACTTAGAGAATGTACCCCACAGACAAACTGCCTCACTCACTAGAAGCAGCGTGACTTAGAGAATCTACCCCACAGACAAACTGCCTGACTCACTAGAAGCAGCGTGACTTAGAGAATCTACCCCACAGACAAACTGCCTGACTCACTAGAAGCAGTGTGACTTAGAGAATGTACCCCACAGACAAACTGCCTGACTCACTAGAAGCAGTATGACTTAGAGAATCTACCCCACAGACAAACTGCCTGACTCACTAGAAGCTCAGATCGCAAGGTGTAATTTATGTAATGGCCTAGTCACTGCCTGGGGTCTGCGCATGGTCAGTTTTATTTTCCATATGATTATACACTGTATGCAATAGATTCAGAGCCCAATGGGGTAGTGAGCAAAGAGGGTATTTGATAATGTGCTACAGTGGGTGTTTTGCTTTTTCAAGTGAAGGTGAAACATTAACTGCTCTGGGATGATGCCGTCTACCAGCCAATGAGATCTACCAGAATAAATTATGATCTTTGCATTTCCTGTTAGTTTCATTTACATTTAAACAGGGTTTACTTATTATTTTTTCCATGCATAAAACATCTTTTGTAATGTTTAAATGCTTGAAACAAACAGTTGTGTTCCATGTTGCTTTGATCACATATATGTTCTCATGTGGCAGCGTGCAGGCTGGATGTGTACCCAGTGTGAATGTACAGTGACAGCTGAGGGCCGCAGGGAGGCAGGATAAGACTCAGAGAACCACAGGACCGGGGGATAGGAACAGCTGCAGAGAGCTGATAGTGCTGGTGTGAGCCTCAGCTTGGTGTAGATAGATATATACATTATAAGGCTGCTTTGTTAGTAGGAGCAATGTCCCTCCAAAATGATTTTATTGTTCAGCTCTAATATTACCATTAGTGGATTTTAATAGGTAAACTGCCATAGCTGCATTATTTATTGGTAATGAATTCCTTTAAAGTGACTTTGCCTTAGTGTGGGTTTCCTTGGTGCTGGTAGTTTGCAGTCAGTCTTGCATGATGCTGAGTATTGATGTCTGTAATACAGAGCTGTCTTTGTGGGTGATTCAGGCAGATGCAAGATCGCTTTGTCCTTTTGCTTTCAGTCCTTGCTCATGTCACTGTGACGTCACTGCACCAACAAACGCTCAACAATATAACTGCGCAGCCCCTCGCCCCTTGCAGCCAATAAACCTCAGCTTGTCCAATCATTTCATAGAGTTTATGGGGGTGATATTTCCATTGAAAATGTACTGGTTTGATTAAATCGTGATATACTGAGACATACTAAAGGGTCCAGGTTGCATCTGGGAGGTCAACCCAGCAAGTCCTGAACATTATGGATGGTCCTCTGTGACAGATGTCTGCAGAGCATTCCCTATCAGCGAATATTTGCTAAGCTATCACAGGCGCTGTGATTGGTTGCAAAGGGCACCAACGCTTAGTAAAGTTCCCTCTATGCAAAAGATAACACATTTTTGTTTATTTTGCATAATAGTTTTTTATTTTTATTAAAGCCAGTTGTAGTTTATGAGAGAGGAGGGATGTCTGCGGTACACTGATCTCTGTAGTGTACTCGTCAGCCAGTTATAATCCCAATTACTGCTAGTTTGACCTTCAGCTAGTTTTTGATCTGTTTTCTTGCCAAACTTTGGCATGAACAAATCTCACCTAGGCAACCATTTCTGTGTGTACTCTTTTGATATGAAGTCCAGCAGCGATAGAAGGAAAGGGAGAGTCAGGAAAATACCATATTATGACACAATAGGTCTTGGGTGCAGAAAACGGGGCTGCAGGAGCTGTTTGAGCCGACTTATCTCTTTTGCAAACATTAGTGAATTTCATTCATATAGAATAATAATAATCAAATCCCCCCAAGCAGCTAGCATTTTGCAACATTGCACTGGATTTAAAATATTTACATTATATTTTGTTGACCAATAAGAATGTGTGTGAAATAGTTACTGCTAATATTCGATTATGTGTTTGATATTATTAAAAGCAGAGTGAGCCACACATTGACTTAGAGAATCTACCCCACAGACAAACTGCCTGAATCACTAGAAACAGTGTGACTTAGAGAATCTAACCTACAGACAAACTGTCTGACTCACTAGAAGCAGTGTGACTTAGAGAATCTACCCCACAGACAAACTGCCTGACTCACTAGAAGCAGCGTGACTTAGAGAATCTACCCCACAGACAAACTGCCTGAATCACTAGAAATAGTGTGACTTAGAGTATCTAACCCACAGACAAACTGCCTGAATCACTAGAAACAGTGTGACTTAAAGAATCTAACCCACAGACAAACTGCCTGACTCACTAGAAGCAGTGTGACTTAGAGAATCTAACCCACAGACAAACTGCCTGACTCACTAGAAGCAATGTGACTTAGATAATCTACCCCACAGACAAACTGCCTGAATCACTAGAAACCGTGTGACTTAGAGAATCTACCCCACAGACAAACTGCCTGACTCACTAGAAGCAGTGTGACTTAGAGAATCTACCCCACAGACAAACTGCCTGGCTCATTAGAAGCAGCGTGACTTGGAGAATCTACCCCACAGACAAACTGCCTGACTCACTAGAAGCAGCGTGACTTAGAGAATCTACCCCACAGACAAACTGCCTGACTTACTAGAAGCAGCGTGATTTAGAGAATCTACCCCACAGACAAACTTCCTGACTCACTAGAAGCAGCGTGACTTAGAGAATCTACCCCACAGACAAACTGCCTGAATCACTAGAAGCAGTGTGACTTAGAGAATCTACCCCACAGACAAACTGCCTGACTCACTAGAAGCAGTGTGACTTAGAGAATCTACCCCACAGACAAACTGCCTGACTCACTAGAAGCAGTGTGACTTAGAGAATCTACCCCACAGACAAACTGCCTGAATCACTAGAAGCAGTGTGACTTAGAGAATCTACCCCACAGACAAACTGCCTGACTCACTAGAAGCAATGTGACTTAGATAATCTACCCCACAGACAAACTGCCTGAATCACTAGAAACAGTGTGACTTGGAGAATCTAACCCACAGACAAACTGCCTGACTCACTAGAAGCAATGTGACTTAGATAATCTACCCCACAGACAAACTGCCTGAATCACTAGAAACAGTGTGACTTGGAGAATCTACCCCACAGACAAACTGCCTGACTTACTAGAAGCAGCGTGATTTAGAGAATCTACCCCACAGACAAACTTCCTGACTCACTAGAAGCAGCGTGACTTAGAGAATCTACCCCACAGACAAACTGCCTGACTCACTAGAAGCAATGTGACTTGGAGAATCTAACCCAAAGACAAACTGCCTGACTCACCAGAAGCAGTGTGACTTAGAGAATCTACCCCACAGACAAACTGTCTGATTCACTAGAAGCAGTGTGACTTAGAGAATCTACCCCACAGACAAACTGCCTGATTCACTAGAAGCAGTGTGACTTAGAGAATCTACCCCACAGACAAACTGCCTGAATTACTAGAAGCAGCGTGATTTAGAGAATCTACCCCACAGACAAACTGCCTGACTCACTAGAAGCAGTGTGATTTCGAGAATCTACCCCACAGACACACTGCCTGACTCACTAGAAGCAGTGTGACTTAGAGAATCTACCCCACAGACAGTGCCCGTCTCGCTAGAAGCTCAGATCTCAAGGTGTAATTTATGCCTTGGAGTCTAAGCATGGTCAGTCGTTATTTTTCATATGTCTATACACTGTAGGCAATAGATTTAGATCCCAATGAGGTAGGGAGAAATTATTGACAATGATCTCCTACTAGCAAGAGTTAACGGGTGGATTAGACTACTTAATGGGTGGATCAGAAATACTGACTGCCTGGTTAGAAGTACACAGTCCAATATTTAATTACTCTATTCATTTGCATCCCCAAGCTTTTCCTTGTGTGTTTAATGGACTAAAATGTATTTTAAACGACAAGCTTTCAAGAGGTACTTCCTTCCTTGACCTAAATACTAACAGCTAAATGTAACACTCAAATTAAAATCCAAACACCAATGCACAGCCTGCTTTGGGAGCCATTCAGGTGATTGAGGAACCAGCGAGCTATTCTAGGCAGTAGGGAATGGTTTACATATAGGAATATATAACTAGAAACTGGAAGTAAAGAGTCACAGCTGCTGGCATGTCGCCTTGTTCCAAGGTACAATTTTAAGCCACTTTCTTCAATGTAGCACCCCCTTCACACTTATTAGATTATATCATACACTTCTGAAGATACAGAGAAGTGTGAACTTGTAGTAATATTGTGCGGAGAATGCTGTTTGTTATAAGGTTTGGTCTGTCCTGTTACTTGCCCAGAGACCAATTTCCTGTTAGCTAGCTGATTTTATATATACCGTATATATATTGGAATGGCTACCAAGACTTTAGAAAATGTAGATTTTTCCTATATTTGAAATGCAGTTGTATATTCAAGGAAGACCTTTGAATGCTCCTTTGCATGCTCACGTATGCTATTAGAGGTTGGGGCCCTGCAATATTTAGTACCAAGGAGAAATGTGCTAGTAATTAGATGCCAACTGGGCAGAAGAGCTTGTAATCGAATACCTCTGTCTGGCAGATCTTGCCTCTATTCCCTTCTGTATCTCATCCTCCTTGTATGGATGTACAAAAATAGCAGCCACGTGAGATATTCTCCTTGTGTCACTGACTGACAGAGCTCTACGACAGCAAAGGGGATTTACTCTGCTGGCTGAATGGATTGAAAAGGAGAAGGGGAGGGAGCAGAGGGGGAGGAGTGATGCATTCACAGAGAGAGAAGTAGAGAGATGTGAAGGTGAACAGAGGCAGCATCCCGACCCAGTGAGAGGAACTGGCATTGAGGGGCAGAGAGCCCAAAATAAGAGAAGACAGACAGCAAAAGAGGGAGGGTATAGGTATTACAGGCAGAGAACAGGGGAGGGTGAGAGAAGAAGCAAAGGGGACGGAGAAAGAAGAGGCAGAGGGGAGGGAGAGAGGGAGGGAAGGTCTGTGACTTCATCCACTCCCTGCTTTTTAAGCCTTGGGGTGCCTGATACTCGGATTTTCATCCCTGCAGCAGAACTGAGACACAGCAGACTAGAAGCCATCTCAGTTTGCCGTCTTGTCTGCTTTGTAGGGGGCTTTGGTATCACACCGATCCCCCAACATTTTGTTCCTCTTCGACATACGCAGCAGTAACCCATGAGATTCTTCCGGCTCACCTTTAAGTGCTTTGTGGACGGTTTCTGATTCTCTTTTCCCTTAGCCCTCAATCTTCCTTTCTTATTTGCCAAGCTGTCATTTTATTTTTTTTCTCTTTTTTTTTTTTTTTTTTTTACTATCCCTAGTATTATTATTTATTAATTAAGGGTTTATTTTGTAAGCTAGTAAGGCACGTGCAAGTACAAGTTTAGGAGAGAGTTAGGGGGAGTGAAGCAGAATCAGGGGGGTGTGTAAGGATTTTTGAAGAGGGGGAAAGAGCGGCAGATTTGGACAATGGATAAGAGGAGCTTGTCTTTGGAAAACTGCAGCTACAAAATGACTATAGATGAAAAGAATGGGCAGCTGATACCTAACTGCAATGGACATGACGGGAATCTGTGCCAGAACGGGTCAGCCAAAGTGGGGATGGTGTATTCCCCAAACTCCAGGGAAGCCGCTCCTGAACGAGAGACATGGACCAGGCAGATGGATTTTATAATGTCCTGTGTGGGCTTTGCTGTCGGACTCGGAAATGTTTGGAGGTTTCCCTACTTGTGCTACAAAAACGGAGGAGGTGGGTGTGTGAAGAAATGTAGGCAGGAGATAATTGGATGACCTAGTCTGCCCCTCAGAACCCTATTTAAACCTTGGTCTAAACTACTGAAGTCTCATGTGTAGTATAACATTACTTATTCAGCCTTTAATAGTGGTCTATTATATTTGATTTTGCTTAACAGAGGTTGATATATATATATATATTTTTTTTTTACTTACCTGATTAGTCACTGTTGGACACTGAATGCAGATAAGGTTCCAATTCGGCTCTATTGAATGATTGCCACAATGTTGTGAAGCTTTCAGTAAGATTTATAGAGATAAAACTTATAATAGGGTACAAATCAGGGAAGCAAATAGAGGAATGCATGTAACTGTTAATAACACTATATATTTTTTAACATTCCCCATTATCAAGAATAGTTCTTCAAAAAGCTTACTATAAATATGGCATTTGAGTGGTTTGTTTACTATATGTTTCTATGTATATTCTTTTTTATTCATTAGTAGTTTTCAGGAATATAACAGTACTTTTTTCTCAAAAATGTGTTTCCAACCCATAAACTATATTCATTTCAAGGTCAAAGTTTCTTACTAATGAGGTGAGTCACGCTCAGTTACTATGTTATTTTATAAAGCTTTGTCACTAAAGCACGTTGACATATTTACCTGAAACCTAGGAGCCAGCCAGGTTAGTTAGGAACCTGTCATTTTTGGGAGTCGGGGAATGGATTATATTATAATTATTGTTTATTTGTAGCGCTCCGACATATTCCGTAGCGCTATACAGGGGTTCAGTACAAGGTAGAAACAATGTTAACACATTGCAAAATATTTGAGGGCCCGGTCTTTGAGAGTGTGGCGCATATAGAGCTTTCCCTAAAGCAGATGTACAGTCTATATGTAGAAATATATGTATAATAGATAAAATGTTAGGAGCCATGGCTGTCTGGCTTCTGGGATTCGTCAATCTCTGCACTAAAGAGTGACACTAAGAACTAACTTCTTATTTGTGAATATAGCATTGAATCTGTTAAATAATTTGCATTGGCAGATGCAATATCTGCTTTCTCAGGAATCTAGAAATATACGCCTACACTTGGTGGGTAAATAAATGCAACCTTAAAGTACTCATACTTTCTTATTAAATACATTTTTCCTAGGAGAAGTACTTGTATACAAAATAATAATTCCTTACGTCATCTAAAGATAAGTCATTGAGTTGTTGATAAGTGTATGCTCTGTATCTCTAGACCAGGTATTTCCAGATAAGAGCTGGATAATACTTTATCTTAAACTGTCGGTTTCAGCTGCCAAGCTGGGCAGATACTAAATGTTTTTCATTGATTGAGTAATAAATGATGTATAAATCTACATAATCCAGTAATGAGAAACATAGAAACATACATTTGACTGCAGATAAAAAGCCAAAGTGTATCCACAGCCTCTCATACATCCTTACTTTCAAATTATAACCTTCTTCCTTTTTCTCTAGAAGATACATCCATTCTGAATCCTTTGATATATTTGCAGGTTTCTATCATGTCACCCTCATCATCATCTGTAATGTACAGTTTAATCTTCTCTATTTGCCATCTACCTAAGGGAGGTGCAGGAGTTAACACATCCAGCTGAGTGAGCAGTAGATCCAATTTCTTGGAAGCCTTCTGAGTATCAGCTCTCTGTTATAACTCATGTCGGACAGCAACTGGTCATAAACATATGAGTTGTATTAACTTCTGAGACCCCTAACAGTAAAAATGGGATTAATTAGTCCTGTGGCCCTCATAACAGATAGAGCTAAAAAGGTTTTTGAGTATTCCTCTTGGTTTTTACTTTATTTCTGCAGTTTTGTGCCAGGGAGGAGTGATTGGGTTAAACAAGTTCATGTTTAGGCAGTTTATTAGTTTATAGATAAGGGTAAGAATGCAGATTGCAGCTGTGAGAAAACGGACTTGTGCAATAGCCATGTAAAATAGTAAAGGTTCCTGAATATGTACACATACTGTATATACAGCACATATATTCATGTACTCTTATTTGTAAATATATATATATTCAAAATAGTGTACAGTATATAAATGTTCACAAAACACATAACGAGCATACACAGAACATGCACACTATACAGTACACAAACATGCACACAATGTAGATACTTGTACACATGCATTGTTATTGTATATATGCATATTTTATATATGCACACCCATATATCATCCTGCCACATACATACTATATAGTAGCACATATACAGACACACATACTGAATATGCAGAGAAACATGTATGTACAAATACTATATGTGCAATAAATAATCATACATTCCTTGTATATACAGCACATATACATGTACAGAAATATACAGTACACATACATATACATACACACTCATAATGTACCTATCATGCACACAACTTACTGTATATACACCCAATTCACTGTATACACACGCATAGATGCACGTTCTAGTATTAATACATGATTACGATAAAGGGATGACACTGTAGACTTGGTTTAGGCTTTCTGTTTTCCACTATGGGTGCAGCCATTATGCTACTAACAGTTCTCCCTTGATTGTAAGGGCTTCATACATCTTAATGCTGCTGTTACATATTTATCTGCAACACAGGTCCACACACTTTACCTTGTATACGTCACATGTCAGTTTGATGTCTCTAGTGACTTCTTTGTCATTGGTTATATCTCTCGACCAACTGGAATACAGTGGTGTGCGTGTACTGCAGATACGTCTGTAACTGCAGTATTAGCAAGATGAAGGTCTTGCTATCAAGGCAGCCCTGTAAGTAACAAAATGGCTGCTCCCATAGTGGAGAATAGCTTAAATCTTTTACAGGCTTCAGTGGTCGTTTAACACTCAATATACATACATGCATACTCTTGTATATTCCTATCCATACACATAGCCAGGCACACACAAACTTGGACTAGAAGATACAGCTTAACCTTGCACTGCAGATTTCCTATGATAAATATAGCCCTTTACTTCTTTCATCATAGCCTACTTGGTCATCATTAAAAGGTAAATAAAAGTATTCAGTGCAGGCCCCAGACTGCGGCTGCCATTGGGAAGGAAGGACACATCCTGGAACACAATGACATGATACAAGAGGATGTGATCGCAGCCATTGTCACTAGTGCCGATCCCAGTCACTGCAAGGTATCCATGCTCACTTGTCAGATATTCACGTCTCCAGTATCAGAGAGCTGGCGGATCACTTAATAATTAACAGGGTAGGAGAGCTTATACAGAACTTGAGATAACAATAAGAAAAAGCAAGTCAAAGGTCCCAGGCATGTTGGAGTCACCTTGAACTACTGGTAGGAGTTGCTCAAAATGGCAGCCGTGCTTAATATACTGCAGATAGAAACATTCAGGTTACTGGCAGAGAGAACCGCATGGTACTGGCAGAGAGAACCACATGGTACTGACAGAGAGATCCGCATGGTACTGGCAGAGAGAACCGCATAGTACTGGCAGAGAGAACTGTGAGCGTTTATTAAAGTCCTAGTTAAAGAGATACAGATAGGGAGGCCCAGTATAGAATTATAAAGCTTAAAATAACTAACTTTCCAGCTCAATTATATAAGAAGTGATGTAATAATCTGACAGCATTAGCAGATGTGCAAGTCATGGGCATAAAATGTTTTAGAGAAAATCAGATTTTTGAATACTCTGTTTATGAGTACAGGGATCCATCTTCTGTTTGTAACATCAATTCTTGAGAGCTAGATCATGAGGGTGTGTTTTTTTTTTTTTTTGTATCTTAACAGTGGGGGAATAGAACAGGGAGAGGTCAGTAGATAATTGGATAACATTAGAATTGGCACCATGTCCCTTCCCCCTCAGTGGAAATCAATACATTCAGAAACTGCTCGCAATAAATGGAAAATCCATTGCACTTTTCATTTCTGCAATAAGCGGGACATTTGCACCATATCATATAATATCCCCCATCCCTGGCTCACTGAGTCTCCCCACATAACAGATGAATGACTTGTGTGATCACTACGTGAGGCGAGTGTTTAAACTAGCGTGGAATGCTGCTCTGACCTTTGCCCTCTTGCGTGTTTGCATTTAATAATAATAAGTACAGCACTCTAGGCATACACGGAAAGCTGGAGACCAATGGCAGACCTGCCATGCCCCTTCACTGCCTTCTTAATCCTGCTATCATTACCCAAGGAGTTAATGAAATACCTTCCTCTCTAATCACTTCTAGTGGATATTAATGGGCCACTGTGGAGCTACACAGGGAAATATGCTAAATGTTTGTACAGTGGAAAATAAGATACAACCTGTATATAATATAATACTATTTGTATGCAGCTATGCTATTGTGGGGTCTACCATTGTGGCTGAGGGCATCACAGACAGGCTGCAGTTATTAGTGTTACCTGGAAAGCTTGGCATGCTTGTTGTGGTTAAACCTATCTGTATTAGCATTAAAAACACTTGCAAACCGCTAAAGAAAGGCTTTAGCCAGAAAATATAATCTAAAACCGTTTACCTCATCTATGGCTGATGCTTTACCCCATCCAAACCCCTCATTGTCCTGAGCACTACTGACCACACGATAAACAGTTTGTCATAGATAACTTTAATTAGGCAGGTGAAGTAATCTGGATCATGTTCTGTAGGAAAAGGGAGCTGCAGCCTCTCCAGGTAATCTGCCTAGCTGACTAATATTATCTATGAGGAAATGTTTGTCTTGTTTTCAGCCAAGCTCAGGACAATGATATAGGTGAGAAGGGTCCAGCAGCAATCATGCATAAGGTAGACTATGTTTGTAAATTATTATTTTTGGCTAAAGCCTTTCTTCACACTATGCACATGTGCTTTTTAATGTTAATTAATAATCAACTAAAATAGATTAACATAGGAAGTGGTCACACAGCAAACAGAAAATATACACTGAAAATATAAATAAATAACATTACTATTGCTTATTATTAACCATTGTGTGTGAAAGTATTAGGGTATTTAATTGAAAAGATTTGTGTTGTAAGCATTAACAACATGAAGAAATCTTCCAACTCTACTAATGACTTTATCTCATGTGATTAATTATCTGTCATGGTGAGAGGCGACACGCCAGAAGAGCATGACGAGATGGGCAATTAATGATAGTCACAGAGACCATTTAATGCTAACGTCTTATTGTGATCTGTATGAACTGGACATACTTTTGTGGTTTAACAACTCCCTACTGTGAAAAAACTGCATTTGGAATGTGAGAATTTTTTTGTGTAATTTAACCTAAAATAGCCCTCTTTTAAGCACAATCATCTAACCTCAACTGGAAAGTTTTAATAACAGGCAACATTAATTGTATTTATTTACAGGTGTATATTTCTGCAGTAGCTGGAACATGTTACTTCTGTTTGAAAAGTAGTTTTGCCAAAAAAAAAAAAATTTTTACAGCTAGTTAAAGAATCTCCAGTAATAAAAAGTTATTGTGGAATCTGAACACATTTATAGGGCCTTTTTATTGACTTATAGCCATAAAGGATTAGTAAAAACTGCACTGTTTGAAGTAACAAACGAACAATATTAGCAGCATAAAAGCAGAGAAAATCTTCATTTTATGGGAGGGAGGGGACGTGTCCTGTGCTGACATCTGAATCTACCAATGAATCAACAAATCCCCCCTTCCACTTTTGAATAGATAATAAAGATTAGGATAGCACTCCCACTCATTCTCCAAGCCAGCAGGAAGTGTGGAATCCACAAACGTGTGTCCCGTAGGCACAAGCAGCGTCTACCAAAATAAAGATTTTACCTAAAATACTTTTATTCCCTCTGCTTACACAGCTGATAACTTTATTAATTTGGTACAAACTAAATGTAGTAATTTGTTCCCAATCTACTCTTTTCCCTCAAAGCACTTTGAATCCCTTTTGGGAGAAAAATATACGTTAATAATAATAATAATAATAATTATAATTTATTATTCTAGTTGTTAGTGTGCCTACAGGTCTTTACTAACTTTAAAGTGGTCGCTTATATATTTTTATATCACACACATATATATATATATATATATATATATATATATATATATATATATATATATACATTTACCAGTCTTATCAATGTATGGAATAATAAAAGTTATACAGAAATACACTTGATTGGTACCCTAAAGACATATAGCTGGAGACAAGCCCACAATTGGAATTTAGCCAGAAGCAGCAGCAAATAAAAAACTAGAAGACAAGGAAAAACTTCACATGCTTTTGAACTTTATATGTAGTCTTGAATGCTTCCATTTTTGATTGCTAGTCTGCCTGTAGCATGAGGAAGAGGCTCATCTTACTGGAGCATACTTATATTGTGTTCTATTTTAGGGGGAAAGGCAAAACGTCCACCACCATTAAAGCAAAACTGAGTACAATAGTTAAAATGAAAAGCAGTAGTTATTCATTTTAAACCGTGTAAATGACTGTTCATATTACCAACTTCATCCACACATGACACTTGAGTGGTCCTTTAACCATCTTTACATTTGGACTAGCCTAGACAGGCCCTGAACAAGTTGCTGTGGCTCAGTAGTTTGGGCTCAGCACGCATCATCAGGTTATCTCACGGCTGAGAATCCAATGAACAACCTGCATGTTGAATATTAACCTGTGGCGTCTCCTACAATGCCCTGCTCTCACACTCCCAGTATGTAGATGCAATCTATAGTAGGACTATGTCTGACTATCTATAATAGGTCTTTGTCTGACTATCCATAGTAGGACTATGTCTGACTATCCATAGTAGGACTATGTCTGAGTATCTAGTAGGACTATGTCCGAGTATCTAGTAGGACTATGTCTGACTATCTATAATAGGTCTTTGTCTGACTATCCATAGTAGGACTATGTCTGACTATCCATAGTAGGACTATGTCTGAGTATCTAGTAGGACTATGTCCGAGTATCTAGTAGGACTATGTCTGACTATCTATAATAGGTCTTTGTCTGACTATCCATAGTAGGACTATGTCTGAGTATCTATAGAAGGACTATGTCTGACTATCCATAGTAGGACTATGTCTGACTATCTATAGAAGGACTATGTCTGACTATCTATAGAAGGACTATGTCTGACTATCCATAGTAGGACTATGTCTGACTATCTATAGTAGGACTATGTCTGACTATCTATAGAAGGACTATGTCTGACTATCCATAGTAGGACTATGTCTGACTATCTCTAGAAGGACTATGTCTGACTATCTATAGTAGGACTATGTCTGACTATCTATAGTAGGACTATGTCTGACTATCTATAGAAGGACTATGTCTGATTATCTATAGTACACTATGTCTGACTATCTATAGTACACTATGTCACTATCTATGGTAGGACTATGTCTGACTATCTATAGAAGGACTATGTCTGACTATCTATAGTACACTATGTCACTATCTATGGTAGGACTATGTCTGACTATCCATAGTAGGACTATGTCTGACTATCTATAGAAGGACTATGTCTGACATCTATAGTAGGACTATGTCTGACTATCTATAGAAGGACTATGTCTGACTATCTATAGAAGGACTATGTCTGACTATCCATAGTAGGACTATGTCTGACTATCTATAGAAGGACTATGTCTGACTATCTATAGAAGGACTATGTCTGACTATCCATAGTAGGACTATGTCTGACTATCTATAGAAGGACTATGTCTGACTATCTATAGTAGGACTGTTTGACTATCTATAGTAGGACTATGTCTGACTATCTATAGAAGGACTATGTCTGACTATATAGTAGGACTATGTCTGACTATCTATAATAGGTCTTTGTCTAACTATCTATAGTAGGACTATGTCTGAGTATCTATAATAGGTCTTTGTCTGACTATAGTAGGACTATGTCTTACAATCTATAGTAGGACTATGTCTGACTATTAACATATTGCCCACATTTCATTTTCTGTAAATACAAGCTCTATAAAAGACTAAAGCTCTATTCCCTGCTTAAAGGAAAACCGACAGTTCAACAAATTTCCTATTGAAAGGGACACGGAAAGCATTATTTTCTCTGTTGCATCTAAGAGTGTATTTGTACCGCTGTGTATTCTTTTTTAAAATATTTCTCTCAGAGCAAAACATTCACATTTTTAACTGGTCTGGAGACTTTCCTCTGGCAGGCAGTGAGCAGTAATATAGATGTGATTCATACTTGTCTGACAATACAATATACGAGTGCACTTACTGCTCATTTCAATGAAATGTAATTATATTTTTTCAACACATTCTTGGTAAGCGCTCTAAAAAAAGATTTGTGTCCCATGTCTCTTTAATGAATGTTTCTCATTTTTATTTTAAATATATATGATTTTCCTTCAGAATATATCAATACATATTTTTAACAGGAATACAATTTGTCTTAGTGTTGTACTCTCAAATCCAGTGTAATTTCTCCTGAAGCAGGCAGGTTCTGCTTTACAGTGTGGTTGCAATGGCCATCTTTGTTTCTGGCAGCATGTGTAGCTTAGGTGCTGCAGCCATATTTGTCATTGGCAAAGTCGCTATCTAGTGGCTGAAATGGCTGCTGTAAGCTGTACAGCTAGACTTCAAGGTCAGCCATTTAAAGTGATCATTTAGAGAAATATCTATATTAAAACTATAGGTAGCAACAAGAACTCTGAATGCAGTAAACTTGTATTTATATTTGCTAATTATTTCAAAACTGCAAATTGTTTAAACTCAGTATGAAGAATTTTATGTATATTATTCTATTTGTGTAAAGGTCCTAGTGCAAATTATGCACAAGATTATTATTATTACCCATATGTATAATAATTTAGGGAATTATTTTTGCAGTATATGCCTATAACTTGTCATTTCTACTGCAGGTGTCTTTCTCATTCCTTACATCCTAATTGCCATCCTGGGTGGAATCCCTATTTTCTTCTTGGAAATAGCATTGGGACAGTTCATGAAAGCTGGAAGCATTGCGGTGTGGAACATCGCCCCTCTCTTCCAAGGTCAGTCTGTCTTCTATTGCGTCTCCTTGCTCCTCTGAGGTAGTCGGTCCTCCTCGTTCCATCTGGTTCTGATCATGCCGCCTCATGACAACCAGCTGAGGTTCCATTGAGTGCAGTAAAGCGTTTCCAATTCAGATGGAAACCAGTTTCTCCTTCATGTCTGACAAGGTTGTACCATGTTTGCCTCCGGCACTTGCTTTCTAATTGAACATATGTAATAGGTTTTTCTTATTACCTGCACTTAAACATGTGCTCTGACAACAAATGCGCAGTGGTCATTAATATGTGAATGGTCGCAGTGAAGAATTCCCAGCGGCTGACTGACAGCTTGGGGGGGGGAGCACCCATCCACATTACCAATAACTAACCTTCCCAGCAGCCCATGAATGTTCCCCTCATTGGTTTTTCTCTTTAAACGTTCTTGATACTTTTTGGCAGCGTGTCTGTCCTTCTGATTTTTGTGTATTTGTGTTTCTACATACCTTATGATTTTGTTTGCACTTATAATTCCCCTATTGTACCAACTTTGCTCTAATGCACCTTTGTAAATAGTGCAATGGAAAATGCTGGCACATTATAAATAATAATAATAAATATAATTATCTGGGTTTCTTTCATACAGTGTGTTATAGCACACACGGCCCTTCTCTTAGAAGGGAGCGGGGTGGGAATTATTACGTCAAAGAAAAATATCTGTATATTTTCCCCACTCACAAACACCTTGTTATGGGGGCAAATTAATCTAGCCCTAACCCTAAACCTAACCCCCTACACCCCTTGTTGGCCCTAACCCGAAAACCCCTAATCACTTACCCTCCACCTACAGACAGCTACATCGGGACTTCTACGGCTCGCTTCCCATTGCTGAAGAGTGCATGCATATAACAGGATAGGTCCAATAATTTATATTAATTGAAGAATTGGACACTAAGTGAGCAGACATTATGATCCAGACATTATGATCAGTGAGTTAAAGGGAAGTATAAGCCAAGAATCATGGATACCAGGGTGTCCTTGCCTGATTTAGTTTAAAACAGATGCACAAAATGTTGCAGTTCAGACACCCATAAGGCTCACTGCCCTCATGTTTTCTTTAACATATAAGGGAAGAGAAGGAAAAATGGTCATACTGTTAGTATTTAATTACAGTAATTTTTCGACAATATAAATCAATTATTTGCTTATCAAAAAAATGATAATGTTTAAACCCTTATCTTTTAAATGCATGCTAGCAATTTTTGAACTAGTGGCTCTTTGTCTAAATTATCTTTTTTTGTTCCTCGTATTTTTACATTTGAAAAAGAAAAATACAATTTTTAATATATAATAAGCACCAGATGTATAGTTCAGGTTCCTGGAGACTCCTTCTCATGTCCATTTTATCTGCACTGTAGGAATCGGCTTTGCTTCTGTGGTCATCGTGTTTTTCTGTAACACGTATTACATCATGATCCTGACTTGGGCCGTCTATTACCTGGTGAAGTCCTTCACGGCCACGCTACCCTGGTCACATTGCAACAACACGTGGAACACACCAGATTGCTTGGAAATCTTCCGGCACGAGGACTGCAGCAACAACAGCATCAATTCAACCTTTGGGAACCTGACCTGTGATGAGCTGTCTGACAGAAAGTCACCAATCACTGAATTTTGGGAGTAAGTGACGAAGAATTGTTTTTTGTTTTTTGGTTTTCTTTTCAAAGTAGGAGAATGCAGTTACTTTATACATTAATGTAGATTCACTGAGCTATAGTAGGGACTGCAATGGTCTGTGGAGTGCAGCAAATCCTTTCTCATCGAAAATAGACATCACAGCCTCCATCAATCTACTTTGCTGCCCCTGTTATGTTCAGTGAATCTGGGGATTTGTAATGTATAAATCTCCATGTGTCTTTGTATGAATGTATATGTATATCTCCACATGGCAATTTATAGCCTTATTAGATTGCGATTTGGTCAATTGAATAGGGCTCTATATAAGCACAGAGGATATTTTTTTACAAGTTTTTAGTTACTGAACTTCTATCCAAAGCAAGGTCTTCACTAACTAAAAAAAATATGCTCTGTGCTTATATAGAGCCCTATTCAATTGGCCAAATCGCAATTTAATAAGGCTGATAGCTTGTGACTTAGGGACCTGAAGGATAAGCGAGTACAAATCCTGCACTGGAAAGGAGAACAGATCAATGAAGGGCAAGAATATATGAATTATATTGCACAACCTTGGCGAAATTGTGGAATATATAGTAACTGTTCATAGAATAAATACAGTAAAAGTTTCTCCATGACTAGTTATGCAAAAATAAGTATTCTAGATGTTCTTAAAGATGAACCATTATTGATTTCTAGAATTTAAAAGCAGTAATGTAGATTCAAAATAAATGAGTTTAGATGACATTGTCATTTGCATGTCTATCCAGAAGCTTCAGTTTATGTCAGAAGCAGGTACATACATTATATAGTGGAACAATCCCAGGGGCCTTGGCTCCTAAAATATTGACTTCTGGTTCCCAAATATTTTCCTGAATTTGTCTCCCTGGTACTTATAAACAATCTTCCTTTGGCTTCTGCAAAAGCTACCTGACTCTATTCTATGTTTGCCCAGTCTGGATTTTAGATATGCCCTGAGATGTCCAGTGTTAGGGCTATGTGTACCAGTATATGTACTGTAGGGCTATGTGTACCAGTATATGTACTGTAGGGCTATATGTACCAGTATATGTACTGTAGGGCTATATGTACCAGTATATGTACTGTAGGGCTATGTGTACCAGTATATGTACTGTAGGGCTATATGTACCAGTATATGTACTGTAGGGCTATGTGTACCAGAATATGTACTGTAGGGCTATGTGTACCAGTAAATGTACTGTAGGGCTATATGTACCAGTAAATGTACTGTAGGGCTATATGTACCAGTAAATGTACTGTAGGGCTATGTGTACCAGTAAATGTACTGTAGGGCTATGTGTACCAGTATATATACTGTAGGGCTATGTACCAGTATATGTACTGTAGGGCTATGTACCAGTATATGTACTGTAGGGCTATATGTACCAGTAAATGTACTGTAGGGCTACATGTACCAGTAAATGTACTGTAGGGCTAGGTGTACCAGTATATGTACTGTAGGGCTAGGTGTACCAGTATATGTACTGTAGGGCTATATGTACCAGTATATGTACTGTAGGGCTATATGTACCAGTAAATGTACTGTAGGGCTATGTGTACCAGTATATGTACTGTAGGGCTAGGTGTACCACTATATATACTGTAGGGCTATATGTACCAGTATATGTACTGTAGGGCTATATGTACCAGTAAATGTACTGTAGGGCTATGTGTACCAGTAAATGTACTGTAGGGCTAGGTGTACCACTATATATACTGTAGGGCTATATGTACCAGTATATGTACTGTAGGGCTATGTGTACCAGTATATGTACTGTAGGGCTAGGTGTACCACTATATATACTGTAGGGCTATATGTACCAGTAAATGTACTGTAGGGCTATGTGTACCAGTATATGTACTGTAGGGCTAGGTGTACCACTATATATACTGTACATTACAGCATCACATTAGATATGTAAATATAGCATCCAGTGCAGGTATTTACTGGATGAATATATCTTCTTCAGGACAAATTACAAATCTTGCTCAGAGACCTTAGTGACTCAGAATTGTGCATTTTCTTAATTACAGGACCACGGTGGTCCAATATATAATATATACTGTTCTTAGGAACTACACACATGGAAATATGCTAAATGTTTTTAGAATGGAAGATAAAATAATACAGCCTTTAATATATAATATGACATTTTGCTGCTGTGGAATCTACTGTTTTTTGCTGTACTGAAGTGGAAGGAAACTTTGAATACAACAGGAAGTTTCTATGTACACAATGAGAATGGGGCATCTACAACTGTAACTGAATGCTCATTAGGTTACAAAGACACCGTCTCCTGATGAAAGAAAATGATTTCTGCGGTAAAAAATAATTGGATTTACAAGAACTGTACAGGGTTTCTTTGCTTGTTTCTAAAGCCTTTTTTCCATGTGTTTGTCAGCAAGAACTACTGTAAATCATTGTGTCACTTGCTGTACCGTCAGCATATAGACTGAAGTGATTAATGATGCTCTAGTGACACTGAGAGTGGTTCAGCTGCTAAGATGGAAAGTGACAGATGGTGACACGTTCAGTAAAACCATCGCTCTCCGGTTACCTTACAGTAGAAAGGCCATGTTAGGATGGTCACCGGAATGAAATGGGATGTTTCTATATATGTTTTTACTGTTACTTACTAGTTTAAATAAGCACTTAGGATGTGTTTAGTTTCTGCACCTATATAGAAAACACCGAGCCACTGAAGAAAATGGTCCCAAATATGGTATCGTTACAAACTACGAGGTAACAAGTACATTTAAAATGTTTCATTCTCACAGAAAACTTACATGAGCGTTTGTACGTTAAATTAGCCATTATCATCCACCTAACGTTACTTTTGTCCTTGTGTGAGAGTGTAGTTATTGCTAAGTATTGCTAATTATCCCTGCTGATATGTTCATTAAAAGTCATTACTCTCCAGATCACAAGGATTATCACAAAAATACCAGCGCCAAAAACAAACCACCCACACACAGCACACTTTAAACCGAAGTTACTGCTATATAACACCAGTGTATTCAAATGTGAATATAATTCAGTCCGTTAGCTACCTTTTAAATAAAATTAGCTATTTTAAAAGAAGTGAAAATGTGGAAAAAAGTAGTTCATGTTTAAATTATTTAAGTGCTTTGTGATCCATTTAACTGCTATTCAATACTTCTCATTAATCAGTCTGAAGGACTGTGAATTAACTGTGTACACAAACCTTTTACCTACTAATATTTACTTCTTTATAAGTTACCAAATCTCAAAAAACAAACATACATTGTGCAAACTGTAATGTGCTTGCAGTCGTCAAAAGAGCAATTATTGTTTTGTGATCCGTTCTATATGTAAAGGATGTAACTCCTTATTAATATTTCACACGTACCTAACTTGTGTTGTGTAATCAGCTCATTATTGACAACTATTTTGTAATAATAACATACAATTGATAAAATACTTGTTTCTACCTATAGTTTTAAATTATACTATATTTGGAATCTTTCACCACACTCGGCACGCTTTACTTCAAATGAAACTGAGAATTGTGGGTCGTGACATGCATATCAGGAGAAGCCTTTTGCTGTTATACACTTTAAACTTGACCATTCTTATGTATATGGTACATTTCCATATATGGTATAATATAAAACTATGAATCGAATGAGCATGTGTGTATCCCGGAGAGTAAACCGGCTGATCAGGCTAATTCATTTCTGGAATCTGCACCTGCTCATTCTTGATAATTGCATATGGTTGACTGCAATAATACAGCGTACTCCTAGGGGGTCATTAGAAATGTGGCAGCATCCACCCATGACAATGATAAAACACTGATTGGTGGCTGGATCAGAGAAGCCGATTGGCAGATAGAATAATAACTTTTTAGATAACATTCAGTCATTTTGATGCTACTCATAGATGATGTCATATTTGGGACTTCCACTTAGTATAACCCATGACCAAACACTCGTACCTTAGTTATATGTGTGCGCCTGTGTCTGAGTAACTACAGATATTGTTGCGTTCTTTTTTTCTACCCCATAAGATGCAAACGTGTGCATGCTATCTCATCAATACAAAACTAATAAGTGGGGTGAATGTATCCACGACTAAGCGTTTACATTGAGAGACTTTTACACTACATTAAAGGAGCACTGACGTCCCACATTTATTGTATGCGATTCTAAAGAATGAATCTTAATAATAGGAAAATATTTAATATAGTCTTTAATTTATTAACTAATGTATGCAATTATTTATTATTATAGGTGTCGTTGCATTGTTCACTTTCCTGAATTGTCACCTTATTATTTTGTATACTTATTGTAAATACTATATCATAGTGTGAGCCTTTCAATAGAACTGAATGGATATGCTATCTGCATCCAAGGTCCCTACAGTGACAAATCAGATTATGCAAAAAAAGTACAGTAAAACAAAACTGAATATAATTCTTAAATGTTAAAAGCTTTGGTTGTTATTGATATTCTATAAAAATAATTAGGAGACGCCATTGACCCTTAAAGGAGCTGTTCCATCTAAAATTAGTTTTTTTTTTAAATATTAAAATCACTTTTAAAGGAGATTAATTATTTATGTCAAAGTTATAAAAGTTGTTTATCTTGACAGTTACTCCTCCATGTTTGTTTAGCATGAAAGCTGCCATTTGTAAATTGAACTTTGTCACTGACACTGAGCTCATAGTCAAAAGTTCAAGTGCCAGCTCAAGAACTAATCAAACTGCAGCTAAGCTCTAAACTGTGACAGGAACATTCATGATCTGTTCACCGAATATACAGAGTTCTTATACAATAAAAAGGAAGAGGCAAAACCTTTTCATATACTCTTCCATGTGAGAGAATTTGTTTAGGTGAAACTTGCTCCTTAGCCTTAATAGTATGATCCCAACCAGTAATAGTATTATTTTTAATAAGGTTTTCAAAAATCTGAAGTCCAGAATCCATATTTTTTATGGATATACATACATATTTGATGTAATATTCAGCAGATATTAGGACTAATATATACAGAGAGGTAGAAACTTCCCAGGAGCCTGTGAGTGTGGGTTCCAAGTTAATGCATCTCCTACAAATCTTCCTGGCTCCTAAGTTTTACATATTTGTATCAGATGTTTCCCCAGTTTCCCCATAGTGCACAGACTTTAGGAATCTCATGCAGTTTTCCAAGCACCATCCTCCCTGCAATTGCTATTCATCAGCTTCATGCTAGTTGAAGGGTTAGATTGTGGTTTTGTCTCTGGGTGAAGTTGTCGGTCTCGTCCTGAATGATTGTACACAGTGTAGACCCAGTGTTAGGACTAATAGTTTTTGATGTTTTCTGACCAGGTACCTGCATTTATTGTTTTGGAAGAAGAGACATAACTTGGCTGGACACTTATTACTATCCAATAAATCTAGTTTAGGATATAGACATTTTTACCATTGAATAGCAACCAATGATAGAGTCCAAAATATATTTATTGTGTTTCATTAAATATGTTTTCGTGTGTCTTTCAAATATGGCCCAGAAAGAGCTATGGTTTATAGGTAGCCCAACAGTACATATTTATTGTGATTAGACTAGCAAATAAGCTCAGTTTCATCCATTAATGTCTTGCCGGTGGAAGAAAACACACACAAATGTGCACAATATTTAGATCATGCTATAGGAATAATTAAGATTCCAGCTGTTTCCTTCAGTAGTCACCATCCTGTAGCAGGAGTCCTGGGCCGGTCCTGTGGAGCACTTTGGGCTCCACTTGCAGTGCTATTTTTGCCTCACTATTATCCATGTTGTATAGGTGGGTCTCCTTAGTAAATAGCTCCTTAAGTCTTGTGAGGTTTCTTTTCCTGACAGTGGTTTGTACATAAAGAGAGGTCAATGTTCTCTAATTGTCAAAAAGCAACTATTCCCATTGGAGGTTTATTTAGAGTCCTGTTCAAGAAACTGGGATGAAAGGGCCACTGTGGTGATTTTTTTTCTGTATGATCTTTTCAATAATTAAACTTGATAATGGACAAAATGTTTTTAGAATTTGTATGTTTTATATGCAATTATTCTTTTTTTGCAGGCATTTATTATCATTTGTCACCTTATTTTATCTTCATTTCTCAGGAGGACATGTCCTTTTAAACTAATGAGCTTTCCATTACTACAAGCTCTGATATTTGTAGATGCCACATTCCTATTGCGTAGATAGAAACTTCCTATGCAATCAGCAGAAATGACCAAAATTTGATATTCCACAGCAGCATAATTGCATATAAAAGGTAATTAATTAGAGACTGTATTATTTTATTTTCCATTCTAAAAACCTTTTGCATATTCTCAAGGGCAGGTTTTCACAATTTTAAATATATGACCACAGTGATCCTTTAATAATAATGTCACCTTTTAGCAATCATCTAACAATGTTACCTCAGACATGACTGAAATATTGTAGGTAAAGCTAATTTTATTTTTGTATTGTCCTCTAGTTAGCTGGGTAAATCATCGATATATCTGTTGTTACCCAATGTGATGCACTTCTTCACTTCCTGTGCTCTTGTTGGTACTCTGTTGCTATGATGTTTTTTTGCAGTGTTGCGAGCGAGTGTCGATTGGGGAGACGTGCCCCCGCACTGCGCCCCAGCAATCCCAGGACGGGCGCGGATCAAATGACCTCTCGCTGGCAACTGCAGGGTGGGATGGTCTTGTTAGCATGATTCTGAAACATGTGAGCCTTAAAACAGTCTCTCCCATTTTTTTTATTTTGTTTTATTTTCAATTATTTTTAGGTTGAAGAGTGACAATAATAAGAGACAGAATCCAAAAGTTTTAATACCAACACACAATGCCTGGTGGTGGCCTTTGATCATAAGATTAGATTAGATCCCTTAATGTCAGGTATTAGAGCTCTGGTGCCCTATTAGTTTTATACCAAAAGCTTCCCATCAAAAACTGGAGAAAAAGATTCAGATTTGTTAAAAACACTGCTGCAATGTATAGAGCTTTATTTTTACTCCAGTTTTGCATTCTATCATTTTTATTTACTAGCGTAGTATAAGCAACCACTGCAGTTCTACTATGTACGTGGACAGCAATCGTATAGTAGTTTATTTGATTGGTGCACTTTTAATAGGAAACGTCATTTATATCAGAAGAGCAGACTCGTAACCGAAGCCCATAAGCATCAGAAACCTTGGGTGCAGTACACATGAAACAACCAAGCTGTCCCCCCTACACACATGCAAGTACACATGTCCTCCATCACCTATGGCTCATTGCATACCCATGACATTTTTATAGCATGTTGTCAATTATGTCTTGATCTGGCTGAAATGGCTCTTTTCCTCCTACATGAAATCGCAAGCCATGACAGTGAACTAACATTTAATGACTATTGTAGTGGGCCCCATACTTCTTTACCCTCCTGTCCTCCCTGCCCATAGGCCATGATTTTTCAAAAGGACTCTCCACAATTATATGTGGATACAATAGTAAAAACTTACTCTGCTTTATATTAATTATATTTACATTTTTTTTAATTACCTCTTCAGTCAGTACATCCTAATCTTGGTGGCGCAGTGTCAATTTTTTTAATTAGGTGATCAATCAACGTTTTTCATTTGAAATGGAGGATGCTGAACAGATGTAACACATCAGATCCATAACAATGTACCTTGTGTATCAGCTCCTACTGTTGTCATATACCATAGTATAGTTATCTGAGAGCTGTTCGAATCAGAAAATATAGAATATATTTACAATACAAGAAACAAGATGGTAGCTCTAAATGATCAAATTTACTATTGGATTAGTCAATAACAATTCTGTCATCATTTAAAATAGGTTTAAAATTTACATTTTATAAGCATAATTTAACCTGTCTGTGTGACATAGCAGCAGAGGTGGAAATTGAATGGCAACCAGAGCTCCTAACATTTGTACTGCTGGCTCCTAAATATATTTCAAAAGTGTAATGCATCTCTGGGAAGGGCTTCCTTTCAGGCTTCTAGAAAACAGCCTGTCTGGCTCCTACATTTTAGACCTTGTTGTCCACCTCTGCATAGCAGTATGGCCCACTTTGTTTTTAACTGTAATATAGTATTTTCTCTGCACTAATAGTTGTAGATTAGAGATATAGCAGCTGCTTCTGATTGGATGTCAGGATATTGGATGCATTTGAATGTATCCAAGTGGTCTGTCCAGGCAGTCTGAACTGTTGCTGCCCAAATATATTTTATGTAAATTATTATAATCTTTATAAATAGCACACTATCATTCTACAACCAATTATTATGTATTTTAGAGGACTGAAACGTGTTTTAAGTCAAGTACAAAGATGTCCTCTACCTGCTGCCAGTTCTCCTGTACTCTGAGAACCCCTATGGTGCCAATTGTCTGGCCACTCATGGAAATGCATAGAGAAATGTGAGTGAGAAAGGAAAACTGAGGAAGGAGAAAGCATTTGGATATGGGTTAATAGTATAATACTTTAAAGATGAGTTTACAGAATATTAAAAGCATATATTTTAGATGCTCTTGCTTATTACATAGACTGGATAAAAACAGTACAAAGTCCCTTTATCAACAGAAAACTGATATGTGGACAATTATTTAGGTCAAGTAAGAACTTGTGCAGCCAATAAAATCAATAACTATCCAAGTTGATATGTCACCATGCTGTCTCCTTCCCGCCATGTAGCATATTAAGCCCCCACCACCAGGCATTGACATAGGGATATAATATGGCTGGGTTGCCTCTCACACTGTTTAGTTTCATAGTTCTAATTGCAGTCGTTCTTCCAGGAACAAGGTGCTGAGACTTTCCAGTGGCTTGGATGATATCGGTTCCATAAACTGGGAGCTGCTTCTGTGTCTGCTCTTCTGCTGGCTGCTGGTCTACTTCTGTGTCTGGAAAGGTGTCAAGTCAACAGGAAAGGTATGGAAACCCCTTGTCCTTGGAGGGCTCTTGAATACATTCTGGTTCTAAAATATGGTGGAGTGTACTGAGAAAGAGAAGCTAGTTATTGTAGGCCGGCCAGAGTGCAAACCACTGACTACAATATATCCATTCACATGTCTTCATATTCAGTTCTACTACTATATATAATGACTCCATGCTTCCTTAAAATGATATAGAAGTTTTCTGTAATGTATTAGTGTAACGGAGTTGGAACACGAATCCAATATCTCCGCTGGTATACGGTAAAATATCCAAGAAGCACTACAGTCTCACCATCCTCAACCTCCCATATTGGACGACACTCAATTGGGAGTCAAAGAATACTGGCTTTATTTTGTTGTGCAGAAATATATATACACATCTCTTCCCACAGGCAATACACATCCCCCATAGTTGGCCACACAATACACAGAGAGACAATAGGTGTGGTCACACCCCCCGGAGGTTACCTGGCTACTTTGATACAATCAGACATTGATCAGATTATACTTCTTTGTTCTTATGTCTGATAATGAAAACACTTTATACAATAGACTTCCTTATCTTATGAGGACTCTCTGTAATAAGATTATCTATTATGCCAAGGTCTGCAGTAGTCTGGGCTAATATTCTGCAGAGCATAAACCAACATACATACAGTATAACAGTAGGATCATATTTTAACCATAATAATTAAATAACCATAAAACAGGGTAAAACAGTGATGGGTTCCATTAATTAGGTATATAATATAGCTATTTACATGTTTAGACATGTATTAGGAAGGTGCCGTCCTTCCTCCCCAGCTTGTTAGCTCTATTTATTGCCTACAATCAAGGAAATAGTCCCTGTACACCTCTGCAGCATATGCAGACACAGACTCTGTATGGCTGGATGTGCAGTGTAGTGTTCTAACCTATCAGGAACCATCTCTCAGTAGCATGTTGTAGAGTGTTCACTATATGGTTAGTATGAGACCCTGCTCATCCAGTACTGCAGAGTCTGTTTTCATGAGCTGTAGAGGGCAGACCCAAACAGGTAATATTTTTGGGCAGTAAAAACAGAGCTTATAAGCACTTCTTAATAAAATAAAGTACGGTACATAAAACTAATCCTTGCATATCCATTTAATGGAAGACCGACAATCCAGAATACTTTCTTCTTGCTTGGACCTCCCTTCTCACTATACTAGAGGGTTCTGGATCACCTTGAACTGATCTATTGTGCTTACAATGAACCCTGGGGATTGCAAATTTCTTGACTGGAAGCTGCATTTGTAATTGACGTTTTGCTCCGCATATACATAAAATAATCTATGCATTTCCTCACAAGCCTGTTTTTGGTTTAGTATAAGATTGTCTCTCCTTTAAAACGTATTAATCTTCCTTAACTTATCACTTGTGGTTTTATAAAGTTTATCCTTTTCCGAGGGTTTTGTGTCAGTATTATAACAGAGGCCATTATTGCTGCCCCTGTTTCCAACACTATTGTAGCCCAAGCTATGTTTACCTCCACTGGTGTCAAATCTTCAGTAAGCTGTAACTTTCCACATAGTGAGGGTGGGCTTCTCCTGAGACAGAAAGACAAACAAGACACATAGAGAAGCTTTTTTACTAGACAGAGGCTTGTCTGTGTCTTATACCACTGGCTGTGAGGAGGATGAAACACTGGCCCATTATCAACGTTTTCATCAGAGTAGGAAATAAGCAAAATAAATATGTTTTGCACAGATTTCTAGGCTTCAGAAATATCCCGATCAACATGTTTGTGAAATCTGTAACATACTAAGCAGCATTAGCAGCTCCGCAAGCTATAGGTATGCAACCAATTAGATGTCTCTGCTTGTGTCTTGGTCTTCAAGTCTGGGGGTGGGGGGGACTATATATTTCTGTTTACTTCTGTTGTCAAGTGGCTATTTAGAGCAGTAGTTTTCAACAGAACTGAATAAAGATCATATCGGAATCCAGGGTTCGCCCCTGTTCCTCCTAGGTGTCTAATCCTTGTAGGAACAAAGGCAAGATGTCTACCACTATTAAAGCATTGAATATAAAATAGTTGAATAGTAACACTTGTATCAATTTATTTTAAGCTCTGTAAAAACATTGTTCACATTGTTATGTTCTTCATACTATAAATATAAAACGCCAGTGGTCTTTTAAATAGTTACATTTCTGCCAGTGCCAAGCTTCATTAAAGCAATACACAGGCAATGGATGCTGAGCAGTTGCAAATGCCAAGCGCATTAAAAACAGAATAACCAAGCTGAGGAATTAACTCATGAATGGTTAAAAGTACTCAAATATCCACGCATATCACCCTGCTGAATATGGTATATTTTACAATATAGGTAATAAATAGGTACATTATCAGTTGAATGTTATGCACCCTTTTGACCCACTCATTAAGTACAGACAAATATCTAATGTAAATGGAAGATAATGACCGATGATTGCTAATTACCCTCTGGGGCTCTGACTTGTTTTCAGTGTAAAACCATGTGAAAAAGAAATGTCTGGGCATGCTCAGACCACAGAAAGTACTCAGAGCTCACTGGGCAATTGGCAATGATAATCCATTAACAAAAGATATCAATCTGTCCTTAATTGGTGGATTAGAAGGACTGACAAGTAAAAACTGCAACTTCAGTGTAGGTTTACTTTAAGAAAATGCACATAAGCATTAGTGTATAAAAGAGGAGGCCGTCTGACGTAACGAGGCTCTGTAATCATCTACATCACTGCAATCTATCACGGAGCGTTAACTTAGAATCTGAGCGTGACCTCTGGGGTAGTCGCTTTATGTAAGTACAGGCCTGGAAAATTCCACTGCCAGATACAGATATATCAATACATGAATGATGATGAGTGAATGTATCCATCCTGGAAATATCTAACACACCCCGGGTAGGGATAACATGATGCACTAGAGTAAATTTAAAGCACCCCTGAATTATCATATTTATTTCATGCTATTTTGAAGAATGTTAATTAAGAAAAAATATTATTTAATTACTACATTCAGTTTCCGTTTAATTGGAGTAGACTTGTTTTTAACCCAACAAGATTAGTCACCTGAGGGCCATGAATGCAGATAAGATCCCCATTCAGTACTACCGAAAGGACTTCCTCAATGATGTTAAACTTACAAAGCAATTAAAGTGCTGGAGGCCAGTAGTAAAGAATCAAAGACTTGAAGGCAAATAAGAACCACTATTCTATATGCCTGGTGTGTTCCGGTCCATGAGGTCATGGAGAGTTGGAAACGACTGAACGACAAAAAAAAAATCTACCTAATAAGCTTGGTTTAGTTAACCCTCAAGATGTCCTTATGTTTATCCCAAGAAAGCTTGGATACTTTAACTCTGTCTCTACCACATCGTCTGGAAGGATGTTCTACTATCACTTCCGTAATGAACTTTTTTTGCATATTTTCCCTACATTTTCCACCTGTCAGTATTATTATTATTTTTCATTACTATTATAGCCATTGTTAAGAACTGAGCAGCTCTAAAGTAAGTTAAAGTCAAAAGCAAGGTCAGCTTCAAAATAAAGCTGGATAATTTTGACGTGTAACACACCCTTCAACGGTTGTATTTATAACAGAATATGTTTATTTGCAACTGGGACTGTCTCTTTAAATCTATTGTATACTAGTTAATTCGGGGGAGGGAGCATGGATTTTTCCATTGCTTAGCAACTGTCAAACAATGGCCAAGAATGAGGGAGGATGGGAGGGCAGGACGGACTTATCGCCCTTGAATTATCCTTGTAGACTACCACTTGTCACTTAAACTGTTCCTGTAGTTGAGCAGTGCATCTTAGTCTTTATTTGGCCAAGGAGATTTGGAGATGTTTTGTAAATCATTTTGTTTTCAAGCAATAATTGTTTTTTGCAATATCCATATTTCTGTATATATCCTGTATACGGACCATGGTCTAAAAGATAAAGCATAAGGAAATATCCCATGACCTGAATATGTATAGTTTAGAGGACAGAAGGGAGATGGGGATAGAAACCTACACAGATATCAAATGATTTTATAAAGTTCAGGAAAGAAGGATATTCCAGAATAAGATAAATGCAAGAATAAGAGATCATGATTTGAGGTTGGAAGGGGTAATGTGCAAACGTATTCCTTAAAGGGGTAATATATTAATGGAGAAACCTTCCAGTAGATGTGTTGGGATCACAGTTAAGGAATTTAAGCATGCCTGGGAAAGCATAAGGCTATCCTGAGGATTTGTTCAACCAATCTTTTGTGTAGATACAATAGGTAGGCTTTTTTATGTTATGCACAGATTAAGTTTAAAGATGATTTGTGGTAACCGGGATCAAAAAACAGTAACTGAAGCAGGTGTTGAGGGCAATGACTGCTGGGGTCAGAATGAGAAGTCATGGAAGCAAGAGGTCAGATTCAGCCACCAGTAAAGTCTCAAGTAGCAAATGGTGCTCAAAAAAGGGTGAGGTCTAATGAGATGACACTTTCTTTTTCACTTCTTCCTGTGCTTTAAATAACATCTACCACTGTGTTCCCTACATACTACCGCAGAATACATACACACGCATAAGTACAGCACACGCCAGGATTATATAGGTAGGTTCTCACACTCCAAAATGCTACCTTTCAGCTTAAACAGATTCTTTAGGTAAGGTTTTTTTACATATAAATGTTTTAATATGATGATTAATTTTTATGCTCCTCAATATTATTATGTTATACAATTTACACTTCACTTACTTCTAAGAAGCCTCAAGAAAAAAACTGATTCCCACCTCCTGATATCTCCTTTCTTCCTATTTATCCTCATAAGAACTGACATCTTGCGCTACTGTGACCTGGAGCCACAAGCAGAGGGCAGGGGACCCACACTACCAGTATATAAGCTTCTCGGACACACAGCATGTCACTGTCTGTTCATTAGCAGCATGACAAACTGGTAGCGACTCTACTGTGACTGGCTTTAGGTCACAGCTGAGCAAGATGGCACCCTTCATGTGAACAGACAGGAAGAGGGGGGCTACTTAGAAGTCAGTAAAGTGAATATAATAATTATATTGAGGAGAATAACATAAATAGTAGAGTATTTTTTTACCTAAAAGGTTTAACCTAAAAAACTTTTAACTACAAAGTACCATATTAACAAGTCTAAACGTCATTACTGATGAATCCAATAATTTTATAACAAAGGGCCACTGTACAATGAAACAAGTCTAAGTGCACAACAAGGCACTTATTTTAACATTTTGTTAGAATTTTTTTTTTGATGCTGGAACCTGAAGGTTATGTGAGTGAGGTGTTTACATTTCTTGAGCAAGTCTTGCATTTGTTGATGCAAGCTGACTAATTTTAAGCATGTTTCAACATGTTTTATGATCTCCTGGTGTTGTACACGGTTTTGACTTGAACTATAGTGGTCCTTTTAAGACAATGTATTGGAAAAGGTTAGATTAGTAATTCTCATGTTAGAGGATACAAGCAACATCTAGTACAAAGACGGTTAATGCTGCATACGTTTGCAGGTCTAATTCACAACATGACATTGTTATTGTGCTTCTATAGATTAGTGGGACATGGATGGTGGAGAGGGGGCATGGATGGTGGAGAGGGGGCAGTGATCAACACTGGCCTAGATTTATCAAACTGCTACGATTTAGCTCCTTATCTCCCATTCATGGAAATGAGAGTTAACAAGTGCTAAACCTTAGCAATCCTTGGTAAAGCCAGACAACTGTCTCCAAAGCCTCTTGTGTGCTAGGGCTGCTTATGTAGTCTATGCAGTGCCAGCTGGTGACCCATAAAGCTGGTGGTCAACAGGGCCAGTCACACTCTCGGGACTCATAGGCTGCATAAGGAGGTGGGAGAGGGAACAGATGACTATGAGGTTATGAATGGAGCACGTGCCGGGGAACTCCCACTCCCAGACAGAGTTCTGCTCTGTTCCTCATTGTGACATTACTAAACAATGGAGATGTTTACCAGGAATGGGACAAAGTGTGGATGGGGCGACAGCCGGGGCAGTTTAGGGGACCCTATATCCATAAAAAGAATAAAACTCATGTTCTCTTATACTGGGCTACTGACTTAACCTCCTGGTTTCCAAATGAACTGCAGTTAAAGGAGCACTGTGGGAGAAAACAAGTTAACATTACTAGCTGTGTAAGTGATGGGCACTTTATTTTAGTAGACACTGCTTGTGCCTCAAGCATTCCCGCTAATCTATTATGATGTGGGAGGAGTATTTGTTGGCTCATTGGTGGACTCAGATAAAATGTTAACGTTTGACACCTCCGTCACCCCCCATATGCTCCACATAAGGCACCTTGTGAGTATACTTGCAGTACTTTTCTTTATAAGCGTCTTCTTGTGCTGGGGCAGGGAAGTTTGATCCTGAAGAGCATTACACAGGATTTAAGGATTTCCTTTCGGTGCACACCAGGGAAATCCTCAAATCATGGCCTTTGTGTGACTCTTGGACCAAACTTGCCTACTCCCGCCCTTAAAAAATAAGCATGACTACATGGCAGCTACAATGAGCAAGAAGATGCTTTTATGTCCATAGTTTACACAGTGGCAAATGATAGTTTGTATAAATGACTGCTGTTGTCACAGAAAGCAAAACATTAAACCCAACCTTTAATTACTTCAGGGATCGGCTTTCTTTACTTAGCTGCTTCTATCTCAGAAATATGTGTCCTTGTAAACTAATGCACTCTCAATTAGTCCTAATCAAAGCACTAGCAGTTGTAGCTGTCATATTTCCATTGGTCAGGTAGACATTTCCACTGCATTCAATGTATCCTCTCACCTCAGGAAATACACAGGAGACTTGTGATGACCGAGACAGACAAATAAAGGCAGATTAAGCCAAGGTAGATATTTCTGCTCACATTGTGACATTGCAAAGACTAAATGAGATTGCCCATCATAAATTGAAATGATCTCAAAATGAGTGATACTGTTATTCCAACTAATGAGTGAGACACATCAACTCTTAATAGATGAAACTGCCGTCCATCCAATGAGATTACCTACTTATGAGTGCGATTATCTGCTGTCAAGGTAAATCCCTCTTTTGATGACTTACTTATTTAAATTGCATCTAATGAATGAGACTGCTCTCCATAAAATGAGATTACCTTCAAATGAATGAGACTGCTCTCAATAGTGTAGCATTACTTTCTAATGAATGAGACATCCTTTAAAAGACAGATTACTTGCTAATAAATGCGAAAGCTTTCCAAAGAGCGAAGTATGTAATCTTCTAATAGATGAGGCTGGTATCAGTAGAACTGGAGAAGAATGGGGGGCTGCAGACATGGTCTCCTTGCTCACTGTGCCTTAGGGATTGCCGCCACACCTGAAGAGGCCCATAGAGGCTGAAACGTACATCTGGGGTTTGCTGTTGCTCCTGTTGTTCAGGGTAGAATTGCCTGGTATTTCGGGTCTGGATCACTATTGAGTGGGACCAGACTGATATACTACAGGATATTTCTCCCTATGAAGGACACAAGGTAGATAAGAGGCTGCTCTCAGATTGGGTTATCATGCCCATAGAACTTACCTGTTAAGGTTAGTTTGTTCTCTGATTCAGCACCTATATTTTTGTTGTTGCTCTTTATAATAAAGTGTAGTAATAATAATAATTAAAGGCCTCTAGCAGATCATAGTACGAATTGTGATCACTTGACGGACTAGAAGAATTACCTTTATTGATGAGTAGTATGAGAATATTAGGAAAGGTGGTCTTATTCAAGATTGAGCCCCTTGTTAATTGCTGATTATGGCTAGTAAGCTGTTGTGATATGACTGAAGCTTATGTGCAGACTATGCTTCTCCTTAATCATTGTATTACCCAGGTAGAAAGATATGCTGGCAGTAAGCTAAGAGCTGTATAGTCTATAGTACATATTAACTTCCAGACAGACCAAGGTGAGAAAATCAAATTGCAAGTGTTACAGCCAAGCCACAAACTAATCAGATGACTCATAACAAATTACATTAAATATTTAATGTATAAATTATATATATGTGTTTGTGAAAATGTTTACACATGGATATGTTCTCACAATGAAGTAATGTCATACAGTAAGAAGACCATACTACAGTGTAACCTTTACTGAGTGAAATAAATAAATGAGATTCACAACTATGATTTACAAGCGAGTTAACAACGCCATTTGGCTAAAAGCTCGGTATTAGTATTAGTATTAGTTGAAATCAATTTCAGCTCAAATAAGATTTAAATTATATCTTGCTACTTGTTTTCCCATCACCGTGACACTATATATTTTTATACCGGGGTGAAATGTGTTTGCTAAGGTCACTCTTAAATATATTACAGAATCCAATGACACCTCACTGTCAGCTGATCCGTAATACTGTACTATGATGGACTCCCTTAACATAGTGTTCTGCTTTTTTATCATTACATGTTATTTCCTCTTTACCACTTTATTTTCTTGATAACCAAGCTAAAATATGATTGCAAAATGTAAATGTAACTGCCTTCACAGTCACTGCATATTTGCCATGAACGTGTATTGCTCTCAAACATATGTTTACATTGACACCATTGTGTATATATTTATTTGTAGAGGTTTGACCAGTTCATTTAGTTTGGGATTTCTGGATATTGCTGCCCAGTGATTTAATTGTCCAGCCCAGTTTTACTTCACTACACAGACTTCTGAGACGACACAGTGTGTTAATGTAGTAAGCAATCGCAACATGCAGAAACCAAAAGGTTAATTATTTAATACAGTTTTATCACACCAACGACACCGGTTGTATTGTAAACATTTCTCTATAGTTACATTTGTTGCCTGAGGACAGTGGAGATAAAAATGAAAGGGGATTTCCTATCCCGCCAAAGAGGAGGGCAGGGGTTGTAGCAGCTTTTTGCATCTAGTATGGAGGTGAATAAGAGCTGTCACCCTCCTTGAGGAGGCAGTAAAAATGCTTGTATACCTGCTTAATTCATTTTTTTTAAATGACTGTCACAACAAAATCAAACTTTGTAGTATTTACTGCACCACAGACCACTAATATGACATGTCTTTGTTCCAGATTGTCTACTTCACAGCCACATTTCCCTATGTGGTACTCCTCATCCTTCTTGTTCGTGGTGCCATGTTGCCTGGGGCTCAGGAAGGCATTATTTACTACTTGAAACCTGATTGGTCCAAGCTTGGCAATGCCCAGGTAAGTCACTGTCTCTTAGCCAGTCATATTCATCATTTCTGTGCAAGATTTGAAAATGTGCACTTATAAAAAAGTGATGGCTAGTAGCTTCTTCTAAACAGTTCACTAGTGGCGTATGTATTTACAACTTTATTATGCCCTTTTAATTAACCTTGTGACACGAATGCTCCATTTACATACTGTCAGCACTGTAACATGTTAACAAGTTAATTATTTAAGGTGATTAAATTAGGATGAGTTTGAGGCCCAATTCACTGCAGAATGTCTCGTCACCGTGTGTAACTACTAACTAGCACTAAGCACAATAGTTGAATTGATGTTTCTTTCCTATCTAAATGGAGTACTGATGGAAAGGTTTGGGGCAGAGGCTATGTATGGAATACTATGCCTGTATGTGCACGCACTTATCTGTTCTCCCTTTGTTCACTAGGTGTGGATTGATGCAGGCACTCAAATCTTTTTTTCTTATGCCATTGGACTTGGAGCTCTGACTGCTCTTGGCAGCTATAATCGTTTCAACAATGACTGCTACAAGTAAGAGGCCTAACACGCGCGTCCAGTGCTTGGTACCGATACATGAAACATTCTCCCTGCAGTAGTTGTAGAGGATCACACAGAAAGGATAGGCACATTCCACATATAAAATAAAACCAGTCAACAGTATATTTCTGTACGTCGTTTAATTTGTGTACAGTCCCCTCACAATATTGTGCCTGCGGATATAGTCTAGAATTATAGTGTAAATATATAACATTTAGGAGCCAGGTAGATTATCTAGAATCCAAGGAGGGAGACAGTCATACAGCTACATTATGATCATGGAAATATTTAATATCAGGAAAAACAAGTGATATATTTAAGTCTGGTGAAAAGAGAGAGCCTTTAGAGCAGGGGTAGTCAAGTTCAGTCCTGGAGGGCCACACACATGCCTGGATTTGCTGATATCCCTGATGTACACAGGTGAGTCAATCACTTCTTCAGTCATCCTCATTGACTCACCTGTGCACAGAAAGGATATCTTCAAATCCAGGCTTGTGTAGCCCTCCAGGACTGAACTTGTCCACCCCTGCTTTAGAGGATGGAAGTCATTTTTCTGGTGCCTTGCATGATCTGCCATAATAAGGATAAGACTTAATTGTTATATTTTTGGAAGAAGAGAACATCTGATCCGCATTGTATCGTCATGATGTGTTGGCTGGAAGATTTCTAGTGGCATATAAAGCCGTAGAGTGAAACTGAACATGGAATGTATAGGGTAGGAATATGTATTCACATTACTGCTGTGTATCCCATGTACAGACAATAAATATGTAATGGTAATTACTGCTATCCTCCCAACAAGTGTATACGATAAACACCTTTATTTACAATGCTCTTAAACACACTTTTCACACTATCTGTGTCAGTCCTGCAATATTTGAATTCAGTGCCATAGATCAGGAATACTGAAATCATTTTTACAAATGCCTTGGTGAAATTAAGTTAACATGCTCACTCATGTGTATGTACAAATTTTATATATTGACACTCAATCGTTTACGTGAGGGAAGTTCACATAATAGTTACAACCATTTTTTTATCTAAGTTTATTTAAGGAAAAGTAGAAAACATGGAGAAGGGGATCAGAGGGCAAAGATTAGGTATAGATCTGCCTGTTAAAACCCACGTTATAAACAGTTCCTCTTATACAAGCTGCAAGATTGCCACCTCTACTGGGAATCTGCTCCATGACTAACTTACCATTCTGCCAATTAATACTTCCTTTCCGCTCTCTGTCCCTCTAATTCAGGCGTTGTTCTCTATTACCCTTTATTATCGTAGCTATGGCATGCCTAATGAATAGAAAAGCATTGCCCCCCTCTTCATGACTGTTATATAAAGAGAGATTTATTGCTCACTGGCGCAGTTGCTGTAAACAGACTGCTGGGCTTGGGCTGCATTACACCCCAGCTGTTGTGTACACCACATAGGATCGGCTCAAGAGCTGTGTCCATGTTTTATTATGAATAATGTCACACATTGCAGATCACTTATGTATGTAGAAAGTGTGCAACACATAGATACGATCATTATCAGATAGATATTATACTAAATTAGATATTGCAACTCTTGGCTATATTTTGTAGACCTACAAATTGCAAGTAGCGTAGCGCATGTAGTGTTACCCTGTTTAAAATATGCTGCATCTCAAAACTGGTTCTATGAGCTTTGGAAGGAAATGAACCAGTCCCCATATCAAGAAGGTTAGATTAATATAGAGTACCTCTCACCATTTTATAGTTCATGAATACTTATTATAGTTTTTGAATTTCCTTACTGTTTTACCCCAATGGGAAGTTGTTTATTCTGAACAATAACATATAAACAACACAGTCCCTTAGTTTCTCTCCAGCATTTTATAAGATAATTCTTTTAACATAATAAAAAAACATTAATGAGTAACCTGGATTCATGCTGTTTATTCTGTGTGTATTTGCAGATTTAAAGGAAACTGTTGTGGTAAAACAAACCATTAACACACCATTTATAAAAAACATTTTTAGTTTCTCTCTCCTCAATTCTAGGGGCTGCCATTTTGGCCCTCTGCCTTCTCCTATCCCTTAGAGTCTGTCACCGTATGAGGTGAGCAGACCGTAAGAAATGAATCTCCATGTTGCATCTTATAGTGCACACAGCTGGGATAGTGGTCATGGTCAGGTGGTTCAATAATCTTTCTTAAGTTTATATAATCTGACAGGCAAGGTGTATGAAAAAGTGTGTTTTGTTAATGGTAAATACATTTATTTGATAATGTGTAATAGTCAGGTTATGATTTGGTTCTTTTTCTGCATAATCTTTAAAAAAAATAGTCAGAGAAACCCACAGCTACTCAGCCTAATGGTGGCCATTTAACTTTTTTTGTAAATAGTGTTTTTTGCTAAATTAACATTTTTTTTGACCAGTTGAATGACTGTTGTACAACCACTGTCTGTCTTTTCTCAATATCCAGGGATGCCTTTGTCCTTGCACTCATTAACAGTGGGACCAGTTTCTTTGCTGGGTTTGTCGTCTTCTCCATTCTTGGATTCATGGCAAATGAGCAGGGAGTGGACATTTCAAAGGTGGCTGAATCAGGTTGGTATCTGAACCAGACCAGTGACTCATAGGAATAGTGCTTGTCCCCTGAGACCTTATCTACTGATCCTCTGAGGGTTGAGAAGAACCTAACCCTTTAACCACTAGTCACACTTGTTAAAAATGTTCTAGATCTCAAAGCCAGTTCCTGGTAGTATTGGTAGGTAACAAACCGGTTCCCAACCCCCCCAAAAAAATTGAGAGAATAAAGCAATACAAGACAAATAAAAGAGTCTCATTTATTTATATGATGCTGTATTTTGGTGCCTGCTAATGGTACACCATAAAAGGAATATACAATTCTGAACTCCATTAACCTAAAAAGAAGCAAAATAAATTCAGCTCATGACAATGTAAGCTAAATATTTATTTTTAGGACTTCTTTAAGTTGATGGACTTTGACGTGGTTGGCAAGCTTATCATAGCTAGAGAGAAATATGTAACTAAAGCCTCAACTTGAATGAAATATGAGAAATAACAACCATACGCAGCTAATTTGCACAGAAATAGAAAAAAGATGAATATGTTCAGTAATGTGATTTAGAGAAGTTTGCTGGGTGTGAACTTTTTGATTTTATGCAGCCAGAGTTTGTTTTTGTGCTGACCTAATCCCATTATGATATGGGTTATACTAATTACAGCTGGTGCTTTTCTTTTTGCTTTATTCCAGGAATATAATACACATATACATGTGTAGAAGCACGCAAGTGTGTTGTGTTTGTATATTTTCAGTATGTCAGAAAAAGGATAAGTTGTACTTACAGATGGGACAGTCACAGCATATAGACATTTCTCTTCATGTGCCCACATTATGCCATCGCGCTGCACCAGCATTTTGAGGCATCTTGCGCCATGAAGATGTGCTGTCCTAGGCTTGAGCCTTTATTAGCATAGACAGAAATACATGAGTTTATTTATGTGATGCAGTGTACACACTTACATTTAGAGTGACACATGAAAGTGCCCATTTATTGCATATATGAAAAAGTACACTAATAAATAAATATATGTAATTGCAATTTGTTATTAAAATTTCAAGTGAAAGTGTTGAATAATTGGGCTTGAAAGTTGGATATTTTAGCATACATTCATTGAAAAGATCTCTTAGTCCTAATGACTTTATCTCATGTTGTTAATTATCTCTCATAGATAGAGAGATAATTAACCATGTGACTAATCTATAATAGCAAGATCATGCCCTGTTTGTTTAAATTAGAATAATGATAATATTTACACACCTCTGTCTCTGACTTATTTTTTATCCAACCGGCCATGGTCTTCTTCCTCATCACACACATATGCACATACATACGTGAAGTAATAAGGAGAGAGGGAGGACATTTGCATGTAATCCATGCTTAAAGTACCCAATGGTAAAGGTCAGTTTAGTAAGACTTCCACTTGATTGTTTTAATTTAATTATATTTACTTATTTGTGTACTTTTCATTCTTCAACAACTCAAACATCCACTTTAACAAAAAAAGGGCATTATGTGAGTCTTTAATTAACACAAATTGCAATAGGGTGATAAGATATCCCTCTAAAATGTCTAATTTGTAGACACAACTTCTTGTACTTCTGGTGTTGGAATCTACTCTGTTCTTACCCTGTAATACTAGAAATGCCTGCTTCATGAACAGTTACAGGCTATTTACTATAATACAATTTTACATGCACTAACTGTTAATTCCTTTCCCCAGGACCGGGCTTGGCGTTCATTGCCTATCCGAGGGCAGTGAGTTTGATGCCTGTAGCGCCTCTCTGGGCTGCCCTGTTTTTCTTCATGTTGCTTCTCCTGGGGTTGGACAGCCAGGTACATTTTCAGAGGGTCTTTTCTCCTGGGGGTTAAAAGCAAACTATTCTCTTTTATTTATTAACCCTCTTAGCTCTTTTTTAATTTACTGAAAACAGTTTTAAAGGTCAAATGTTACAATACGTTTATCCTCAATTTATTTATGGATTATTCCGTTTTCAGCAAATTACAAATTGCTCAAATTTAAATTGTCACTTTAATGCCATAGTTTGAAATTTAATTTGCAACATAAAGTGTCAATGACAGACATCCTGCAGCATTGGAAATTTTATAACACATTAACAAGGCATTTTAAAGGCAAGGGTTACTACTGTAAAGGCTAATGATGGTCTTACTGTCTAGATTCAAACCCAGATCCACCTATTGACTACCCCTGAGTATAAGAGCATATACAATTGTGTTTGCTGTCTCCAGAACTGAATACAGGGAGCTTACAGTCTATCCTTACCTGTCTTATCTGTGGTTTACACGGTAGTAGACAGTGTACATGTAATATTGGCACTGCTTAGCATTCTTGACACATAAATGTAGTGTACTAGTACATAAAAATGAGTTGGATCTTGCACTATATTTGTTCATTAGGACCTACGTGAATTCTCCTTCTTGACCTTTTAGCTTCAGTTACCACTTCTCAGAAATGTTCTTTCACTTGCTCAGACCTTATATCTCCTACAAATGGTATAGCTATACTTTGTTACTGCAGCCAAGATTCCTGGAAAGATATTTACTACCCTAGGATAGCATTACCAAAAGAGTGCTGTCTTACTCTTAGCTATGGATGACCTACTGCTATCAGCTAAAACAAGGAATGTGTATACTATTTAGTTTGTTATTGAGGAGTGCTCTCTATTTCTCATTACAGTTTGTGGGAGTAGAAGGTTTCATTACAGCTATTCTTGACATGCTGCCTGCCCGATACTATTTCCGTTTCCAGAGAGAGATAGCGGTGGCCATATGCTGTTCGGTCATGTTCCTCATTGACCTCTCCATGTTGACAGAGGTGAGAACAACAAGACAGGTCAAATGAAAACCTATTTTCTATTAACTGTTCTAGTTAAGCTGAAGTCTTGCATTATTTATTATAATTAGATTTTTTTTACGTTATTCCCATACATTGGATGGAAAAACACAAGGTTATTATTATATAAATAAGTGAATGCCAATTTTGATTGTATACCATTTGTAAAGAGTCCCATGGTGTAAGATTGTTTTAATAAACAAGAATATATAGCTCTTCCCCACAAGTATTACTAATTGTAGTTTGATTGATGTAACTTTGAGGAAGAGTATTGAGATAAGGTAAGTGGTACTTTTGGTAAAGTAAAGTAATTTGTATTAACAAAATCATGAAAACGTGTTGGGTTTCTACAGTATGTTGTACGTTACATTTTAATTAACAACTTTGTCATACCATATATTTTCTCTTAAAAGTATGATTACACTATTTTTTTTTCCGTTTTGTGTACTTTATTTTATTAGGAAAGTGCTTTTACTGCCTAAAATCAACCTAATAGTTCTTGTATGGATACGCCAACTTAAGTGTATGCAGACACAGACTCCGTAGGGCTGGATGTGCTGTGTCCTAGCCTATCAGGGACCACTTCTCCGCAGCATGTTGCAGAATGTTGCTAAGAGATAGTCACTGATTGGTTAGTATGAGTCTGTTTAAATGAGCTTCAGGAGGCAGTCCTAACATAATATTTATTTTAGTCAGTAAAGGTGCATATCAGTGCTTATTAATAAAACAAAGGACATAAAAGTAAATAGATAAACAGGTACATTATATACCTTGTAAAATCCAGGAAGCTTCCATATCCCTTTAAATAAAGAATACACTTTTGTTTGCATTACTGTAGACTGCATAGAGTTAGACATTAGCCATTTAACTGTCTGCTTTTGGAATTAGGTGAGCCATGAGTGAAGGGTTGCAAGTAATGGACGGTTTTCATCTCTAACATGTTATACTTCACAGGGTGGCATGTATGTCTTCCAACTCTTTGACTACTACTCTGCAAGCGGAATGACTCTCCTATGGCAGACCTTCTGGCAGTGTGTGGTCGTTTCTTGGGTGTATGGTAAGTTTCTCTGAGAAAAAGTGTAATGTTCCAGTAATATTGCACAGGGATTGTAACGTAGGAAATCAGTAACTCTTATAAAATGCCCTCAGTTTGAGTCAATATAAAGAAGGAATGTGTAAAATATGGCACGCCTATAGTAATCTATTAAGATTACCCCTCATTAAATAAACTGAGTTTATTCGGCACGTCATCAAAATTAATAATATTGAAAAGTATCAGTTTCTTCAATATTAATAAATTCTAATTTTAGGTTCAATAGTTTTTTCTTGTCGCACACCATATTTATATCTGAAACATGATATACAACAAGAATCAGGCTGATATAATCATTTTTATACAATAGTAATAGAATTCTATATTTCTGGTTAAATGGCATTCATTGGTTAGTTCACCCCGGCAATAAGGTGTCTATTTGACCACTTGGGGCTAACATTTAAACCTACCTTATTCTGAAATTAAATCATTATTATCTCAAAAACTGACCGATTCAGCTCAATATTCGCTTTTAGGCATTATGTCAGAATCTTATAGTGTGTAATTTGTACTAATAACCATTTCAGACATTAATTTATATTCCACATCCCAGCATCCTGCGGAGGGAGATGAGAGATCTGGAGCATGCACTAACTGCTGGCAGCATCCCAACACATGCACTCTATGCTCCAGATACAAGTTCTTAATATAGCCCTGTCCTTGGGATGTACTGAGCTATTGTGGAGCATCTCCTGCACCATGCACACTCAGGCCCCATCAATCACACTCCTCTACGTGTGCCGATGTGTCATTATCATGTCATTGATGATATTTTAGAATTGCTTGCACGTTCTAATCTCTTTGCCAGATACCTTGCCACATCAGTCACTGCAGACTTGGCAGAGATGGGAATAATCAGAATAAATATTGATATTGAGTGCCTTGGCTAGTAAATGCACCACTGTCAACATAAAGTCTGACCTGCAGTTATTTTCAGTATTTCATTTTAACCAAATCCTTTTTGGTTATTTTATAATGTAGAAGCTAAATGACCGCTGTGCATAAAATATGAATATATGCTATGCTAGCCCATAGAGGCATTCATAATACTTTGGCGAAGACTTTGCATGGGAGAGGGGCATTTACATTACTGGACGAGCTGGGCTTCAATTGTTGTTGCAAGTCACCTGCTTCTAACCGTGTACAGAAGATAATTGCAAACGTCAAATTCACTATGATCCAATTATTTAATAAATCCCGCGCACATGACCTTCTTTCATTCTCCGCCTGCTAGTGATGGATAAAAAAACATGTCCATCTGGCTCCCCTAACAGGAAATGATGAGACAAGATGAAAAACGTTATACATAAATAAACATGTTTTTGCTTATAACTTACATTAGCTGCTAATGTTGGTAGGTTGTTTCTTCACAAAACATGAATTCCTTTTTTCTTGACGCACATTTGTCCTTCAACATTAATGAAGAAGGAATGTAACTGATCTTGTAAGTTTGTATTCTAATCTAACCTGGCCATTTAAATGGACTCTTTGGGATTTCTTTTCATTTTATAGAAAACATAAATTTAATTAATTCATTTATTTGAAATTCACCTGTTTCTAAACCCTCCTACTTTCCTCTCTTCCCCCATGCAGGTTGCCATCTTGGTCATCTGTGAACTGAATTTTCCCACCACAGGAGGGGATTCACACTGCCAGTGTCATGCTATTAGCAGCTTTAAAATACACCAATGTGAGAGAATTTTTCACATTTACACAGCTGCTTTTTGCATCCTATGCCAGCAATGTATTATACATATATGTATAATTACATCCTGGTGGTTTAGTGGTGTAGGAACTTTTATTACACAGCATGTCACTGTCTGCTTGTTGTGCAGCAGCATGACACTGGTAGTGTGAATGCCCTTCCCTATGTGCTGCAAATTAGAGCTGAGCAAGATGCAGAGGGAGAAAGGTGGTGGTTTCAAAAAGTGAAAAACTCACTCTATGGGGTGTAAATTATAGAATTACATTGACAAGAGTCAAATTAATGAAATAAACCTAGTTGAAGCATTTTATAATAAATACAATGTTTTGTATGAAGAGTCCTTTATGGTATCCCATTTACTTAAATTTCTAACATGGTACACATCTTTATTTTCAGAATAAAAAAATGTTACTTAGTGGTTGTGTTTGCATGTTCCTCTCTACAAGTACAAGTTCAAGTCAATATGGAGCTCGATTCTGAGGTTATTGTTTACACCCTATTATAACTATATGCACCTGGTAAGAACACATGAAAATTAGATTTTTATTTTAAATAACTTTGCATGTTTGTTGTTTACAGGTGCTGATAGGTTTATGGATGACATTGCACTTATGATTGGATACCGTCCATTCCCCTGGATGAAATGGTGCTGGTCTGTTATCACCCCCTTTGTCTGCATGGTGAGTCCTCTTATGAAAATAAAATTGGGAACCTTTTAAACAAAAATATAATTATCAGGAAGGTTTGAGTAAAAATTATGATTAAGTTTAATAATAATTGATTGTGCTTTAGTCTTGAAGCAAATTAACATGTAGATGGTTCAACAGAAAAAATGCTGAATGGATGAATGGATGAGATATTTATTTATTATTTAGCCTGTTGCCACCAACATGTGTTAAATGGTTCATCCAATTTACCAGTCACTTATGTTATCCTTCTCATTGTGCAATTACCTAGATGCTCTTTTTCTTATTCCTAGGCCATATTTATTTTCAACCTTGTGAACTACAAGCCTCTGACTTACAACAACACCTACACATACCCCTGGTGGGGAGAAGCCATTGGCTGGTGCTTTGCCATGTCATCCATGCTTTGTGTTCCTGTTACTTTCCTGTATAAAATCACACGTGCCAAGGGAACACTGAAAGAAGTAAGTGCCACCAAGTCTCTCTAAGATTATGTATGTTATTGCAAAGTCTCTCCCTTCAGTTCTCTTTGCAAACTGGCAGATTAGTCAGTGGACAAGCTGTGTTGCGCCATTGCTAGCATTTACATGCAAAGGCCAATGCCACCCACTGGCTGTGCAAACAGAATTTATGGCATGGTATGTATGTACCAGTGCTGGATAAGCCAGGCTCTCAAGACAACCATCCCCTCTAACAACAGCTCTCTTTTCTGTAAAATAGCATTTTGAAAAAAAGCTGATTTTGCAGCAATCCAAACACACAAATTTTCAATGAAACCACGTTATAGCCACACAATTACAACAGCATTGCTATACTCACAAGGCTGCTTAGTTCAAAAGAGCCATTACAAACACAAAGTAATACATTTTCTAAAATCACACAATATTGGGGTGGTTATACCTCCAAATAATGAATACTGTGATAAACCTTGTGGACAATAACAGTAAAAAAGGCACTACTTGTAAAAGCAAAAAAATATATATAGATTTATACAAAGTATAAAAGATATGTTTCTGTACTACATGTACATTTTTCAGAGCAAGCCACTGTAGAAGGCACATACTTCATGTTCTAACCACATACAACGTGTGTATTTACTTACTCAGCGTACTCTGACATGTGGCGTACAGAGCAATGTACAATACAGCACCTTCTTCAAGATAAATGAACAAGATATTTTGATATTGTTATATAATACAATATATATTGCCAATAAAGGAACACTGCAGTGGTCTTACTGTTGGGTTTACTTTGAAAAATCAGTGTAGCTTGTATAAGTTCCAAGTGAACTTCTAGCACAGCTGCCTCTTCATCTCCTATTGGATGACCGTCTGCTTTCTTCAGTCGGGCTTCATAAGGTTGCTGTGGCCAAACCTACCCAGCAGACCTTTTAGGCTCCTTTGATCCCTTCACCAAGACAGCTGATGTATCTAAGATGCCCTTACTCAGATGCAGCATTTAAAAATATAAATGCAGGCTCAGCATTATAAAAATCAGGAACTGCTTTTATCTCTGTGGAAACTTCCTAACAGGTTCAATGGGCGAATATTTATAGTCCAAAGGACTGGTGGTCAGGGGGATCATGACACTAAGCTTTGCCTGTGCTACATATCATCCAGATGTAAGGCATGACCTATCCCCAGTGTTATTATTAGATCCCCTCCCGGCACAATGAGCTGTAAACTAGCATACTGAGCTGCACGTTAGAATAATAATACAGTTTAAAAATGCTGAATATCACAGGATTGACTCACTGTAGAGAAAAACGGCCAGAGCACTCTGTAGCCAGTTTTTATCAGGAGTTGCAGAAGAGTTGTAGCTAAGACATCTGATGGCTAGTACAACTTGATGTGTGATGTTTTAGTGATTTTGGGTGTGAGTTACACAACATCTGTTTTATACAATCCCCAATATGCAATAGCTAAATAGATGTAAATATATCAAAGATAAATATCTCAGATGATGTTATGGAAAACCACATTGTGGTTTTTCAGCTACAAGACTAGTGCATAGTACCCCAGTTTGCAGAGGTATTTTACGTTTTTGCTCTCTTTTTTAAACAGCGTTGGCAGCATCTGACAGAGCCCATCTGGGGCGCTCACCACTTGGAATACATGGCACCAGATCAAGATGTCAAGAGTTTGACAAGCCTGACCCCTGTATCAGACAACAAGGTCATCATCTTCGAGAGCGTCATGTGAACAGAGGACTTATCGGCTGTTATTCTCCAACCAAGGTCTTCAAAGTGATAGGCTTGACATGTGTTCTTGCTGCATACATCTTTTTATTTTTCAAATATGGTGATTCAATGAAGAATGTGGTGCTGGGAGCCTTATGCACCAATTGTGGGTCTTCTTCAGGAATCAAAAGGAAAGTCTCAAAATCAAATTTTTATTTTTGCATTTTATGATTGCAATCACCAGTGCCAGAACAGACTGAAACTGAACACACCTGCAATGTCTTGAGACTGAGCCTGGTACTGGAAAAAATATGTGATTGTATTGGAAGATTAGACCGTATTGCAGTGGATGGGTTCATCGATCCTTACACTTGGGTAGATTTAACCCCATCAGTGCTTGATGTCATGAGTACCTTAGCAAACATTATTATATGACCTGCTACATTTTATGTAGAAAAGGTACTTTTTAAAATTATTACTTCATACAGTTATATCCCCTTTGACACACTTTACATACAAAAACATTTTACATACCAAATCATCTATGTCTTATAGTAATAGTAACACATGTTTCTATGCTTTATTAAAACACTGAATACACCTACATAATCTTTGTATTATACTATTATTTTATTTGTTTAAATAATTACTGTATTTTCCAGGTTAACACAAAAATCTCACTTTACAATTGTGAGTAAAACCAGTGGGGACTAGATTTCTTTAGTGCTGTGAGTTTTAAGAACATTTATGAAATTTGCATCAGATTCTAAAATTACAAGGAACTCCAGCAAAAAAATACATCTTCTATTCTATTTAAATACTCATTTCAACTGGTACTGATGGGGTTATTGGGAGACTTCATCAACACGTCTCAGCTTTTTCACTGATATTTTTATCCAACACAGAAGCCTTGGAGAGACCTGTCAGAGGAACACAAATGAACGTAAATGCCAAATCCTGGTATTGTGGGATTACTGAGAACAAATATCTCTGAACAACAAGTGCAGTTGAGGGATTTTTGCCAAATGCTCTTAGTTTATAAAAAATAAACCCTGGTCTCATTTACTTCTAGGAACACCCTTCCCAAAATATACTGGAATATAAACAGCAGTACAAGCACCCACAATGCATTGCTGGGCAAGTTTTGCCAACAGTTATCCAAAGTAAACAAGACCTACTTTGGGAAGGGTTGCTGTGACCCACAACAGGGAATAATGTCAACAAACAAAGAAGCTAATGAGTGAATGTATGATTAATGTCTGGTATGGTCATCCTAATGGTATAGGGGGCCTGCAGTGCAGACAAAAAGGTTTATTGCTGGGCGCATTTGGCAAACTTACAGCTGCAGATAGCAGCAAAAGCCGAATTTGCACATTTTTTTCTACAGAAAAGTATATGTTATATAAACAGATGACTGTCCCTATAAAGGGTTGAGGTCTGTGCTGCTTGAGGCAATGCTGTGGAGAGTGGTTTTATATGGCCTCTGGGAACAGTGAAACGTGTGTATTTATGTGTCATATATCAGTTAAAACCAAAGATGGGGTGAGATTCATGTTATCTGACAGGGATATGAGAGATTTCACTTTACTACAGAAAAAGCTCTCACCCTTAGAATTGAATCACCCGAATATGTGTTCTATATCCAAAACTATCTAATATTCCTGATCCTGATCAATGAATACCTTAGTCAGAATCCAATATTATAAGACCAATAAATAAGGCTTGCTTGTCCAATTTCCTATTTAAATTATAACTAAATCCATAGACTTTTTATTAGGAAGAGAGCCGAATGTTTGCCTCAAACATAGTATAATTATCGTATCATTCACTCATTGGTGTATTTCTACACTAAACCTTTTCATTTCTTGTGCCAGCCTCACATCGCTGTTACTACACGACTTACGCATAGAAAAAGGATTCAGGCTTGTTAATTGAGGGAGCACTTGCAATGCTTTCTAATACTTGTAATGAAGGCACTTTGTGACCAGCTTATTCAGTAATACTTGCCCTTATTATAGCACAAATCCATTTTTTTTGTTCATTTTATAATAATGGGCTTTGAAGTTTATATGTCTTTATGATTTCAATCATACCACATAGTAAAATACTACATTGTCCGTACCCTCATTGGGGTTTAAATGTCTTATTGGTTCCTAAAAATGTTACAGCTGGCCCCTAAAACAAATTTGGCTGGATCGGCATTAACTTGTCCTACGGCTCCTACTTCTGCTCGGATATTATACAGTTAAGTAACACTTTCTCAACTTCCATTACTCTAGCATCAAGCGGTTACCTCTCTCTTTCTGTTGTCTTTCTCAGTACTTGAATATGTGTACTATATCCCTCTTCACTTTCAAGTTTCTCTTGATATTGATATTATTGAAACTAAGACGAGTTATGACCCATTCAGGAAATCTGTAATTCTTATCATCACTTAAATATCTCAGATTTGCTTGATAACGTGTTATCACTGTTTCCGAGGACTGTAAATACTCTCAAGCCACAGAGAGATTTCAGTATAATCTCATAAATTACTTTTTTTATTTATCCAGTCCCCACATTTACAGAAGCATTTGTTCTCATTTGTTCTCATAGCTTTCTAAATATGCAGATTTCTAATTTTGCTATAAATATTTTTTTTTTTGGGTGCCGCAGAGATCTATTTTTTATTTCTGGGGATGAAAATATGTACAAAGCTATTGTTTTTATTAAGAAAAGAGGAAAAAAAGCTATATTTTTGTGTCTTTTATGAGATGAGGGTTCCTATGCTGCTGGCGTGTTGTGTAAATACTGGATGTAGTGCAATTTTGATGCAACTGGGAAAATGTATATTGGTACATATATATAGGGAATGTTTTAAATGTGAAATGGGGCCTGTCTGAGCTTAGACAATGTGCTGCCAATATATTACCTTGTATTCCCTTGTGTAACAAAAGGATGATTCTCTCATTGAATTTTTGATTTGATAAATGTCTTTTAAGCTGCCTAAATGTTCAAACAATATAGCAAAGTTTTAGAAAGATACCTATGTTCTATGTGTATCTCCATGCAGGGTCATATTTAGGTTTTATGCTGCCCTATGCCCATCCATACTTGTATAGCCCCACACCCCAATTACTTCCCCTTTCCTCTTGCTTTATTCCGTACTACGATCACCACACCTATTATATATACATACATACATGAGTATTGCATATACAGAGGTACCTTTTTTATTGGACAAACATATAAAATATACTTGACATAAATACACTTGCTTGTGTGTATATATATATATATATATATATATATATATATATATATATATACCTAAGTAACTTATAGCGAAAATAGCTTGAAGAACAAACCCATGAGTCATTATTTCTATGCCCCATTGAACCTGTTTACTGTGATTTCTAGGCATGCTGACTGTGCCAATATATTCCAGACAGTATATAGTGTATTATTACCTACAAGTGTTTATGGGCAGCAGGAATGTGCAGATTAGTTTCCGTTGGAAAATAATTAACATAACTAATCTTCACAGTGTTTTTATTGGTGAATATTTTCCATATTGGTTAATTGTTATACCTTACAACACATTTTACATGCCTTTATTTGTCAGCAAGATGAGCCGTAACAATCAGCCTTTATCCTGAGGACTGGAATTGGCACTTGGTGATCTAGGAAGAGATTTTTTGTTTTCAGTATCATCCATATGTATAAACACGCACCTTGTCTTTTGTTGTCTGTAAATTGCTTCAGGAACATGTACATATGAGTTGGCAGCGCACCATTTATGTAAAATGTTTTAGTTTTTCTTTCAGCTTCTCTTACATTGATTTTAGACATATGGACACTGCTTGAAGCACCCAATCCAAGTGACCAGGGCACTGACAAATGTGGCCTGTTTGTGACTATAACCAATAACCTCCTCACAAGAGACAAAAAGATGTGCTATGAGGAGCCATACTTATGGAAACCAGCGGATTTCACATTGCACTCATCATGTTGTGAACTGTCTGTGACATCCTTGTAATGATCTAACAAGAATTCACGCTTGCTATTTCAGGAATCACTTGCCAGCTCTAATGCTTTCTAGGTACTCTTTGACCTCTATTTTTCTTCACGTTAAGCGGCAATCTATTTTATTTTTTAGATTCCTCACGTGGGATATACTGTAATCTGTGCTTCTCAGCAGTTTAAGCGCCATTGCGGTTTCAATAACATCATCTAGTAAAATCCCAGGTCACCATCAATGGGGAAGAAATCCGGGTCCCCATTGGTTCCTGCAGCTGTTACTCACCCAGTAAAGAGAGTGACAGCAACAGGAGAATACTTAGTTTTACTGATTGGCACAGATGTTGGTGTAGCAATCAGGTTGCTGCTTTAAATGAACGTAAAATGCCACAGAATTTACTCTACTTAAAATTTTACTTTGTCTTATTATTCCTAATAGGACTTCGATCATTTTCTCATGTGGATAATTAAGAAAATTGTGTCTGTAGGATCATGCTAACTATGCAGAAATCCTCAGAAGCTGACATTACTCGTGTTCACTTCCTGAGGTTATAATTCTACAGGAATACAGCTGGATGTAAATGCCTTTGTCCAGCACCTTTTTTAATGGGTTGTAAGCGAAGAACAGAACTATAATCAATTACACGATTTGATAGGACAATGGAAAACCTTCTAGACAGTATTTTAATAATTTCTAGATGCTGGACTGGCCTGCGCAGTGATATCAGAATAATTATCATCGGTGCATTTAAGCCATATCCAGCTTCACATGGCTTATTAACCTCTGAGTTGGTCCTGGCTCAGACACCCATTTAATAATAATCACCGTTAAGCCATAAACTTACAATTATAGTCTATTAAATCTAGCAGCTGGTAAGGTGCCTTACAGTCTAGCTTTGCTTGGTAGACATTAGCATCAATGCTGTATCTTTGCTTTGTGTCACAGATAGCTGAGTAGTACCTGTCCCCTTTACATGATGAGCCAGTTATTGTATGGTCCTAGTGGCTTGCGCACAGAAAGCCAATGGGCTTTAATCTCGGTCTTCCTGTAGGAGCTTAAAAACATACCTTTTGTAATATAACACTAGGAGCTCCATGCTTTTGCACTGTGATTGCTAAATTCATTAAATATGGCAATAATAAGAATAACATTAAAATATTTAATTTTTTTGGAAAAAAATGTGTCTGTATTTTATTGATTTGCTTAAACACTTACGTCTTTAACATGGGATATGAAGCACCTTATGTTCTCAACCTTTAAAGTAAGCGCCCCCAGACTAGTAAAAAAAAAGTTCCTCAAAATTGAATATTCTGTGTGAAGTGTATTATAGACTAATCTTTACCAAACCGGACTGAACCAAGATGACAGATTTAGTGTGAGCAGGAATTCTACCAGGGGTGTACATCTCCTTACCTATATGGACTAGGAGTAATGATGATAAATTATCTTCTAGAAATATTGTGTTGCCTATAAACCTATTTAGTATATGGTTGATAAATGCAATTGGTGATAGATAAATTAGGGTGAACCATGGAAAGAGGATATGAGATGTAAAGAGCGCAAAGGAAAGGGAAGTAGAGGTAATATGAGATGTAAGATTGATAATAGCCTAACTGAGAAAGCATGTAAGAAATAGCAGAAGGTGTTTAGAGTCTCACTGCAGAAATATCCAAGGGTATCAGACAAAGAGGACCAAAAGCCATAATTCATGGTCAGAATAGTCTGGTCAGTGGCAGGCAGATTACAGTCATAAACAGTAAACAAGCCAAAAAGTCAGTTCAGGCTGCAATCCAAAGTGGAGTACAATAAACAAAGGAAGAATCAGTAAAACAGGAACCAAAACACAGGAACACTTTGAGGTGGACAAGCCAACAACTCAGCAAAGTCTGTTTACACTCTGCTGAATTTTAAATTCCATGTTCAGGTCAACAGACACATCATACAAACCCACAGACAGGCCATACTGGCTGCAATCATCCTCATTTACCACACAAGATGAAGCGATCACAGAATTATTTACTGCACATTGCAGTTTTCTGGGTGAATAACAGGACCCTGGTACAGTTAAATGTAGTTCTTATGCTAATAATTCTGACAGTGGAGTGATTTACAGGGCATTGCTCCTTACTGAAGGGCAGCCTCTGGATGCTAATAGGGGATAGAAAGGGGTACATCTTATTGACCCTACAAGTAGTACAGGAGCATTTATATTTGATGGAAGTCCCCATGAGTTTTTCTCTACTCCAAACCCATTCTGTCACACCATATTAAACAATTTACCTCTGCATCCTACAATATAAGAAGCTTGATACTTCATATTCAGTGGTGTGATCAACAAAGACAGGAGGAGATTGGGTAGGTACCCGACCAGTGTGTGACAGTGTCTTGGCCATCACATGTTTAAGTAAAGATATATGAAACACAGGGCGATTGTGTAAAGTATAGGGTAACTTATAGTGACCGTTATAGGGTTAATGATGTTAATAATGGGAAACGCACCAGTGTATTTAACTCCTAATTTTTTGGATCGGCATGTCATCTTTATGTTCTGTGTTGAAAGCCAGACGCTATCACCTATATTATAGTTCATGTTACTGGAAGTACTGGCATACTTCTTTTGAATTGAGAATGGATTTCCTTAAATTCTCTAATTGTTCTTTGATTGTTCCATTACCTACAGGAAAATTAAGGAATAGGAATCAGCTGGAACATGTGGAATGACGGTGGGGTCTATGCATTTTGATTGACTCATGAACAGAATTATTGAAGGAAAATTGAGCAATAGAGAGGAACCAGTACCAATCATCTTAATTAGCAAGTGTAACATCTGAGATATTGTTTATGAGATTGATTGACTCTCTGTTTGTCCATTTGTCTCAAGATGAAAAGCTGAGCTATAAAAAGGTTTCATTCTGAGTTGTCCATAACATTTCTTCCAGAACTTGGGTGTAAACTGTACACCTCTATCAGAAATTATTTCAATAGGAATCCCATGTAAATACATCATTTCTCTAATAAAGGCTTATGCCTTTTCTGCAGCATTGGGTATCTTGCTAACTGGAACAAAGTGGACCATCTTGGTAAGTCTGTCAAACATCTCCAAAATTCGTCATTATCTTACACAAGACACAGCTAAAATTCTAATACACTCTCTCATCTTATCTCGACTCGACTACTGCAATTCCCTCCTTGCTGGCCTAACCATCTCTCGTCTGTCTCCCCTCCAATCCGTAATGAAAGCCTCTGCTAGACTCATCTTCAATACCAAACGATCAGTGTCTGCAGCTCCTCTCTGTCAATCACTCCACTGGCTTCCCATAGCTTCCCGAATCACATTTTAAATCATGACCCTAACATATAAAGCCCTCAACAACAGTGCACCCCATTATATCTCTGCTCTTGTTTCAAAATACTCTCCCAACCGCCCCCTTCGTTCTGCTAGCAACCTTTTTCTTTCCTCCTCTCTCATCACCTCCTCTCACTCCCGTCTCCAAGACATTTCTCGTGCTGCCCCTACTATTTGGAACTCCTTACCTCGCTCCATTAGATTATCTTCCTGCCTCAAAACCTTTAAAAAATTACTAAAAACACACCTGTTTAAAAAATCTTATCACCTTCAGCCTTTATAATTACAACTGCACACTCCACACCTTAATAACACTCACACCCACAATCTACAGTACAACACAGAGACCCCTCCAACTGACTAAACAAATTGCATTCACGTTGCCATTTTGTATTTGTCACCCTCTTGTATCACACCTAAACCCTTAGATTGTAAGTTTGCGAGTTTTCAATTGTGTGTCTGTGTCTAGGAAACAAGCACTATGTATATTTGATTATATGCTCAAAAACAGGGCCCTCCATTCTTTACAAGGTGTTTAATTTGTTTTTTGCCATGTACTAAACCCCTGTACAGCACTACGGAATATGTTGGCGCGATATAAATAAAGATAATAATAATAATGACCATGATAGTATTGTATACATTTGATGGTGGTAACGCCAGTATAAATCCATTCCTAATGAAGACCATGGTTCTTGAGGAATACAGAGCCAACTGTGTCTTATTTCAGGCACATATATCACAGTCCTTTACAAATGAAATCATAGAAGGCCACCAAAAAGTTCCCTGAACTAGATGTAAAGTCTTTTTCATTCCAGGATGGCCAGCCAAAGGTGCATCATGTAGGGCCTGAAGTACCTGGAGACGTAGACTATGTTGTACATATATTCTTTCCTTTATGTAAAGTAGTTCATCTTTATGCACTGCCTTGACATTTGGAGGTAGTTGAGTATTCTTGTCAAGCTCTTTGCAGATTTCCTCTGGGTAGTAGTTGCACAAAGAAAGTCCTTGTGGATACAAAAAGTCTACACACCCCTGTTAAAATGTCAGGTTTCTGTGCTGTAAAAAATGAGACAAAGATAAATCATTTCAGAACTTTTTCCACCATAAACTGTATAACTCAATTGAAAAACCAAACTGAAATCTTTTAGGTAGAGGGAAGAAAAAATATAAAAATAAAATAATATGGTTGCATGAGTATGCACACTCTTAAACGAATACTTTGTTGAAGCACCTTTTGATTTTATTACAGCACTCAGTCTTTTTGGGTGTGAGTCTATCAGCATGGCACATTTTGACTTGGCAGGATTTGCCCACTCTTCGTTGCAAAAACACTCCAAATCTGTCAGATTGCGAGGTTATTTTGTTGTTTTTTTAAGTTGTAGATTCTGGTGGCCTGTATAAATGGTCACAGGGTGTTAAGCTGCCTCTAATAAATGTCTTCATTCTTCCAGTACCAGTTGTATTGATAAAGGTCCTCCATCTGTGACACTATTTATTTGTTCTACAGGGGATCATCTATTTGATGTGAAGGCAGAGTACAGTTGATCTTCCCTTATCCTGGATAGTAGGGTCTTCATATGTTCAATGTGTTCTTCCAAAGTCTCTGAATATATCCGGATGCTGTCAAGGTACACTGTACAATACAAATCTATCAAGCAAATCCTTGAATCCATCATTAATGAAGTAAAATCAATCTTAGAGTAAATGTTTGTACATGTAAACTATACATGGTCTAAATGATCTTTATTTTGAACAACAAAATAATTTCTTCATCAGGGGAAGTGGATGGATTATTAAATACTTTCTTAAAATTAGTGTCCAAGTATTATCTAAGAGTTTGGAATTCTGGTTTAGATAAAGGAAAGATCCACCCTAAAGGAATTTTAGAACTAGAGAGAAGATCAATAGGGTAGACATAGACCCAAGGAGAAGTTAATGTTTCAGCTTCTATTTTTTATTAAAGCCATCTCTGAACTATTCATATTCTACTGGCAATTTTTTAATATTCTCATTTTCTAGAGTGCCTGCTAAAACAGGGCGTTGTTTAACAGAAAGACAGCTTTGCCTGCAAAAAGGAGAAATCCTGTCAATTACTGGATTGTGTCTTTGTAGCCACAGAAGTCACAAAACAAGAGGGAAGAGGTGTGTAGATAAAATATAAACATTTATTTGTTCTTATGATTCTGGATAGTGAAACAGTGGTTCTAGTAACAGGTCTGGATCACATCAGAGTACCATCAATACATTGAATCTGAACTGGATTACGTCTTTCTTGCGTGGTAATATGGTAATCCTATACTAAAAGTTTATTCAGAAAATCTGGTCATGCCCTAGAATCATTAATTGCTCTTGTATGTAGCTGATGCTGACCCCAGTGCAGAACAACAGAAATTGTTAGATGGTTATGACCCCCCCCCCCCCCCCTTCTATAAGCTCTGTCTGCTGGAGATATAGGACCACGGGAGGCACCAATTTGCATAGGTTCTTCCTTTTCTGTAAGTGTAGGCTCAATTGCAGGTACCCTCTGAGACAATGTATATATTTGTGATGATAATATTGCTTCTTGTCTCCTTTCAAGAGTCTATTTGGATGATTAAGGTAATTAAACACAGCAATGAATCAGGACATTGTACCCTCGCCAACTCAGCTTGTCATTTCTCAGATAACCCAAGGCAGAATTGGCATTACAGTGCTGGCTCATTCCAGTTGGTATTTAGCAACATACAGCCCTATTAAATACCCTGAATGTGTAAAACTGTAGCCCGCAAGACTTACGGCTATTACATTGGCCCCATAAAGCGACCCGTTAACAATCTGCGGGTTAAAGGCAAAAAAAAACTACTGGACGTCGACATTTGAACTCCGCAGCCTAAATCCTTTGTTCTGTCAAGCCCGTAATTGTCCAATCACGCTATTAAATTACAACAGGTTTCCAAAGACGCCCTGGCATTCAAGCCCGTAACCCGCAAATGGAGGCAAAAACATTACGGCCTCCAAATAGGACCCGCAAAGGATTTACAGACAATTTCTCAACACTGTAAAAAACAATATAAACACACCAGTGAACTTTAAAATATGGCATGGGAAGGCATTACAACTACTCGCACAATAAACCCCAAATAAAAAATAGGCATTTAAAAATGATGTTATTTTATCATATGTTAGAATGGTCATGCATACTGCAACATGCATAAAGCAATTAAAGGCACACTACCTGATTAAATAGCAAAACAAAAACATGAAACTGATGCCATATTAACTCTTCCTCACTCACAGAGGCTCTAATGTTCACCCTGGAATATATATATGATTGCATACACATCTCGCTCATCCCATCTACATTGGGAAAACAAATAGTGGCCAAATTACACCACCACGTCACATAGATCAAGTACCAGGGGAACATTTTATTATTTGTTGCTCAGTCCTTAAGCCGCAAATTTAGTTAGGCACTGCCTGTGCTGTTCCACAAGGTTAGCATGCCAAAGATACTGGAGTGGGTTGCCAGTTCCTCCTCTAGTGGACTGGGATTTGTCTGACCTCTCTGCTATCACCTGCCCACCTGCACTGGCCCTATGGCCATGTGCCAAGATGTATACCCATTCCCATTTGGTGATCTACTATTATGTTTTGCTATTCATCAATTTATATTAGTGTGGTGTATGGTGCATCTTGGCACATGCCCACCAGCAATGTTGTGGGACTTTCCAGAATAGGTGTTGCGGAGATTACCCCTGATAGAGATGAGTTGGCTGTTGATCCACGTGCCACTGCACAGCCTGCAACGTGTTTTTGCGGCCCTTCCTGATGTGTTAGAGTAGATTAGTGTTGTGTATGTTCCCCTGGTCCCCTTGTGGATTGCTTAGTGGTGGTGGTGAAAGGGCTTGTGTACCTGAATGAAGCTGTGAGCTATACCATGTAGGGCCAATGTAGGTGGGCAGGTGATAGCAGAGAGGTCAGACAAATCACAGTCCACTAGAGGAGGAACTGGCAACTGACTCCGGTATCACCTGTCATATTAGGAACATCATATAACAATCCATTTCATAGAAAAAAACATTAATGTGCATACAGCAACCATATGGTCTCCATCTGCCATATTAAACAGATGCTAGAAATCATGGATCATGTGATACTACTCAATTCCACACACAGTGTGTTTTCATACACTAGCTCAAAGACAGGACCCTCCTTTCTTTGCTAAATGTTAATCTGTATTTATCACTGTCTAAACCTAATTTATGTACAGCGCAACGGAATATGTCGTCGCGTTATAAATAAACTATAATAATTACTGCTGATCCCCAAATAGTTGATAGGAATCTGGAAAACATAAAGAGGAGATGTTAGAACAATCATAAGCCATTATTATAGTACATCGTTTTTGCTCTGGACAGTACAATAAGCCAATTAACATGAACGTCATCTACGAGCAGTAAGATAAGAGATAGAGTAATAACCATATTCATTCTGGTCAGTTCAATCGGCCTTCCCGGAATATGTTTAGGATGTGTAATACAACAAGGCATGCTTCACTGAGGAAACAATATTACAGCAAAAAGTACTATCACTATCTACATGGAATAATTGTGCCATGCTGATATCACATCTCACTGGTATATGGGTGGTACCAAGGCCAGACGGATTACACTGTTCACATTACCCCTAAACAAATGCACATTGATTCTGATGTCAAACCACGTAAATCATCCATTTTGTTTGGATGACATGAAATACATTAATCCGATTTCACACTGTTAACGGGATGACATGCAACAAAACCACATGTATAACTACTGGTTTGGATTAGCAGATCCTAATGGGGCCGTGCAACTCTAAAGCTGGGACACTATTTATTATAATTGAAATTCACACCAGTCATGTCCGAGCCCGCACCTCATCTCACTCTTTCACATCTTGGTGGTGTAGGAGCATGGGGTGCCACTACGTTGGTTGACTGGGGATCACGTTGGGGTAGTGGTGAAGTCTGAGATGAGGAGGCCGACGTCTCGGGTTGCAGTTGTGCAACTGAAGGCTGAAGAGGTATGAGCTGGCGTTCGGATGAATTGCTGTCTGTCCCGAATCGCCCGTTCCTCATATCTCTCCATCCTTCGCTTGTGCCTCCTCACCTCAGAATGGATCGATCGGGTGCTCGCAAGGAGGGTGTGTGTGAGCCTACACTGCCTTCTGAGCAACCAGAGCCTCTCATTTTGTTGCTTCTTGCATGCCATGTCCTTCCTGGTGAAACAGGCCATGATTTCCCTCAAAGTCAAGGGTGGTTGTGTTGATGGCATTGTGGCTGATGTTGACTGCATTGGGGCCGGAGGTGTCGGCAGCAGATCCTGGGGTGTCGGCAGGAGGGTTGGGGTGTTGGGCCATGTTGGGAGAGCCCATTGTGTGGCAGGCCATGTTGGGGGAGCCCATTGCGTGTTCGCCCATGTTGGGGGACCCCATTATGTTTGGGAGTAGTTGTGGGCTGCCATGGCCGCAATGTTGTTGGAGCAGGTGGCAGCTGTGATGATGGCTAGGTCCAGGACATGGCCAGTAGAAGGGGCTGGAACAGTGACTCTCACTCCTGATATGCCGGTGAACCTGACAGGCCGCAACTAGTCCCACCTCCAGTGGAGCCTCCCCCTGTTCCACTGTGGGCGGCCTTGTCCTCCATGGTACTGAAATGGGAGAAAAAATATATTTGAGTTGGTTTCCCTACACAATTGACAGCTATGTGTTTCCATATCCTTGACATCATGGTCACCTGTGATTGACTGTGGTGCTTGTGTTACACAGATAAAACACGGCCTGCATAATGAGCATTGTGGATCATGGCTCATATGAATATGTGTACTGCAGGTGCGGTGTGTCATGTGCATCAGACACATGCTCTGCTGGATCTGCTGTGCTGTGTGTGAGACTGACCAATCTGTGACATATCCCAGCAATGTTTGTTAATATGCAGCTGAGACATAGTCCAGGTTAGGACAGTATATAACACAAACATGCAGTCCTACAGAGTCTGTATCCACATATGCCGCAGTGCGCATACCCAGACATGTACTCTCTTTTGAATGTCAAATCAATCTTGATCTAATAGCAAATTGGCATCTATCCTGTTATGGAGTCGGGACAAGTCCGCCACTTCAGTGCAGCCTCCAATCACTAGATGGCGCTGCTGATATTTTGCAACGCTGCCGAGATGTGAGAGAAATTCTAAGCTTATAATGTTAGCCTAACCCTTGAACTAACCCTAACCCTCACCCTAACCCCAACTCTCAACCTAACAGTTTTCCTAAGTCTTGACTCTAGGATATGGCACCAGAATTTCGACAGCGCCATCTAGCGGATGCTCACCATTACTGCTGCTGACTTGAGCTGCGCTACCATAAGTGGATAGGTCCGCAAATTGTACTCAGAATCAGTTTGGACTGCAGGTATTGGCCAGACATTTCATTGATACAAATTATGAAAAGGATATGTTTGCTACCAGGATTTATATGGTTATTGATGCCCCATATATCTTAAGTCATAATATAGGGCTTACCTGCTATTGTATGTCAGTTATCTATGCGTGTGGGCAGGGGTGTAGGAGGCAGAATCATTTTAGAGGGATACAGCTCATTGTATACACCAGCCAGATTACAAGCTTATTTATACATACAAACATCATGATATCTGCAGGATATTTGCCACCCCATCCCCCCCTCCACACACACACACACAGTTTCAAACACCAATGTGTGTGGTGTGATATGTGATATGATACTCATTCTGCATGGTTCTTGGCACACCCATGTCCACCTGTCCTGGTAGGCCCACCACTGCTGCTGGCTCAATCCACTCCCTCAGGGTCTGCTCCCATCTACAATAAGTGATGTTGGCCGGCAGCCCACCATCAGCTGCACGTGCAGTTCTTGCCTCCTCTGCCATCTTCCTCTTCACCTTCAGTTGGCTGTCGTCATATCTGTGGTTCACAGACCTTACGTCCCTATTTGCCACCCCTAATGCTGCAACAGCTGAAACAATCTGACTACAGGCCTCTGCCTTCTGGCTAGCCCTCACATATCTCCCACCATGTATGATCCGGATTTCCCTGAGGGGGATGTCCATCTCCTCTGGGCTATAATTGGGGGCCCTGTACTCTGCCACAGCCTCTTGCCCTTCCAACTGTGCCTGGAGTTCCTGGCCTCCCTTTCCTCTTGCGGGGGCCGGTCCCTCTCTGGTATCAGGCTCCTGACCCTCTGGCCCTACTCCTTGTGTGCCTTCATCTGGGGGCACATCCCACCCCTGCTGCTCTCCTCCACCTGACCTCGCTGACCTGGTTCTCCATCTCTCCATACCGCTCCTTCACTGCTCACTCTCCTCACTCTCCCCCTCAGGTGTTCCCCTCTCTCTCCTCCTTTCCTCTCTCCCCTCACTTTCCTCCTATGATTTATGAAATGAAAATAAGGATAAATAAGTATAGTATATACATGGATGTGTATGTGGTAAAACAAGGATGTATTATGTGTAGTATAGTAATTGTATAGAGGGGGGGAGGTTTCTATTGGCTGTTAGGTCTGCTTCAAACTACATGGTTACAGGTTTGGATCGTTACGGTCGATCGCGTCTCGGCCAGCCCCTTCACAGCTTGCGTGAACGGATAGGGTTTACGGCTTGCAGCTCTGGCCCGTAACTTGCTGCATGGTTGAATTTAAATAGCTCTGTAATGCAGCCGAATTTCAAGCCTGCAGCCTTTGCATGTGTGCTGATGCTGCTATGGGCTTCAAATGTAATGAGGCTGCTAGAGTCCTATTCTGTTAGAAGCTTGCAAATGTCTCTAACCTGTAATTTTTGCTGCAATTTTTTTTCTCTAAATGTCTAGATGTATTCTATTGACTCCAGCTCGCAATTTACCTCCTTAAGCCTAAACTTGTAAACCCGGCCTTTTTAAGTAGGATTTCAGGGGCATGAACATATGATCTGACAATATTTAAGCAAGCCGTAATTTACTTCTAAGACACAGCCAATAGCAAATGAATCCGTCATGACGTCAGTAAAACGTGGAAGTTAGACGTAATCTGCAATCAGGAGCTAAGAATTAATGAGAGCCAGTAAGTAATATTTGCCAATTGGGTTTGCAACCAAGCAATCTATAAAATGCATTAGATCATCTGTTTTAGTCCATGTGGGTTTCATGATATGTATTAACCCCTTGAGTACGGGATCGATATTAATCAGAAATTAAATTTAAAGTTAATATTTTTATATTGCATATATGTGGGTTTGAGACTGTTGTGCCTTCTCATCTTTTGTTGTGTATTTAATTGCTGCTACAGCTTTAATAAGTGTTTGAAAAAGCCCTTACGAGTCCTATATTTTTGATAGAAACTTGATACTTTTTCAGTTGCGGGTTAGACTTTATTTGTGAGCTAGTGCTATGGGTCTAATAGAATATCTATTTTGTGTAACTAACTATTTAGAGCTCATAATATTCGAGCTGTGCTAAAACCAATGGAGTTCTACGGCCACATTTGCATCTTTGGCTGGCCCATAGTGGTTGTGGGAGGGGAACTCGTAATTGGATTGTGAGTAGCTAATAGAATATGTAGAAATATTAAGTTGTTTTTAAGTGTATAAATGTACAAATTGGGCACTAGAATAGGGCCCGTAGTCTTCTGCAGGATTACTTGCTTAGTCTAGAGTTCTCAAACCTGTCTCTGCAGGCTCAGGAATGGTAAACAAGCCAAAAGGTTGGGGGCACCAACCTTGTAGACAGGAAGCCCCCAAATTACTTTGCACTGGGGCCCTCCAATGTCTCTTTATACTATTCTAAATATATATGCTCAGCCTATCCATTTAAAATATATATGGACATCTATCTGTATAGGGGGCTTGCAAGGATACGAATATTGTGACTCATAGGTAAATAAACTACATGAGATAGAGTGGAGGATGTGAGAGCCATTGTATGCAGCGTCTTAACTTTAACAAACATAAATAAGAATGACGCAACGTATAAGAGGTCCCTTTAGGGTAAATATTTGTTTCCATCAATGGGATGTATACACCCTCACTTTGTGAGCATATGGCTTCCTAAATCAGTTGGTGACAGGCAATGAGTGTTTTGCAGTTATTAGTTTGTTTATATTTATTGTGTCCCATTTTCATAGATAATACAACTGTTATTGACATATACCTGGTGTATTTAAATTCCACTTAATAATAATTTACATATATTTTTATTTATGTTTCTGTTGCTTTCACCCTTTCACTGGCAGAGCGCTAGTAATGCATTATTTTTTCACCCCAAAGTGTTCCCCTTCCGATGTCTTGATTACATCGCTCCCATAGGAAATCTTACAAGCCAAAAGTTCAGGTAACCCTTAGAGTTGCTATTACATGGGTAAAAAACCCTTCTGTGAACCCTTACTAGTAATCACTATGTGTTATATATTTCCTGTGTTTCTACCTAAACTGTGATTATATGGCTCCTGTAAGAAATATAGCCTAATCCTACATTTTCCAGCAAAGCCCTGCAGGAGCTCTCAATTAGCCTAAACACTACATGTAAACCCAACTTCCTGCAGCACCTAAATCACTACTCATTAAATGTAAAACTATACCCTTTGTTGTTGGAACAGGGAAGGGATAAATATTATAAAAAATGAATGTCTGGGAGTTTAAGACTCCCCCCACGAATGACCTGCTACCCTGTATGAGCCTGGGCATCCCACAGGACCCCTCAATAGCTGGAAAGCCACTGGACCTCCCTTTCTCCAACCCCTTGTGGTTTGGGATGGGATCCATTAACCCTCATTACCACCGATGTCCACCTATATATTATATCCCATAGAAATCCCCATATAACTCTACCTATGTCCTATGGATTGCCATGGCATCTCATCCCCTACCACAAGTTTTCTTTTTGACCCTACCCCCCATGGGTCCGACTGCCTCTCTAGTATATCCTCTTGGATGTCCACCCACCATCTGAAACTCAACATGTCTAAGACTGAACTCTTAATCTTCCCACCCTCTACTACAGCTTCAATTCCTCACATCTCTCTCTCTGTCAACAACGCCATCATCACTCCCACCTCCCAAGCCCGTTGTCTCGGGGTTCTACTGGACCCTGCCCTCTCTTTCATCCCACACATGCAGTCTCTAACCAAATCCTGTCTTTTCCATCTAAAAAACATATCCAAAATACGCCATTACCTTACACAAGACACTACTAAGATTCTAATACACTCTCTTATCATTTCTCGTCTTGACTATTGCAACTCGCTCCTTGTTGGCCTGCCCATCACTCGCCTCTCCCCACTTCAATCCATAATAAATGCCTCCGCCAGACTCATCTTCAGTACACATCGTTCAGTGTCGGCAGCTCCTCTTTGTCAATCACTCCACTGGCTTCCCTTAGCCTCCAGAATAAAGTTTAAAATCTTGACCCTAACTTATAAAGCCCTCAACAACAGCGCACCCCCATACATCTCTGCTCTCATCTCCAAATACTCCCCCACACGCCCTCTTCGTTCTGCTAACGACCTTCTTCTTTCTACCACTCTTGTCACCTCCTCTCACTCCCGCCTCCAGGACTTTTCTCGCGCTGCCCCTATTCTCTGGAACTCCTTGCCTCGCTTCACCAGACTATCCTCCTGCCTTAAACACTTCAAAACATCAATAAAAACGCACCTCTTTAAAGAAGCCTATAACCTTCCTCCCTAACATGCTCAGCACTGCTCATCACTACTCTCTCCCTACTGTACCACATACAAACTTTAACCTTTAGATTGTAAGTCTGCGAGTTTCAATCCTGCGCAGTGCTTTAGGGAAAGCACTATGGACACTGGATTCCAAGCTCAAAGACAGGGCCATACACTCTTTGCAATGTATGAATCTTTAACTTGTCATTGCCTGTAACTTAACTTATGTATAGCGCTACCGAATATGTTGGCGCGTTACAAATAAACGATAATAATAATAATAATAAGGACCCCTATAGTCCCTAACACTAACCCACTAACTACAAACAATTATTGAGTATTTGAATTGCCTAACTCTAATTGGTTACTTAGTAACCAATCAGAAAATGCTACTGTCCCATTTCTGACTGGTTAAAAGCTCAGCCAATTAGAATGCAGAGATTGAAAATATTTTAACCAATTCAGAGGGCTATATTTACCCCTATTATGGTTGGTTAAAACAGCAGCAAATCAGAATAGTGTTTAATTATAGGGCTACCCTTATCTGACTATTGACAAAGCCAAAAGGGGAAGGGAATCTAAGCTTAGCAGGGAAGGGAATCTGAGACACCCAAGCTAAAGTAATAGATGAGGGGGTAGCAGAATATAGACAGTGTGTTTATTAAGCCCTGCATTTATAATTACTGTTTAACCCTTCTCTGCCATTGACGTTTTTTAGACATATACAGTGCATATAAAAAGTCTACACACCCCTGTTAAAATGTCAGGTTTCGGTGCTGTGAAAAAATGACAAAGATACATAATTTCAGAACTTTTTCCACCTTTAATGTGACCTATAAACTGTACAACTCAATTGAAAAAACAAACTAAAATCTTTTAGGTAGAGGGAAGAAAAAATATAAAAATAAAATAATATGGTTGCATAAGTATGCACACCCTTAAACTAATACTTTGCTGAAGCACCTTTTGATTTTATTACAGCACTCAGTCTTTTTGGGTATGAGTCTATCAGCATGGCACATTTTGACTTGGCAAGATTTGCCCACTCTTCTTTGCAAAAACACTCCAAATCTGTCAGATTGCGAGGGCATCTCCTGTGCACAGCCCTCTTCAGATCACCCCACAGATTTTCAATCAGATTCAGGTCTAGGCTCTGGCTGGGTCATTCCAAAACGTTAATCTTCTTCTGGTGAAGCCATTCCTTTGTTGATTTGGATGTATGCTTTGGGTCGTTGTCATGCTGAAAGATGAAGTTCCTCTTCATGTTCAGCTTTCTAGCAGAAGCCTGAAGGTTTTGTGCCAATATTGACTGGTATTTGGAACTGTTCATAATTCCCTCTATCGTAACTAAGGTCCCAGTTCCAGCTGAAGATAAACAGCCCCAAAGCTTGATGCTGCCACCACCATGCTTCACTGTGGGTATGGTGTTCTTTTGGTGATGTGCAGTGTTGTTTTTGCGCCAAACATATCTTTTGGAATTATGGCAAAAAAGTTCAACCTTGGTTTCATCAGACCATAACACCTTTTCCCACATGCTTTTGGGAGACTTCAGATGTATTTTTGCAAAATGTAGCCTGGCTTGGATGTTTTTCTTCGTAAGAAAAGGCTTTCGTCTTGCCACTCTATCCCATAGCCCAGACACATGAAGAATACGGGAGATTGTTGTCACATGTACCACACAGCCAGTACTTGCCAGATATTCCTGCAGCTCCTTTAATGTTGCTGTAGGCCTCTTGGTAGCCTCCCAGACCAGTTTTCTTCTCGTCTTTTCATCAATTTTGGAGGGAGCTCCAGTTCTTGGTAATGTCACTGTTGTGCCATATTTTCTCTACTTGTATATAGATATACTGTGCTCCATGGTATATCTAATGCCTTGGAAATTCTTTTGTACCCTTCTCCTGACTGATACCTTTTAACAATGAGATCCCTCTGATGCTTTGGAAGCTTTCTGTGGACCATGGCTTTTGCTGTGGGATGCGACTAAGAAAATTTCAGAAAAGACCAACTAGAGCAGCTGAACTTTATTTGGGGTTAATCAGAGGCACTTTAAATGATGGCAGGTGTATGCTGACTCCAATTTAACACGATTTGGAATGTGATTGCTTAATTCTGAACACAGCTACTTCCCCAGTTACAGCACAGAAACCTGACATTTTAACAGGGGACTAGTGAAGTGTGTTTAGTCTCGGTAGGGGGTAGAGTTGTTATGGAGTTTCAGACTCTGAATCTTCTACGGGTATACATAGGGGAGGTTATGAGGCCTAAAGAGCTGCTGGCAACCCCCTGGGTATGACTTAGATATTTTATGGGAGTTATTTAGTGGGAGCCATGTAATAGCTCTGCAAACTTTTTTTGTAAAAAGTTTTGAAGGGTCAAGTTAGCCTTATAAGAAGTCCCTACTGAGCCATGTAATAGAGTCCATCACACATAAATAAAATGGCCCCTTCTATCCAGGCTATGCATTTACTGCAGGGTATTGGGGCATGTTTGTGCTGTACAGGGATTAGTTGACGGCATCTCCTCATCTGGCCCTTCTCAGATCCTATTCCTGTTCTGCCAGCTGTGAGATATTTTAGGTGGTCACAAGACTAGGTCTTCCTGCACATTGCCAGGAATTCATAAGGGAGGGGGGCAGGACAGAAATAAGCAAGTGACTCACACATGGGCTTACATCAGTGCATAGAGGGCACTTGAGAAGTCCACCTGCATGCAGGGTGCGTGTCTGCAGGGATATTGACCAATCCCCAAGCGCACTGGGACACGGGACACATAATGATCCTGTTGCACTTAAACAGTAATATTAACAATCAACTGACCTGGGCAGTGTATATTAAGAACACTGATAGGTCATATTTAAGGGGCTCTTCTGATGGCGACATTTATCAATACAGCCTTTCATTTTTTATTATTATATTTAGTATAGCTCTAATGAAGGCAGACATTTGTTTTTGCTCTTAAAGTAATTAGACAACTAGAAGGAATTAGAAGAACCTTGAATTCAGATAACATTGTATTCAGTTACCAATATATCCCATAGGCCAAAACATGGCCATGAGATACAATAAAGACTCTATTTTATCAAACTAAAATAATTTGTTTTATTAAGTTTATCAATTAAGTTTAATCAATTAAAACTCATAACTGGGAGGAATTAAAAGCAAACACAATTGAATCAAATGGGGAACCTGGCCACCGATTTTTGCAAGTTCAACCATCCTGGCAGCTCAGTATGATCTTTGTATCTCAGTTACATTAGTACCTTAGATATTACAAGTTGAGCAGTTTTATTAACAGTTTGTAACATGGGTACCAGTTTATCGCAAATTAACAACTTATTCATAGTTATCTATCTCAGTGTGATTTGTGTATCTGGGTACTGAATCAATAATTAGTACAAAAACATGTATTTCTGTTATTTTAGCTATTAGACACAAGTAAAACAACAAGTAGCCACTTCTTAAACTCAAGAATTAGTAAAGTATAATGTTTTGGTCGTTGTCATACACATATTACAGTTGTAATCCAATGAAAGCATGAATACTAGTGTAGCAATTTATCAATGCACCGGAATTCATCCAAAATCCAATATTCATTAAAAAAAATCCAATATTCATCACGAAAATTCTATATTTGTCCAATTTAGTTTTTGTCCATCAGGAATGGATTAATGATGGATGTAGAGGTCCCACTGTATATCCTTTTATTGGGCTCTATTCTATTGCCCAATTCTCAAAGTTACACTCACTTAAAACCCCTCTGAACATTGCCACAGATTCTATTAGCTACTCACAATCAGACTTTGAGTTCCCCACCCACAATTACTACGGGCCAGCTAGACCTGCAGATCTAGTTTGCAAATATTTTGAAACTCACAAATGAAAAAAGTATTGTGTTTCGGTAAAAAATATTACGAGTACTCAATTATTTGTTTTAACAGCTATTTAAAACACTATACTGTCCTTTTTAAATATGGGAAAGCATAGAAATACATAAGATTTTTTTTTTTTTTTGTGTGAAATGGATGCCGTGGTTAATACATATCATGGAACCTGCATGGACTAGAACAGTTGCTTTAATGAATTTTATTGATTTCTACATTGCGAGTCCGATTGCTAAATTTACTTCTCAACACTAATTCATTTTTTAGTCTCTGAGTGAAGTTTAAGTATAAACTCCATGTTTTACTGATGTCATGATGACGGTCTCATTTACTATTGGCTTTGTCTAAGTAGTATTGCGAGTGTATAAGAAGTAAATTATGGGCTTGCTTAAATGTTGTCAGATTATGTGACCGCGCCCCCTGAAAGCAGACTTAATATATCTACCTATTTATTTCTAATATCTATTAGCCTCTATAAATAATCTTCTGTACCTTACAGTAGAGTCTGCAATCAAGTTAATTCATATTCAGGGACCCGACACTAGGAAGTAGATGATAGTATGGTAAGCATGAGGTCCTTACCACTCATATAATGAGTGTAAGTCTGCAGTATCATTTAGGATGTCATAATGTAGTACAATTATCAAAATTACAGTAAGCACGCCAATAATATCAACTCATTATTATTACAGATAAACATAATTATGATTTGACAATACTAGAGAGTACCAGAGTACACTGAGTACATCACGTTCTATTCTTCCATTAGAGTAAGGGGAGATGGAATTGAGTTATTAGCCATTGACCGAGCCAAAGTAAGATATCTTGTAGGTTAACACTGTCATAAGAAAGTTAAAGTGTTTCAATCTAATCCATTATTTAAAAGAATTTGACAATTGTTTAAAGTCACAATTGAAGGTTTTATACTAAGTAGATAGAACAGCATGCATATAATACAAAATGATATAGACAATATTCAATTTTGTAAAAGGATGGCAGTAGAATAGGCCTGTGACTGTCGGAGTGCCCTCCTAACTGGAAGGCTCACTAGTTGTATGCCCGAATATAACTTGTGTACCGTGAATGAGAAAAATAATTAGAACCAATATGTTTCTGAATGGTACTGCAGGCTGTAACCACAACTGAACAAACAATATCTTCTGTGATCCTATTATAGGGAACCTCACAGTCCTTGGTTTATAATATATATTTCAGATTGGGGAATAAGCCCTGTCCCTATACTTCAGCCTAACAATCATTTTGTTTCGTCTGTCCTTGACGGCTTTCTCAAAGGCAAAATTGACTAAATCTACTACCATTCAACTTCAAATCATAACCTTTTGTTCTTGCATTCCTCTTTGTCTGGAAAATACTTTCTTGCTAAACGTTATTAACTCCTTTTATATATTTGAAGGTGTCACGGCACAAAACTCCTGGCCATCAGGCATCCTCCAACTACCACCAGTGAGGGTCCTCTCACTGTGATTAAGTAAGAGATAATGGCACACGGACCTTTCAGGAGTAGCCTCAGGAGCAGATATAGATGGCCACCGAGTCAGGTGGCTTGCTCCCCGTTCAACGGAACCCAGCAAGCTGGACCAGCAAGGCTCTGGAACCCAGACCAGTTAGGCTGTGGTTCGGGATCTGTGAGAGGGTATGTAGCACTCAACCACCTGGATGTTGGACAGGAATACATGATCACAGGAACACTGGAGTCGGCTGCTTGAGCCAAGATACACAGTCCAGACACTGGTATACTGTCCCAAGAGGGTACTCTGCACTTTATTTTCAACAGAACATTTATAGGCAAGCAGAACAAACTAAATTATGATTCATCCAATACATATGATTAAGTTGCCTATCCATAATTAGTTAAGTCAATCAGCACCTCATTGTCCAACCTGAAAGAAGAAGTGTGATTTAATCCCATCACAGGGTGGGCTGGTACTTACATGTCCATCAGTCAACTCAAACTCAATATGTCGAAGACTGAGCTCCAAATCTTCCCTCTACTTATGCAGCATCCACTCCTCAAATATCCCTCACTGTTGACCATGCCATCATCATACCCACCTCTGGGCCCACCTTCTACTGGACTTTGCATGACAAAGAGGCCCTGATGTGCCCTGTGTGACCTCAAGGGTCTAGACATATGGACACCCGGACTGTATATCTGCAAGCCTTATGGATATTACCAGGACGGTAAATATTGAGCTGCCTTTGTTGTTTTGAACTATGGACTGTTTTGACAAATTTGTAAAGCACTTTGGACAACAGCGCAATACAAATGTAAATAAATACAATTAAATAACTAAAAATAAGCTAAAGGTTCACATTACAGTCAGGTGTGGTCTCTCTAGCTTTCATAAATAGAACAGGTACAGAACTGCCCTACCAGGGGCATAATCAGAAATGGTACAGATATTAAGGGGTCATGTTGGTCAAGCTGTTTTTTTGAACAACTAAACTTGGTGATGGCCAAATGTTTTTAGAATAGACTGCGACAAAAATTGAGAACAACTAAAAACTTATGCTTTAAAAACAATGTTGTTTTAATGGGATTTTTTAACCAGATATAGAATAACAGTAAGTATATGTAATTCTTAGCTCTTATGAGGAGCAGCGTAAAGTCAAAGGATTTATAAAGTCGGTGCCTTATATGAATACTTTGCATATGCGGTTTCCCATATAAAGATTATCTAGAAACCCTATCAGGTTCCCCCTGAGCCTGAAAGGTGTAACTAATGCACCCCAAAAACTACCATTTCCATATTTTCTAGATAGAAATACCTAGCACAAGTTTTAAATTGCACTCACTATTATAAAATATATAGACACTAGCACTTCATTAAGTCAATACATTTATTGACTCACAGTATATTTTTTAAGATAAGTAGTTTAAATCATAGATAGAACTGATAAATAATTAAACTCAATGTTTAGTGCTCCAATTGCTGTAGCAGACATTGGATTTAAACGAGAATAATTAACAGTTTAGTCGCCTTGCACAGCAATTGGCACATTATCTATTTGCTTTCTCATAGTAAACTGAGTAACTAAACGTGCTAATTCACTATATAAATAGCAATACGGCTCTAGACTCAGTAGAGTGCACCATTTGTTCTATAACGAATTACACTTTACACCAAAATTGCACTAATCCCTTCACCTAATAGTTGGAATCTAGTTGGAATAGTTGGAGTTTAAATGGCACTCACAATTACAAAACATATAGGATACAAAATGGCTTAAAAATCATAAAGGATTTGAATCTGTTATAGTCAGTTAATAAACTAATAGGGAAAAGAGGAGAATAAGAGAAGAAAGGAGGGGGGAGAGGAAAGGACAAAGAGTAGAGGAGGAAAAGAAAGAGAGACAGAGGCAATAATGTGGACTTAAATTTAAAATGACAATTAAAATTCCAAAGTACTTGTCAACGAAAACATATATTATAACTCATGGCTAAGCCCAGCAACCCAATCTGATTACCCTCGATATCCGATTGGAGACATTCCACCATTGGACAGTATTTAAACTTTCTACTGTTAGAAACGACTATTCTTGCGTTTGTGTTTTCCCACTTTTTTTTTTTTACTTCTTTCTCTCTTTGCTCGCCTTGCCCTCCCCCTAGTTTTAACCATAACTAATCCTAAAAGATCATTGACAGAATTACACAGAGTTATTCATCAATATAGTAATAGGACCTATTATAAACTGAACATTTTTGAGTCTGAAGCCTTCTCTATCAACATTCAAGGGACTGAAAGAGAAAAACTGATAGAGGAATTTTCTTATGATTGGAAATCAAATTCATTGACCACGTAGAGATATAATTTTTGCCAAATATAATAAATTAAACAAGGATATTAATTCAACAATCACAAATTGGAATAAACGTAATCTCTCTTGGTTGGGATGCATAGCTGTAATAAAAATGATGATCATACCACAAATTCTGTATTTTTTAAGATGGTTACCCTTGAAAATTCCAATTAGTTTATTAACTATACTTCAGAAAAAAAATAGTTCAATAAATACACAAGAATAAAACACCACGTATAAGTACAAATACTACAATAAAAACATTTGCCAAAAGGGAGGCCTCGCTGCTCCCAACATTATGGGATATTCAAAAGCCATAATATTAACTCACAATACTTAAAATAGAAAGATAAAGAGCTTCCTAGATGCATAACGATAGAAAGAGAATTAGCTTGCAATAATGTTTGGGAATCTATGATATGGGAAAATAAAGAAAAAATAAAAAAAAATGATAAATTACCACTAATACCAAAAGCTCTAACGAAACAGTGGTTTAAAATCAATGATAATTTGCTTCTAATTCAATTTCCGTCACCCATTACACCAATATGGAAGCCTACTAAAGAACTTTTGCCTTTTCTGAAATTAGACCGAACCAAATGGGGAATTAGAAGTTTAGAGGATATATATCTAAATGGAGAACTGAAAATCTTCTCATATATTTCAGAGGAAAATAAAATCTCAAAAGATAAATGGCTGTGGTATAATATATTATCTACAACAATAGCAGAATCAGACTATAATCTTAAAACAGTCCGAAAACTATCACATTTGGAGATAAACATTTCTCACATTAATAAAAAACATACAATTTCAAACATAATGAAAAGCATTAAATCAGTAAGCAAATCCATAAAATTGAATGGTATACTTAAATGGAAAGAAGAATGCCATAAAAAATGGGAAGATAAGACTTGGGAGACTTCTTTCCATAATATGGGAAAATATATAAAATGTACCACCTTTAGAGAAGTACAATTTAAAATCACCCAGAGGTGGTATATTACTCCTCGGTTACTAGCCAAGATAGCCCCAAATTCTAATAAGACATTTGTTGGAGATGCAATATGCAAGAAGCCTCCCAAATGCACATGTGGTGCTCCTGTTCAGTAATTCAATCATATTGCTCTAATTGTATTTTTCAATGATCTAAAATGATAAAAAAAGATATAGAGTTTGAATTAGAACGGATTCTGTTCCATTTCTTTCCCAAAACAAAACATAAACAAATCCTTAGTAGATAGAAATAAACTAATTGAAACAGATTTCATAAAATAGAACTTAAAGCAGCAAAATAAAATTAGCCAAAAATGTCTTTTATGGAACTAAAAACTATATTTCAGTGCTATCATAAGTAAAATTTCTCTCCATATTACTTTTAAACATTGAATTTAAGAAAACAAAGAAAGGAAGAAGGGAGGGGAGGAAAGGGAAGAAAAGAATAAGAAGGAAAAGAGACCACGAAGCAGAGGAATTTTTACAGGGTTAGGCCAGCTTTCGCTGAGCCGACTCTATCTCTTTCTTTCTTTCCCCATTCGTCTTTACTTTTTTTTTTTCTTTTGCGGGATTTAAGTTTGTATTATATATAAATTTGAAGCTCAAGATATGTTAAAACAGAGGAAAAATGGAACTTTGATAAATGTTGTCAATGTCTTGAAACCTTAATGTAATTTTATAAGTGTATATCCCAAATGTTTATTTTTCTTTGACTTTGTATTTTGTAAAAGGAAAAATGTATAAATAAAAAAAGATGTATATATAGATAGATACAGACAGACAGCGAGATAGATAGATATATTAGGAGATGTAAAGTATCCCTTTAGTCCTGGAGTATTTTCAGTGGATTGAAAATGTCACATTACATGGACTGACCTCACAACATTTCAGGTGTACTAAGGGCCTCATTCAGTTGCGATTCAGATAATTCTAAAGGGCTCTATATAAACACATAACATTTTTTTTACAGAAGTTTTTAGTTAGTGAACTTCTATCCAAAAGTGAGGTCTTCACTAACTAAATGCTAAAAGCTTATCTGAATCAACTAATAAATCTTCATATCCCCCCCCCCCCCCCCCCCAATATGGAGACTCACAGTTTGCTACCCACCTCTCACAGTAGCAAACTCAGATGAATGGGGGATGGGACAGCCTGGCAAAACAGCCCCCTATATATGAGAAGAAGGAAATAAAAAATAGGCGTAACACAAAATGATATCATTTAGCCAATACAGCTTTATTATATTTGATGTAATGCGTTTAAAGGGACATGCCTTGTTTTACCAGTATGGTGACCCATTAAGAGCATGAAAATAGGATTATATATTTTGCGCTTCCTAATGTAAAAGTGAGGCCTCTGCTTTGGGATGTGACCCCCTCCCAAGTGTATGAGCTGCGAGCGAGCGCGGAGCTCCATCAGCTGTTACAGTCATGTCCCAGACATGTCACCTGTTGGGTATTCCCTCGCTCTGAGCTCTCCCTACAGACCCCTTGTAACAGGAGCTGTGTGAGTCAGGGAGGATTTAATACCCAGCATGCAGTGCAAGGCTGACCCTCCTGGCCATAACATATAACCGCTGCATCCAGCCTCGGACTTGAATAAGGAGATTAAAGGGATATGGAAGGTTTCTGGATTTTACTTGGTATATAATATCCCAGTGTATTTATTTATGTCATTTATTTTATTAAGAAGCGCTTATATGTTCTGTTTTAATAATAATCAAAACCAATATTACCTACTTGGGTCTGCCCTCTGCAGCTCATGAAGACACAGACTGTAGTTCTTGCTGTGCCTCATACTAAACAATCAGTGGCTATCTCAGCAACATTCTGCTGAGACATGACCCCTGATAGGCTAGGACACCACACTGCACATGCAGCCCTACTGAGACAGTATCTGCTTATGCTGCAGTGGGCATACCCATACAGGGACTATTTGGTTGTAGGCAGTAAATACAGAGCTTATAAGCACTTCCTAATAAAATAAAGTACATAAAAGTAAATAGATACACAGGATATTATATACCTAGTGACACCCAGGAGCCCTCCTCATCCCAATAAATGGGCACGGAAGTAAAACAAATGTACAAGAGGTGTCTAAACATGACAAACATTTGTTTGTTTTTTGGCATAAAAAAAACTGTTTTTCCTTTATGAATTATAAACTATATTAGGCAGCAAGTGAGATTAGAAACACAGCCTCTGATGTATTACTTTTATATATGCTGCTGTAAGATCTACCATTTCAGTTTCCAGTGATTCACTTACTAATATGGGAGCAAAGATACAATGCCTCTAACTGCACTATGTGGCAGCTACAACTGCCAGTGCTTTCATTAGTGCTAAGTGTTATTTTAAAAGTAAACACAATGAAAGCCTGCAGTAGAGATTCATTGTATATAAAAGTGTGAAGTTTTTACCTTTGTTTTCCATTATTTATCTTTTTCTGTTTTTTTCTTTATATTGCCCATTATCAGGTTTATTAAGGCCGTATAGAAAGATGAGGCCACAGTGGGGCCTTAAAGAGAAAAAGTCACCTCCCGGCTCACCGAGGGTGCTGATAAATCGTTGCAATATTAATTATTACATTTTCATTTATTACACTAATTAATATACAAACTATGGATAAGTGAGACCCGCCACACCCTCCTCTCACGCAGCGCTTTTTCTCAGAATAATCAGATTACTCTCAGTGTATTAAATGTTATGTTGTAATTCTGAACAAAAAAACAGAAGTGTGCGGAGATAACACAAATATATTTATATATCATTAGGCTGTAACAAATTACAAAATAAAGTTTCTGCATAACACAGGATATTGGCCAAAACTCTCTAAATTTCATAAGTGTTGCTAAAAGCATGATGAATAAATAGATAGAGAGACAAATAGATAGACAAATAGATAGATAGATAGATAGATAGATAGACAGATAGACAGAGTGATAGATAGATAAATAGATAGATATTATACTGTATATCTATAAGTAGATATCTATAGGTAGATATTGATACTGATTGGTAGATAGAGGGGTTAGGTTTGCTTGATAGAAATACGAAATTATATATATATATATATATATATATATATATATATATATATATATATACACACATATACATATACAGTGGATATAAAAAGTCTACACACCCCTGTTAAAATGTCAGATTTCTGTGCTGTAAAAAAATGAGACAAAGATAAATCATTTCAGAACTTTTTCCACCTTTAATGTGACCTATAATCTGTACAACTCAATTGAAAAACAAACTGAAATGTTTTAAGTGGAGGGAAGAAAAATAAAAAAATAAAAATAATGTGGCTGCATAAGTCTGCACACCCTCTTATAACTGGGGATGTAGCTGTGTTCAGAATTAAGCAATCACATTCCAAATTGTGTTAAATAGGAGTCAGCATACTCCTGCCATCATTTAAAGTGCCTCTGATTAACCCCAAATAAGGTTCAGCTGCTCTAGATGGTCTTTCCTGAAATGTTCTTAGTCGCATCCCACAGCAAAAGCCATGGTCCACAGAGAGCTTCCAAAGCATCAGAGGGATCTCATTGTTAAAAGGTATCAGTCAGGAGAAGGGTACAAAAGAATTTCTAAGGCATTAGATATACCATGGAACACAGTGAAGACAGTCATCATCAAGTGGAAAAAAAAAGCACAACAGTGACATTACCAAGAACTGGAGCTCCCTCCAAAATTGATGAAAAGACGAGAAGAAAAGAGGCCTACAGCAACATTAAAGAAGCTGCAGGAATATCTGGCAAGTACAGGCTGTGTGGTACATGTGACAATCATCTCCCGTATTCTTCATATGTCTGGGCTATGGGGTAGAATGGCAAGACGAAAGCCTTTTCTTACGAAGAAAAACATCCAAGCCAGGCTACATTTTGCAAAAACACATCTGAAGTCTCCCAAAAGCATGTGGGAAAAGGTGTTATGGTCTGATGAAACCAAGGTTGAACTTTTTGGCCATAATTCCAAAAGATATGTTTTGGCGCAAAAACAACACTGCACATCACCAAAAGAACACCATACCCACAGTGAAGCATGGTGGTGGCAGCATCATGCTTTGGGGCTGTTTTTCTTCAGCTGGAACTGGGGCCTTAGTTAAGATAGAGGGAATTATGAACAGTTCCAAATACCAGTCAATATTGGCACAAAACCTTCAGGCTTCTGCTAGAAAGCTGAACATGAAGAGGAACTTCATCTTTCAGGATGACAACGCCCCAAAGCATACATCCAAATCAACAAAGGAATGGCTTCATCAGAAGAAGATTAAAGTTTTGGAATGGCCCAGCCAGAGCCCAGACCTGAATCCAATTGAAAATCTGTGGGGTGATCTGAAGAGGGCTGTGCACAGGAGATGCCCTCGCAATCTGACAGATTTGGAGTGTTTTTGCAAAGAAGAGTGGGCAAATCTTGCCAAGTCAAAATGTGCCATACTGATAGACTCATACCCAAAAAGACTGAGTGCTGTAATAAAATCAAAAGGTGCTTCAACAAAGTATTATTTTAAGGGTGTGCATACTTATGCAACCATATTATTTTATTTTTATATTTTTTCTTCCCTTTACCTAAAAGATTTCAGTTTGTTTTTCAATTGAGTTGTACAGTTTGTAGGTCACATTAAAGGTGGAAAAAGTTCTGAAATGATACATCTTTGTCTCATTTTTTTACAGCAAAGAAATCTGACATTTTAACAGGGGTGTGTAGACTTTTTATATCCACTGTAGATAGATGAATAGATAGATAGACATAGATAGATAGATAGATAGATAGATATAGATAGATTATAAGAGCTCTCTAGCTCCATCTGGTGGCATGAATATGTAGTAACTTACACAGAGAGAGCAGACAGTAATTATATGCAACACATAACGCCTGTTTGTTACACAAGAACCTGCACTGCACCTGTATATGCGAACTTGAATTTACATTATTAGAGATGTAAAAATAAAACTGGATTTAATAATGCTGTATATCACAGAGCTGTGTATGTCGCAGCGCAGTGTATGTCGCAGCGCAGTGTATGTCGCAGCGCTGTGTATGTCGCAGCGCTGTGTATGTCGCAGCGCTGTGTATGTCGCAGCGCTGTGTATGTCGCAGAGCTTGCCTCCTCACACACCTTTGTTTCATGTAGCTTTCAAAATGCTGTTACCTGATGCTGTTAGGCCATAAATACTCAAAATGTAATGATATATGTTAAATAAATAAATATATATATATATATATATATATATATATATATATATATATTGAAAAGGGAATATTTGAAATACAACATATGGATGGACAACATGATATATATATATTATTATAATTATTATTATCTTTATTTGTAACATGTGTAAATATATATATATATAACAAATCCCTATGTCATTAGTCACATGGGGGTTGCTCTGTCACCTATATCCATTAGTGGTTCCATGTCTATGTGACTCCCATCAGATCCCGGTCCTGTGACCCGCTGCAGGATCTATTCTGAGATAGGAGAATGCCGGGTCCCCTCTGCAGCCCCCGTGTCCTTTACAAAGTCCCTGTTACCATAAAAGGTGTCAGTGGAACCTGCTCGGGTTTTGAAGGTAAACAGAAACATTTTTTAATAATAATTCATAATGGGAGTTTATTGTAGATACTGAATAACTTTTAATAAAAAAAAAAACATGTTCTATACTGTATATATACACTGCATATTTATATAACTGTACTGTATCAGATCCCGTTGCTGCTGATAGTCGTTATGTGAACTCATCGTGAATCTGTCCTCAAGTTGACGTGGATTGTTATCTAAAAAATAACCAGGTATCTTAGATGTTCAATAGCATAACATTAGATAAACAACATCCGCTCTGGGAATAATAACATATGGGATGGTGTCACGATGCTGGGTCAGCTCTCTGTAGGTGCACAGGGTTACTTACTACACCAGTTGGAGCCGACAGCAGAATGACTGTACATCCATCAGAACAGATCAGACAGCCACAAACAGAGCCTGGAAATCACAGCAAAATAATATAGTGCTATCACCTATGTCTTAACCAGAAGATCTCGTTATGGAACAGGGTACAGAATACTTCTAGGGAAAACACAATGGGAACTAAACACATTAACACAATGAAATTATACAGTAGCCTCATTAAACACTATTACTTGGTAATTAAAATCACTACAACAGTAGGCCAAGTTTAACCTAATTAATCCCTAGACGTGTTATATGTGACTGGTTTGTATCTGGTTATTTGCATCTCTTCGCAGGAGGCCTTCAATGATAAGCTGTCTAGCCGTTAGAAAGGTAGATGAGGCACAAAGGGCCTATTATATCTACCATTGCAAATTAGAATACTGGTTTACAAAATAACATTCATTTTTTTGTCACACATGAAAAAATCTGTGATCCTGATGAAATATTTAAATTCCCCAGAAAAAGTTCTACTAGTTTTTCTCTATTACGTAAGGATTTTAAGTTCCAGGTTAAATCTAAAAAAAAATTATATTTACGTACAATTGTCACACTTTTCATGTTACTTTCTCAAGTACTTCATTAACATATTACAGTTCAGACCAATGTCAGTTCTTTTGGTAGCACTTGGGATGATCTCCTCGCTGTTTCTCAAGTTACTTTAACAGATCTTCCAATTTTTCCATCTTGAATCAAATCTCTTATTTGAGTGTGCACAAAAATGTCTTCCTCCTGATACTAAAGTTGGTTAACGTTGTTGTTTGCAGAGTCTTCATCAGGTAGAGGTATATTTTTTGGAGGCTGTGATGGTTCAGGAAAGCCCTCACTTCTGGGTATCTCACTGTCTGTTTGGGGGGGCAGTTCTTATCTTGGTCACCTACCTCCTTCTGCCACATCCCACAGTTCTGCTGTTTTGCAACCCAACACTTTGCCTCTTGTGTATATGTCTCCCACGCAGCTATGAACGGTCTGCTGAACTGTTATGGGCCCGATGTTGTATAGATGTGAAGCTAGCTCATAGGCCCTCTGCATGATCCCTCTTTGGCAGCCTATGGCATTCTCATAGCCCTACTTCCTACAGCTAGCCTACCTCTTACACTCCCAAGAGTCCAATTTCTGGGACTTATCAGCTGGACTTCTATGGATCCACTGGTTGCACTCTCATGACATTACCTCACCTTGCACTCTGATAAACCAATCCCATGTAGTTTTAAATACACATCTCCAGCCCTCTCTTGGGTTCACCTGCTGCACACTCTTTGGTCGGTGTCTAGCAATCTTTTGGGTCCACTTCCTGTACTCTTATAGGCTCACCTATAGCACTCTCAGCCGACCATTCATGGGCTCACAGCCTGCACTCTAACAAACCCTTCTCCTGAATCCTCATTGGTCCTTGTGCTGCACTTTTCATGTGACCAGCCTTCTGCACTCTCAAAGACTGCTCCTGCACTCTAATAGGTCCAACCTCTGAACTTCAGTTGACAAATGTGTAAAAAAAAAAAAAAAAAGACTGATTAATTCAACGCATTAAACCTGTTTGTGAATTATTCTCTGGAGCAGGCAATTTACTGTAGTTAGAGCTAATTAAGTGACTGCGCTCAATTACTCTCTCTCCAAGGGGATATTAGGACATGTGAATGGTTTATCCTGTTCTGTGTATTAAACATGGAGTAATATCCCCTAGGAAAGCATTGGATCGTCACTGACTGCGTCCTGCAGAATCCGAGACAGAAAGAGAGCGGCGTTATATGTTATACCTGAAGACTTCTCCCATATGGAATATAAATTAACTAGGATTTATAATAGGCACTATTTTATTTAGCAAGGTGTGTGTGTGTGTGTGCAAATATATATATATATATATATATATATATATAAAACCTTTAAATGTACCTATTTATTTAATTAAATACAACCTGCGCCCCCCCCCCTCCCGTGGTCTTCACTGCCTCTCATTATCTGTGCTCATTGCCACTCAGTGAATTGCTATTTGCACTTTTATACTGCTAAAATAATGAAATGGTTTCTGTGCCATTTATACAGAAAGGACCCTTGGAAGTTGAGCCATAATAGTTTATAAAACAACAGTGGAGATGACCAAGTCTACATATAACAGCATAAATAGGGGCTAAATTAAAGTTTGGTTTTACTTCGTTAACACTCTAAAACATGCTGCACATTATTTTTTTTACTTTTTAAATAGAGCATTAAAAAGGAAACTGAATGTATTTTAAGAAGAAAAAAATATTTCAGGTTCCTTTTAATTAAAATAAAGTACTTACAAATTGTCTGGGTTCCCTGGTGGTCCAGTGGTTAGGAATCGGTGCTTTCACCGCTGTGACCTGGATTCAACTCCATCCAGGGAACCAAGAGGTCACATCACCCTGAAGCCAAGCAGGGTTGGGCCTGGTCAGGACTGGGATGGGAGACCACCTTGGAACACCAGGAGCTGTATGCTGTGGCTCATTGGAGAAGGAACTGGCAACCCACTCCAGTATCTCTGCCATGAATACCACGTGGATCAGCATGAACACGGACATAAAAATGTGCCTGGTGTGTTATGGTCCATGAGAGTCGGAAACGACTGAACGACACAAAAACAAAAACGTACAAATTGCAGACTAAGGACTTCAAAGAGCGCTCTCTGCTCCATCCCTGCCAGACATAACATGTACAGAACTTGGACCCCCCATCCTGTAGTGACCGGCCCATAATGTGTTGGGATCAGTCCGTCCATTTTTTAATGTGTTTGCTTCATATGTTATTGCCTTTTGTTCCAGTTTTGTATTAATGTCATTTATTTGTTCTAGAAATAAAAAGATCAAGCAGGTCTTAGCAGTTTCCTGTATTTATAACTTATATGGGGCAGAATATCTAAGGCCTTTTCAGGAACTGAATCAGTTTGATCCGGCTCTGATACCATTGCATGAGAATGTAAGCGTCGCTCTTTGTCCAAATGAATCACGCTCACAGTACTAATACCTCAGTACTACCTCCAGGACCATTTCTTCACCTTATCACGTAACACTTCCAAAGGCTGCTGTACTTTGATTCAATAATAAAACAATATGGTTAATATATAATACTTGTAATTGGCACTGGAGGATTCCGGGTAGTTAACTTACATGTTATACCTCAGGAGTCATATATTTAATAGACTCTTCAAGGTGTGGAGCATATTAAAGTTAACTATTTGTTACGTAAAATTAAACAAAACTTAGTGAGTGCCCTGTTGTGTTGACGTAGGTACCAAGAGTCTCATGACCTTGGCCGTAGGCGCCACGACCCTTGGCCGTAGGCGCCACGACCCTTGGCCGTAGGCGCCACGACCCTTGGCCGTAGGCGCCACGACCCTTGGCCGTAGGCGCCACGACCCTTGGCCGTAGGCGCCACGACCCTTGGCCGTAGGCGCCACGACCCTTGGCCGTAGGCGCCACGACCCTTGGCCGTAGGCGCCACGACCCTTGGCCGTAGGCGCCACGACCCTTGGCCGTAGGCGCCACGACCCTTGATCTTGTCCAGGACTTGATCTGTTGAGTTATCCTCAGGTATACTTGGGTATTCTGCATACGTCCACCCCAAATCTAGCCCTTAAGCTCTCGTCATAACACCTCTCCAGTTAATTTTTTGCCCTTTCTATATATTATAACTTTAAATCATATAGCCCACATATCAGCCATAGTATCCACCTGTGCCCAGGACAGTTTTTGTGGGTGTCTAGACCTAAACACAAAGAATGGGCAAACTGGACCAAGTATTTCTAATGTGTCATCAAGTTGTTTCCTTCTCTCCATTGGAGCGGCTCGGTTCGGACTGATAATGTCCGATGGACCTACTCATACAACACCAATGTGACTCATGTACTCCGCTTATTGGTTTGTGCAACAATTGGCAGCGTTATATCATAAGGCACGTTGTGGTGATTCACACTCAGACAACGGGCAATGACTACAAGGAGCCTGCATAGCAAAAGTTTTCTTTTATGTAAGGGCATATCCAAGTCTCCTGGATTATGAATGCATCAGTAATAGCAAAGACTACAAGGCTATTTTTTTTTTTTTTTAAGTGCGGATTTTATTCCTAATCTATTATTGAACAAACAAAATGCTATTACAGGGGTAGACAATAGGTGGACCTGGGTCGAAATCAGGACCTCCGGACCCTCACGCCATTATTACATTCTGTATATATCCCTCCTAAAGCTTCCATAACATTTTAGTTAAATGGTAACCTTCATACCCCATATCATACTACTATATTTGTTTGTGTTTATACTTATATCCAACCAGACCTGGACTTCATTTTCCCCTAAATGCATTTGGGACTTGGTGGGCCACCCTGCCCTATTATACGGCTACTGCTGGGATTCTTAAAGGATCGTACAATTAAACAAGTAAAGTTGTGAGTCCTAATGGCAACTTCAATATGGAATCATAAATCTAGGTTCAATTTGAAAGAGAAAAAAAAAGCATACTTCTGCTGGACCCTGGAGGACTCCATGATACTTTGATGAAGGTTGTGAGAGGGGCATTTATATTTCTGCAAGAGTTTATCTTACATCTATTGATGCAAGCTGGCTGCTTTTGCACCTATGAGGAGGTTGGTGTGTTCCAGTCAGATTATTTAACAAATCCTCCTGACCTCTCCTTACTTTTTCTTGAATTACAATGGTCATTTAGTGCATATTTGCGGAAAACTGACCGTCTTGCCAATAATTGTATTTCCTAACGCAGTGTTATGCGAGGAGGCGAACGTGTCGCCGGCTGATGGATTATCTGTTTTTATAATTGTAAACGGATACAGGTGAGCTCAGCACGTTGTGTCACCAGCTAGTAACAGGGAATATGGATAAACACACCGTTATAATGTTTTATTACACACAATCACCACTTACGGAGTTGTAGAAAAATCAACAAGACAAACATTAAGAGAAACGTTCAGATACAAACAATACAAGAAAAATAATACAAAACCCTAGTTTTATTTAAAGCATTATTTTTTTTACCTCGTCCACAGAGAAAAGAAACAAGAATTCTCTCTTTGCATCTTACGCCAACAGGGTAAAGGAATTGACAAAAGAAATATTTCTCAACAAAATAAGATATCGCATGACATGGTGGGGGTGCGGTATAGACCCTAGCAAACGGGGGACAGGGTGCAATTAGATAATACAATGAGAAGCAGCTCAAAGTGCAGCTGCATTCACCAGAAGTAATGGAGAATGTGCTAGAGTGTCACTAAGTATCACCTCCGCAGCCCCCGCGAAGCGACAATATGGCAGCCAATGATGGAAATAGCTTGGAGACTCGGCTGGAGGCGTTGGATGTGTCTCACTCCTCTTTCTTATCCTTTGGTCCGTCTTGTATGGCCTGTTAGACACACAATTACAGATGGGTTAGACATCCATGTTCACTGCCGTTAGGGAACAGAACAGACCATTTCCATAACACCAAATACTTTATCTTTCATTTGCTAAGTATACACTGCAGAGCAGAATCACGCACCTAGCTTGTCTCCATTAATAAATACAATTATATATACACACACCGCACAACATACTGACTGATCTGTAGTATTTATATATGCATTCAGAGTTGTTTCTTTTCTAATGTATGTGATTATATATTGGGATAGAAGCATGAAATGCAGGCCTGGAGAGTCTGTTCTGCAGTGTGTGTATACACAGGTCAGGATTGTGCCATACAACATGAGGCACATGTCTGACCCGTCTATAGATGACCTGCAGAGCTGAGTCTCCATATTTACACTACACTCGCTAATGACCTCTCTATATATACACACACACATACCGCAGAAGAGACACCGCCCTGGACTCCTGGACACACACACTACAGACCACTGACAACTACTGACCCATCTACCATACAATACACACACTCTTGCCCGGTATAACATGCCCACTCCTGTCCTCTTCCCTCACACCTATTTTAGAAATGAAATCTGCAGGAGCCACAAACCCTATACCCCCCTACCTAGGCACGAGGTGGGGTGATCCATAATTACCTCGCTGGCATTTTACTGCAGTGGAGAATCAGATTACTATATTTTACAGCCCAGGGCCTGGGGCGGATCACTTTCAGCTCTAAATGGCCACACAATGTTTAAAGTAAAGGCCGCACTAAATTACTTCTCCGAATCCCACAGCTCATAATATACCGGGGGCTAAAAATATGATGAAGCCGAGGTTATGCCACAAACTCATGTGACAAGGAAGCAGTTTGTGTGACAGTCTTAAGAAAGGACACTACAAACAGAAGCTCATGAATACACCGACTGAAGTGCAGGGTTTCAAATTAACCTGCCAGTGACCTCGCTCTAAAGCAGTATTTTGCAGAATGCTGCCACTGATTGGTTACTATGAGAGAAACACTGTATTCATGAGCTGCAGAGGGGAGAAACCAAGAAGGACCATGAAAGTAACGAGATACACAGGTATATTATGTCCCTACTAAAACCCAGAGACATTAGAGGACCCTGCAGGGGGAATATAGCACATATAGTAACAGAAAGATAATAAGACTATCACATTTGGCGGTTTTTTACTCTGAAAGCGAGATAGACAACCACAACATGTTTTAAAAAAAGAAATGATTAAATATCCCATGAAATTTTAATAAGTTGGATGTGTGAAGCATGAAATGATTTGATATGTGTCTGCAGGGATGCCATGCTCCACTTAGGCAGGACGGCAAAACGGGGCGCCAAGTACAGGATCATTGTGCACGGACTCACATCTCATGCCGCTCTATTCATGTACTGGACTAAATGAACTTGAGATTACATACCAAATCCTGCAGAGCTCTTATCTCATACTAGTGAGGACTGCAGGGTTTATAGGGTCTGGCTGACTGTTACTGGTGCCCAGAAAAAGGAGGCACAAAATGAATGTTAAACCATGTTTTTTATGTTATGGCAACCTCTAATTAAATTTAAAAAAAAGTAAGTGATAGCAAAGTCAAAAAACATTTCTGTAACAAAAATATGATTGATATTAAATATGAAGTTGTCATTAAAAATAATCTAATATATATATATATATATATATATATATATATATATATATATATATATATATATATATATATATATATATATATATATATATATATATATATATATATATATATCTTTCCATGACGTTCCACCTTTCACGTGCAATACAAGCAGGGACAAGCGGGTGAGTGGTAAACATCCATGGATCTAAATTCATGGCTACCAATTATTTCAATTAATGCTGCATTATTTCAGACTGGCAAAAGGAGGGATCAGCAACAAATCGTTCCCCCTGGTTAAGACCACTCCTCTGGAGGTTTCCCTGTATTGAGTATTGCACAGCACTTCACTACAAGCTTCTTCCCCATCAAAGCTGACATTTACAGAAGAGCCATTTGGTGACCTACTAAGCCAAAGGTTGCAGACTCCTGCTCTATGCCTTTAAGCAGTCTCTCAGAATCAGTCATTTTAATGAAGGATAAAGATGTTCGTATTCGCATATAACTTGAAGTACTTTATTTCACATTATGTTAACTGCAACAATTAGAGCCACAAACTATGAATGGGACACATAAGGTTGGCCATAAAAACAGATCCCATTATTGCATGCAAAAACACTTCAATATGGTAATATATGTTTGCACAATAAAAAAATAAAAAAAAGGCCATAAAGCTCATTTTTAATACAAAAAAAAAAAGATTAATGCCTCTGCTTATCCCTGATACTTTGATGAAGGTTGAGCGTATGAGAGCATGTTCTTGCTCCTGAAGAAATGTAAACGCTCTCAGCCTTCAAGCTATCAGGAATGTCCAAGAACATTCTTATACGCAAACTGAATCTTAAAAAAATATGTTTTTTTTCCTTCTTAAAATGGTTTAATGCTCACGACACAGCTTCCATTGATATTAGTTTGTTATATACATCACAAATGGGTGATTTTACCAAAATCCAGAAGTGCCTTCATAGAATTGTGTTAAATAGGGAAGTGAATGTCTTGGACCCAACAGCTGGATAATTCCTTAATATGACTGTAGTATTTGCTGAGCAGTGGATGCTGGGAGTCAGTCGCCTTGAGATATATGTAATTGGCCCTGGGAGTCAGACCAATGCACCGGAGACGCAATGTACAAGAAGTGATTGGGGTGGATTTCATGCAGGGGGGCTCTGAGAAGGTATCCCAGGGGATGGTGATAAGCCACAGGACGCGGCCCGAGAGTGACCACAGCCAACAGACATGCTGGATATAGACTAGAAATGTACAGAACATGCAGAGCGTACACATTCTGTACACCCCAGGAACACATGTTACTTATCTCTATGATCCAGGGTGCTACCCTTAAAGAGCCACTGTAATTCCCTAGCAATGATGGCTAAATGCTCTAATTAGGCATTGTTATTAACATTTATATTCAATGATTTAAAAAAAGCAATATTAACATTAAAAACTTAAAGGACCACAAAAATTGCCATGTGCTTTTAAACAATAAATAAAAAAAATGTCTGTATGGGGATTTGATCCTAGGACGTTTACCACCACCAAGAATACAGCCTTACCTATTGTGCGACCACTGTAAGTCCCCAGCATGCACTGGATTTTTTTAATTGGTAATTGATCACTAATATATTTAATATTCAATAATTTAAAAAGCAATCAATACTAAACTTACTGTCAAAGTTCAGTCTCCGCTGCTGCTGGTATTGGCCCCCTAGAAGGTCAATTGTGGGCAGTGGCTTTATCTAGCAGGCCACTACTAAATTTCAGACACAAGGTTATACCAACACCATGATCTACATTTCCTGAAGAGTTGCTGTGTTAGAGGTTTCTTGTGGCAGGAGATGTTGCTGTGGTGGTAGCCTATCAGTGGTTGTTTTATCAACTCAGATACTGTAATTACTAAAAATGTATTTAACATTCAATATTGAAAAATCAACCCCTTGAGCTCAACCTTTAAGGTTTGTATTGGGTTTTGTATAAGGATTTGGGGTGGAAAGTAAGAAGCCCCAGGTTTAAAAACGCCATACCCAACTATTTTTATCAGCTAGTAATACAAGACGGCTGATCTGGAAGGAATTTAGCAACTGTGCTTGGCACCATCTTGAAGGGAGAGGGCAGGAAAGAGGAGATGGGTAGGTAAAAACAGCAGCCCCATCATCCGACCTCACCAAATGAGTAAGGGGAGTGTGCAATGTCTACCCCCGATACCAGGGACTAGTTTCCTGAATGGATGTGCATTTCAGAACCACCCTTTTTGGACAAAGTGGTGGCCCACGTGGTGCTACAATAGTTCATTTGGGATATTTTATCTGCTATTCGTCAATAAACTAAATGCAACAACGACCAATATCAGAACTTTATTTAAAGTGGCAGGTCCTCCTCTGTCCAAATAGATCTAATTAAAGTAACCAATCTTCTTATATTTGCAACCTGCTCTGTGTCTAGGAAAAACTTCACATGTTGATGTCCAAGCTCTAAACTACATTTGTCTTTTAAAGGACAGATACATCAATAAAAAAGGGGTATCTAAGCAAGCAACAGCAGGGGGTCCCCAAAGCAACATTACCATTTTAGATAATATTAGAAATCACACAAAACTAATTTATTACATTTTGAGTGGATAATTTGCCATGTTCGGTTGTCCAATCAGGATCGGAGTGGAGGAGGGACAACGTCGGACCACCTATGTCACATTATACTGCAGGCTTCACGGGAAGTTTCCATAAAGGGTTTATGTAGGTTTAAGGGGGTTCAGCTTCAAAATAAAACCAAGATGTTGTCAGGTTATCTGCCCAATTTATAAATAGGACCCGGTGGAGGTCCCAATTACAACAGGATAGTAAAGAACCCATACAAATATGAATACTTGCAATTACTAGTATAAAGCACACAGGTCCTGCTTTACTCGTTGCATGTAGTGTGGATGCAGCGGCCATATTTGTTTCTGGCACAGTGATCGTTACTGATATGCTTGAGCTAGATAGTTGCCCAGAACAGAGCCTGCAAGGGATGCTGCCCTATAGAAATGTGCAGCTGGAGTTCAGGATCACATATTTTAATGTAATCTATTATAAGGTGACTATCCAAAGAATTCTTTAAGGTCATATCATTTTAATAATTCAAAAAAATGTATGAGCAAATGTAACTAAATAAATCCTGGTATCTGAAGAGCTTTCATCTGTTCTGGGCCCATAATCTGGTCTCAGACCCTCCTGCCCAATCTACCAGGGCCATGCTCCGTATACTCCATGTGCGCTCCCCCTGGTGTCCCTACAGCACGCGCAGCCGTGTAGTTGTAAATACCTCCCTGACAATGTGAGTAACAGGACTCCGTCCTCTTAGTATTGCTGGTTATCTTTACTACCAGTCACTAGATGATTAAACAACTCGTGACTGGAGGGCGACGGCCCGGGCTGCACGTACGCCACTGCCAGGTGCATTGCATTAGGGAGAGTCCCGCCCTGGTGCAAGAACTCACATTTAATGTTTACCAGTCACCTTCCCTTTAAATGCAAACACTTTCCAGAGCTGCAAAGAATTCCATGATGCGAATATTAGGACGGTGTATGTAGTTTAAATAAACGTGTCCATGTTCAAAGGGATAAATCTACATACACGTTCATTCAGTTATATGAATCAGCGATTAAATGTTCATGTAAAAGATATATATATATATATATATATATATATATATATATATATATATATATATATATATATATATATATATATATATATATATATACACACACACACACACACACACACACACAGTGCCTTGCAAAAGTATTCACCCCATTTACTTTTTACCTATTTTGTTACATTACAGCCTTAAGTTGTGTTTTGTTTATCTAGATGTCATGTGATGGATCAGAGCACAATAGTCAAAGTTGGTGATGTGAAACAAGAAAAATATATACATAAAACTATTTTTTTTAGAAATAGAAAACAGAAAATTGGCATGTGCGTATGTATTCACCCCCTTTGTTATGAAGCCCATAAAAAGTTCTGGTGCAACCAATTACCTTCAGAAGTCACATAATTGGTGAAATCATGTCCACCTGTGTGCAATCTTAGCGTTACATGATCTGTCATTACATATACACACCTTTTTTGAAAGGCCCCAGAGGCTGCAACACCTAGGCAAGAGGCACCACTAACCAAACACTCCCATGAAGACCAAGGAACTCTCCAAACAAGGGACAATGTTGTTGAGAAGTACAAGTCAGAATTAGGTTATAAAAAAATATCCAAATCTTTGATGATCCCAGGAGCACCATCAAATCTATCATAACCAAATGGAAAGAACATGGCACAACAGCAAACCTGCCAAGAGACGGCTGCCCACCAAAACTCACGGACAGGGCAAGGAGGGCATTAATCAGAGAGGCAGCACAGAGACCTAAGGTAACCCTGGAGGAGCTGCAGAGATCCACAGCAGAGACTGGAGTATCTGTACATAGGACGACAATAAGCCGTACGCTCCATAGAGTTGGGCTTTATGGCAGAGTGGCCAGAAGAAAGCCATTACTTTCAGCAAAAAACAAAATGGGGAGAAAGGCTTCCAAATTGGCCGTATTCGGCAGCCAAAGCTGCAGGGATCCCCAGAGGAGGCTCCCCCACCTCCAGAGTTTATCTGGGAGCGTTCTCCCTACCTCCGGATACCCCGTCGGGAGGATCCGGCAACGAGGCCTGTCGGGGCCTTCAACGCTGACCTCCCCCCAGACCCCTTCTAGCTCTCCCCCGTATACCAGCACGGGGGGGTGCAGGTGAGGCTGCCAGACGCCCTGTGTCAGGGAGAGTGTGTACCGGAGGCTGCAGCGGGGGACGCGGTGGCGGATTGCCGCCATCAGAAGCCAGGAGCCGGCGCTTGGAAGCGCGTCAAGGCTCAGAAGAGCGCCAAGAGGCAGCATCTACCCCCCAACCACACCGGAAGACCGGGACAGGAGCTGGGAACCCCGAGGACCGTCAGGGGGTAAGAGGGGAACCTGGCCCTGTGCCTGGAGCCCCCTACTGAGTGCTGGGGGAGGAAGTGAGGGGAGGAGGAGGAAGATTAGAGACTCTATTCCCCAGGGCCCTCAGGGGGCATCCTGGATGTCTGGCCTGTGACAGCAGCAGATCAACTCGGTCCAATGAGATCCGACAGGACCCTCCAGCTCCTCCTCGCCCTGGCCTGGGAAAGCCGCCTCCCGTTCCCTCATGCCCAGCTGCTACTGAAGGTATGTGGCTTTTAGTTATACACATGCTTACGCCAACTGCACACCCATGACATTTCCCACAAAGATACTCTCCCACAATGTAAAAGGGTTTAACTCCCCCTTCAAGCGAAGGAAGGCTTTTTTGTATTATAAAACCCACAAACCAGACATTATCTTTCTCCAGGAAACCCATTTTGCTAAGAATAAAACTCCTGCCTACCTGAATAAAGATTATCCCCAATTTTTTTGCACCACCCAGGCTTCGAAAAAAGAGGGAGTAGCGATCCTTTTGCACAAGGATTTTCAGTTCCAGCTAGACTCCAAAATTATAGACCGGGAAGGGTATTATGTGATCTTGAAAGGGAAGGTCTTAGGCACCCCTACGTCGCTTATTTCTTTCTATGCCCCCACCGTAGCCCCACACAAAGCGTTGATTAGACTTTTAAGGACATTGGAGGGGGGGGGGGAGTGGGGGAAATTGATAATAGGGGGGGACCTAAATTTGGTCTTAGACCAGAGCATGGATAAGTCCAACGTCTCTAAGCACATCCGCTTTTCTAAAAGGATTAAACAAATCAAAAAACTGCTCCATTCTTTAGACCTCGTGGATGCTTGGAGGGGTCACCATCCGAAAGAAAGGGAGTACACCTTCTTCTCCCCCACCCATAAGTCCTACTCCCGTATTGATGCCCTTCTTATTAGTACCGCACTTTTTGATAGTTCGGATAAGGCAGATATTGTTCCCTGCACGTGGTCGGACCATGCTGCAGTCTTCCTAGAAGTTGACCTGGGATCCCAATCCAGACTACCTTTTGCCTGGAAATTAAACGAATATTTGCTCTCGATACCCACATACCAGGAACAAGTTACTTCTGAACTGGCAGCCTACTTTGTGTCCAATGCGGGTGGGGAAACTTCGCCAGGTTGGGTCTGGGTGGCTCATAAGGCTTATATTAGGGGTACGTGCATTAAATTGGCTTCACAACATAAAAAAGCAATTCGTCTAACTGAGGAAAACCTCGTCAAAAATTTAGCTCAATTAGAGAAACAGAATCAAATTTCCCCTTCTTCCTCGTTAAGAGACCAAATTGACAAGGCTCGGCTGGAGCTAGACGGTATTTTATCTATTAGAACAGATAAAGCCCTGAGAAGAACGCAGCATCTCTTCTATGCTAAAGCGAATAAACCAGACAAATTATTGGCAAAAAGTCTGAGGGCAAGGTACTCTCAGTCCAAAATCTCTCAAATTAGAACCAAAGAGGGAGTACTCACGTTTAGCCAAAATGAGATTCAAAAGACCTTTAGGGAATTCTACCAGCACATTTACTCCTCCCATAACTCCCCTCCAGAGAACGCTATTAGGTCCTACCTGAATTCCTTAGATTTGCCTAGAATATCAGAGTCAGATCTTCTTAACCTAAACAAAGAGGTATCGGTAGAGGAGGTTAGGGAGGCAATCAAAGACCTAAAAATGGGGAAATCTCCTGGCTCTGATGGCTTTACCAACATTTATTATAAAAAGTTTTCGGACATTTTGTCCCCACACTTATGTAGCCTGTTCAACACAATTTTGAAAGGGGATCCAATGCCCCCGGAACTTAACTTCGCGGATCTGACCCTTTTCCCCAAGGAAGGTAGGGACCCAAAGGAGGCAAAGAATCACAGACCGATCTCGCTCCTTAATGGGGATATCAAACTCCTTGCTAAAATATTCTCACAAAGGATTTCTGTCTTTTTGCCCTCCCTGATTCACAAGGACCAATCTGGCTTTATCCCATACAGGCAGACGAGTGATAATATTAGAAGGACCCTAAACATCATCCACTTGGCTAGACATAGAAACACCCCGGTTTGCCTGCTCGCATTGGACATAGAGAAGGCCTTAGATACCCTGGAATGGCCTTTCTTATATGCCGCTCTGGATAAATTTGGGTTCAAAGGCCATTTTTTAAACCTGCTTCGCACCTATTATAATCTTCCCAAAGCTAACTTAAAACTCCCGGGCTCCCAGAAGGCGGTTATAGAGATAGGGCGTGGAACGAGACAAGGATGCCCTCTTTCCCCTCTCCTTTTTGCCCTTGCAATAGAGCCGCTGGCTCAGGCGATTAGGGCGAATTCCTCTATTGAGGGTCTGCGAGTGGGAAACCAGCATTTAAAGTGCTCCTTATTTGCTGATGATCTATTGTGTACTCTTACTAACCCTTGCTCCTCTATTGAAGCTCTGCTGGACACAATAGGTTTATTTAGCTCACTTTCTGGACTTAGATTAAACCAGGACAAAACAGAGGCACTAGGCATAGGCATACCCTTAGATACTCTATCCCAGTTGAAATCAAGCCATAAGTTTATCTGGCCGGCCAATCATATTCACTACTTGGGGATAAATATTACTAGCTCTTTAGCTGGAATTTATAAGGCCAATTTCCCCACCCCCTCTTCAGGGTTCTTCAGAGGGATTTGAACACTTGGACGAGGAAGCATATTTCTTGGACGGGTCGGATAACCTCGGTGAAGATGAACATCCTCCCGAGGCTCCTGTATCTAGCCAGAACCCTTCCTGTTCAAGTTAATAACTCAGAATTAGCTCGCTTTCAGTCCTTGGTGTTCAAGTTCATCTGGAGGAATAGACCCCCGAAAATAGCAAGGAAGATCATGTATAGACATAAATCCAAGGGAGGTCTCTCATGCCCGAATTTTTCTAGCTATTTCAGAGCGGCGCAACTGGCCTTTATTCCTCTGGCACATTCCACTTCCCTCCAGCCTAATTGGGTTTTCATAGAGGAGGCACAAATGCCCCCCCTCACGTGGGGTACTATCCTATGGGCACCAAATTCGAATACTCTTAGGTCTTACATAAGTAATCCAATAACTAAATTTACTTTAAAAATCTGGAACTGGGCCAAGAAAACCCACAATCTAGCATACCCGGTAACTCCTCTTACCTCGATTTTCACTTCCCCCACCCTCTCAGCTACCCTCTCTTCTAACTCTAAACAATTTTGGATTCTGCAAAAATTAGATAAACTAGGCTCATGGCTGGAAGGGGGGAAGATTATTTCTCTAGGAACAGTTTGTAGAGGGAGGGAGTTTCCTGATACGGAAATATTTAACTATATCAAAATCAGGCACTGGGTAGAAGAAGTTCTCAGGGAATTTGGCCCGCCTAAAGACTCCTGGCTCACCACAATTTGCAGACACTCAGCCCTTACTAAGGGTGCACTGGGAGCAATATATAACATAATTAATGCTCCCCCCTTTGATTCACCAAAGCCTTCCTTTATGCTGAAGTGGGAGCTGGACTTGGAGCAGACTTGGGATGAGCCCTCCTGGTCTAAAGCTTTCTCTAGCCTTTCTAAAGGGTCCCTTAATTTTAGCTTGTTGGAAACCTCGCTGAAAATCCTACATAGGGCGTATATGACCCCCGCTAGACTAAATAGAATTGTGCCTACAACTTCGGATAAATGTTTTAGGGGATGTCAAGAACGAGGGGACTTCATTCACGCGTGGTGGAAATGTCCTTTAGTCTCAGAAACCTGGGCTAGAGCGGCTGATCTACTTTCCAGATTATTTAGTATCCCACTTAAACCTTCCATAGCGACATGTCTCTTAGGCAGGAATTATAAGGAACTGGGAGGGGTAGGCAATAAATTGACACAATTGATTTATCTGGCAGTAAAAAACATCATAGCGAGAAGGTGGAAGGACAACTCCATTAACTTCCAGGAAATCAAAAACAAAATAAACTTCCTATTTATACATGAGAGAATGACTCATACACTATTGGACACACATCAAAAGTTTCTGGAAATTTGGGGACCCTGGATCTCCTCCCCCGACTGCATTCCTTAGGTAGCGGGGGGACGAGTTGAATTTTTGCTAGGGAGGCTCTTTACAATTGGAAGAGGAGTGGAGCGGGGGGCGGACTGGAACAGGCGGAGCGGGAGAGGACACTGGAGGCTACTTCGGACGAAAGGTAACGACAGTAAAACTAAGATTGGGTAGCACAGGAACTGAAAAGGCCACGGTATAGTCAAATCCTGACCTTTTGTAGTAGAAGAGCGGATGGGAAGCAATTATCTACTATTTGCTCTTTTCCTTACTTCTTCATTTCTTTGGTTATTTGTTTATTTTTCTCTTCTTTTCTTCACTTCTTCCTCTTTCTCTCTTATCATGTGTTCATAGAATATATTGATTGTAACACGATTGTTTATTTAAACCAATTTGTGCACTGAAAACGTTAAAATTATATTAAGGAATAATTCAACAAAGAGAAGCAGTTGCTTAGGATAGTAATTATCCTTTCTTGACATGTGGAATTATGTTTTATAGTATGTGCTTATTTTTGTACAAGTTTTTTCTTGATTATTCTTAATAAAAACTTTATGATAAAAAAAAAAAAAAAAAAATGGCACGTTTTGAGTTTGCGAAAAGGCATGTGGGAGACTCCCAAAATGTATGGAGGAAGGTGCTCTGGTCTGATGAGACTAAAATTGAACTTTTCGGCCATCAAAGAAAACGCTATGTCTGGCACAAACCCAACACATCACCCAAAGAGCACCATCCCCACAGGGAAACATGGTGGTGGCAGCATCATGCTGTGGGGATGTTTTTCAGCAGCCGGGACTGGGAAACTGGTCAGAGTTGAGGGAAAGATGGATGGTGCTAAATACAGGGATATTCTTGAGCAAAACCTGTACCACTCTGTGCGTGATTTGATGCTAGGACGGAGGTTCACCTTCCAGCAGGACAATGACTCCAAACACACTGCTGAAGCAACACTTGGGGGGTTTAAGGGGAAACATGTAAATGTGTTGGAATGGCCTAGTCACAGCCCAGACCTCAATCCAATAGAAAATCTGTGGTCAGACTTAAAGATTGCTGTTCACAAGCTCAAACCATCCAACTTGAAGGAGCTGGAATAGTTTTTGCAAGGAGGAATGGGCAAAAATCCCAGTGGTAAGATGTGGCAAGCTCATAGAGACTTATCCAAAGCAACTTGAATCTGTGATTGCTGCAAAAGGTGGCTCTACAAAGTATTGAATTTAGGGGGGTCACATTGACTTGTTCTGTTATTTTGTCCTATTTGTTGTTTGCTTCACAATTAAAAAAAAAGTTGTGGGCATGTTCTGTAAATTAAATGATGCAAATCCTCAAACAATCCATGCTAATTCCAGGTTGAGGCAACAAAACACGAAAAATGCCAAGGGCGGGGGGGGGGGGGGGGGGGGGGGGGGGGTTTGCAAGGATATAGCATAAATAATCATTAAAAGAAAAAGCTAGTTTTAAAGTGTGAGGACGTTTGTGAGGGGGAAGTTTTCATTTTTGGAGAGTGGTGGTTGCATTTATTGGTGCAACTTCCCACTTGTAAAGGATAAGAGGTGTGGGGTCAATTTTGTATCCAATAATCTCTGTTCCCTCCTTCCCTTGTCCTCCCCTCCCTCCACTGATGACCAAAACATACATGCTTATGATCCAACTCTGAGGATGTGAGGAAACAAACACAAAATGGATTCATATACTCATAAATGGAGTCTTCAAAATTTTTAATTTTGCAAAACATGTTTTGCGGACCATGGATCACGCAGCTGTTATCTGGTAAAGATGGGTCAAACTAAGTGCTTTGTTTTTCTTGAACTACAGTTGTCCTTTAAATGCATACTGTACTTAAACAAAATGCATTTTGTGTGAAGTATGCAACAAACTAACTACATTAACATCTGTGTAAGCCATGGGCATAAAGCATTTTTAGAGAAAGTCATAACACGCTATTTATAGATATTTGTGTCTATTTACTTCCCAAGTGCCGGAGCATGAGAGGTGTGTTTTCATTGATCAGTTGATGGAGGGGTGGGGTTGGAGTGAAGAGGAAAAGGGGTAGAATTTGTAAAACAATTTCAAGAACAACTCCTTTCCCCTGCACATATCAGGTAGCTTGTATCAACAAACACCACATCACAAACATAACCTGCACCAAACTATCATGGATGCCTCCAGGGTCCAGTAGAAACAGGTTTCTAATTACAAAACTAGCTGTATGACTATCTTCATGTAGTTTTTTTGTCTACTTATGCTCTACGTTAGACTTATGTGCAGTGGTCCTTAAAGAGAACTGAACCTACCAGGGAAAATCCTGGGGAGTTTTCTCCTTGAATTAGGGTTTCAGTTTTCTTTTAAGACACAGAAATGGCGCAGTTTATTGCAAAAATTAAAATTAAACAAAAAAACCCCTTGCAATTGGTACAAATAATTAATTTCTATATACATTTAAGACGCTTCCTTATCTAATTTTTTTTATTTGATGTATAACTAGAAGTTCCACCCTTTGGGGTATTAGCTTTAACAGCAATTAAGATAAATAATGAAATAATCAAGAAACGCATGCCCAGTTGATAAAGTATAATAGTCACAGAGTGTAACAATGTAGCAATTAAATGGAAATGTTAAACACCTCCTTCACTATTACCCCTTGTTGTACTGGGCATGCTCTTGTTATCTCCTGCACGGATACTCCTAATTTCTGTTGATAAAATCAGTATCTTAGAAGGGGAATTTATGAACAACATTAACAGTTCTAACTTTTATATCAATTTTAAGGCTATTAACTTTGATTTTTTTTAACTACAACCAATTTTCATTTCTCCAATTCCTGGGAACCTGTCTGAGTTCCTGTAACTCCTACAAAGTCTCTTCATGGCCCTTGGTGCACATTCCAGCATTACAGGGCCAATGTAATGAGATTAATTGGGTCATTTGTCTTATTAGGAGGCCAGGGCTGCCGTCATGCTCCTGTAGTTAGAGGTTGTGATTAACAGGTCCAGTTATCGGAGGTATTTGGTGAGACTGCAGGGGGTATATAGATAATGTTATTCATAACCCGTGTCAAGACATGTCTAACATCTTCTGGATGTCTTTCCAACATACAAGACCCATCACCACCAAGACCGTTAATAGTTTTGCCCACCCTCATCCAACTCTACACATTTTTTTCTGTTGAAAAAATAAAACAAAATATCACCCCGACATCTCAAGACCATTGTCTTGTAGACTCAGACCTGTCCAGAAACCATCAATTCCCAATTCACTTAGCTACTGCAAATCCAGGCGGTCAAAATAGCACTAATAAAAAAGGCTGATATGCCTAAGAAAGAGTGCCAGCTTGGTGTACAGGTACAAAATACAGATAATATGGTATAATAAAGGTATATGGAGATTTCTCTGTTTTTTAACCATTTCTAATTGAACACCTACTGCTTATATCAGAAACACAGATTAAATGGAGTTATTCTATAAACATAGATTTATTTTACTTTAAACAAAAAATAGTTTTTTCACACACCCAGAGGTGCCAACAAAGCATGGGGGTACAGTTTTTAACCCTATACTAAGCTTCAAGCCAACAGTAGCACAATGCAGAAATCCACATAGCAATATATGAGTTCCCCTTGCTTCCTTATGCAGGGGGAAATAGGACTACACATTCCATGATGCTTTGCTGCACAAACTAACATACCAGTAATTTGAATGTTATAGCTGCTTGTGCTTGGCCAAAACAAATTATGAATTTTATGCTAATTTAACTAAAGTTTTTAAGGGGCATTCCTTCAACCCGAAGAACTTTGCAAACATCATGGCGAGTTTGTTAATGTTTAAGTAAAATATTATATATATCCTCCTGGGTTGATTCTTTTTCACTTCCTGGACAATATAATAAGGAGTGGAGAGAGAGGCAGACCTGCTGGAAGCTACAATGTTAAATCCAAATGTCAGTTTTAAGAGAAACTCATTAGAAACTAAACCCAAAGTAACTAAATAAAGAAACAAATGCCTAATGTACGAGAACTACAGAGGCCCATTAAATTACTGAGGGATACCCAGAGGTCACCTCACCTGCAGCTTGGAGTGCTCATCCAGCAGGCGGTCGTACTCCTTGGTCAGCCCCTCGCATTGCTTCTTGATGGCGATCACCTCACTCTCAGATTTATGGAGAGCTGTGGGAAAGACATGAGCGTTAGAGACAGGATACAGAAAAACATCACCCGGTGCAGACGTCTGGCCAGGAAAATATCATCCAAAATCAGATAATGTTTAAAGGATCGCTGTACAATGAAAGCAACTGTGATGGAAAATGGAGTCTAAGAGCGTAATTAGACGGAGAAAAAAGTGTATATGATAGGGAGTGAAAAGATGCAGATCTACTAGAGCCTGCAACAATAAAGTTCAGGGCACATTTAAAAAAAAAATTGCAATTAAATTATTTTCTTCCCATACTGACTTATAGCTACAAAAAAAAAATTAAACCCTACTGAATCATAGAGTGGTTATTTCACCCATTTACACCTGCAGGGCATTGCAAAGTCCTTCTGCCAGTGAAAACATGGGGTTTTCAATAAAAATACAATATATATATATATATATATATATATATATATATATATATATATATATATATATATATATATACACACACACATATATATATATATATATATATATATATATATATATATACACACACACATACACACATACTCAACATTAACACAATACAAAATGATTGTAAATGAAATGGCAGCTCTGCTTATCTGTGACCGCTCACTGACAACAATTGAAGTGCTGGGTGTCTGAAGGAAATTTCCACCAGAATGAATCAGAGATGAGGTTTCAATCCTGTGATCTTATTCTGCTTTGTCTTAGTGCGATGAAGACACAAACACAGAGCCTTATTGCTTCTAATCTGTCTTCCAAAACAGGAAGTGACAACAAATTATTGCAGTTATTGCACAGATGATAAAGTATACATAGAAATAATTACATTGGATTGTTATTAAAACATGAATGGAAATGATAAAGAATCAAGCTTAAATTTTAGTTATTTTAAGCATAAATTATATGAAAATTCACAGTGGGTGACAAATAGAAAACCTAGTCGATTAAACTGTGTTTAGCCACCTGGGCATGCTCTTCCTGCTTATTTCCACTGTGAGTTAATCACCTTCGATAATGCACTAATAGAGAGGTACTTTTGGGGTAAGTTATTCTTAAAATTCAAGCCCAATTATCTAACATTTCCACTGAAAAGGTTTATTAACAACCAACTGCAATTTTATTTATATATGTACTTTTCATTTCTACAATAAAAATGGGACCTTTGCTGTGTCCCTTTACAAGGGACTTATTATAGAGAATAAATGACACCTCATAACAATAGGATTATTAATTGGACATGTTATTAAGATGTTAATCTACAACAAGAAACCAAGTGTAATATTTCCTCCAGCCCCTGCCAGTTCACCTTTACTTTGAGGAAGACTTCTCAGCCAATTCATTAAAAGGACATTTTTACATATTACAAAATATATATTTTAACAGCAATTTTGGAGATTTGACCTCAGAGAACCTGAGTTATTAAAAGCTAGCGCAGTGTTTATACAATAGCGTTTACTTTGCTTGTTTAATTACGGATTATCGATAAAATCAGTATTACAATAAAATAAATGTAGCTTTTAAAACTAATATTTGAAATTAACATGGGAGCTTGCAGCAGATGTGCTTCTCTCCACCTCCTATTAGGAAGTGAAAGAGGATCTGCCCAGGAGGCGAATCTTTTTCTGACTGGCTTAGGTTCACTATAATAAAAACACTGCAAAGTCGCAGACACAGCCTCCTATCACAATAAGACACTCTCCCTCTCCTAAGACGTACAATAAGATAAAAAGCTACACTGAATTTCATTTTCTGCTATATCCATGATTAAATAAACAAATAAAAGTATTGTAAGAACACTGTAGTGGTCATTTAAAGGTAATTTTATTTATTTAGTCTGTCTGCCTATTCACATTTCCTTTTAATTTAGTGTAAATACATTTTCCGGGTGTCTGATCTGCCGTGTAAGCCATGGGAAGTCTGAATTTATGAAAACTGTTCATGAGTACAGGAATCCATTTTGTGTTTTTTACATCACACTCTGAGAACTGGATGGTGTGTGTTTGTAGTTATCAGTGGAGGGAGGGAACAGGCAGAGGTCCAGAACTGCTGTTTGATAATATGATGAGAATGAAATTGACACCACACTCCCACCGGCCCATCATTCAATGCAACCAGTAATTTCCAGAAATCTATAGCCCCCCTCTCACACAGACAACTTCCACCAAAGCATCATGGATCCCTCCAGGGTCCTGTAAAGGCATCAACATGTTTTTATTCTAATTAAAAACTAGCTGTATGACTTTTTGCTGCCTAATTAGGTCTTAGTCAGACATATTGTTTTCAGTGTGCAGTGCCCCTATAAAAGTGCCCTACTTACTTTTCTTGGTGGAGTCCAACTCCTCCTTAGTTTTGCGCAGCTCGGCCTTCAGCATCTTGTTTTCCTCCTCTGCATTAGTGTCCGGCATGTCACCCACCTCCACGCCAAGGGATTTCAGCTCCTAAATGGGAATGATATTCAGTGAATGGTCACACTTTGCTTTCTCTGCATAAAGCCAGAAAGAAAACAAAAAGAAATTATACAAACTTTAATTTATTAACCATTATACTATAAGGGGAGGCACCATCTTTGTTTTTTTTCTATAAATGCAGGTGGCTTCAATAAGGAACCAGTTTCAGCCTCTTCAGTTGAAGACGCATTCTTTAGTATCCGCACTTTCAGTACAAAAATAGGAAATCTGGAAGTGTCTTTGCTGTCGGACCTGTGGCTGGGCCTTTATAAGGCTGGTCACAACCAAACCAGCCCCGATACTGAAGCTCTCAGCAGTTTATAAAGCTACACAACCAAGGCAATGGCGGCCCACGGAAAAGAACAATTGCACATAAAATGAATATTATATTTGGCTTAAAATATAAATGTCCTTACTGAGCCCTTTCTAAAGTTGTTTTTGTTTGTTCAGAACCTTTTCTCCTCTTATAAATGTTTACATACTCTATTAACTGAAATAACTTTTTTTTTTACTTTGGCGTTTGTATCGCTGGAGCAGATTTCTTTGTTGCAACAGAGTGCACTGGCATTTGCAGGAGATTTTTGGTCCTTTGAGGACCTTCAGAAACAAACACTCAGCAGCTGCAGAGGGAGGGGGGGGGGGGGGGGGTGAGGAGTAACAAGAGCTGCATAAAAGTACTTATAGAAATAATGACATATGCAGCAATTTTAAAAATCCCCCAAAGTTTTTTTTTTCACTTTATCATTGTGCAAACCGATTACACATACTTTTCGCAATTTCTCCTTCAATGTTTGTGTTCATGCCCATTGCACGAGGGCAACATGAACCCAAGTTGTGCCAAGTTTGGATAATAGGAAGTAGATATTTCAGGTGTAGGTGACATGTAATTTTAGCGATACAGACATAATCTGATCCGGTCGGGAATACGCTAATGGATCATATGTGTAAGATTTCAAAAAAATAACACAAGAGGCAATATATTTATTTTATTTTATGTTGCGTTCGAAAAGAAAAAAATAACCTATCATAAAACAAGTCCCTTTATAGCATTAATGCTACAGATCTGCAAATGTAAATAATCTGAATTATTCTACCCTTTTCAGTGGTGGAGAGGTGAGCAATGCAAGGGGTGAGGGGGACTTTTTACTCAAAACACTTTCTTTTGCAATGTGTTAAAATAGTTTTTGCCTTGCACTTAACCCCTGTATAGTGTTACAGAATATGGGATAATAATAGAGGATAATAATGTAATAATTATATTATTATCCATATCTACTTCCAGAAATCTCTTCTACTTCTTAGCATGGAGACTGGGATTTTCTTCGGTATGACGACACATCCTGGGCAGACTAGAAGGGTCTTTTGGTTCTTAGCTGCCATCAAACATTTTTTATACACTACTGATTCTCCTCTCAGATGCATTCCCAATCCATGGAACTTCTATATACCTTTAATAAAATGTCAAGTTTGTCTTTGTTATGTGACATTAGATATTATGCAGTAAAACCTCTGAACATAAGTACAACAGTGCAATGTGACAATTCAAACTGCTCTAATATACTGTAAAGGTATTTATGGGTAAATTACAGTACCGAATATCTTTCGCTATATTGCCTTACAAGAATCAACAACAAACATGTAGTCTCCATACACCCCCCATAGGAAGCAGGAAATTCCCTAATTAACCAGTGTCACAAACGATTTGGGGGTCATGATGGGACCCCCCGCACCCCACAAGTAACTCTATTTGGAAAGCTGGCACACTGGGTGCTAATGTCAGGGGCTATTACAATGAAGCGGAAAATTGTTGTGGGGACTTGCTTGATTGTTTTTGTGTGTAGTGCGGGCCACAGTAATTCATTTTTGGGCTACTACATCATGTTATATGCACTGTAATAATGTATATATCAAAACTACTGCAGCCACTTATGTGTTAAGGGGGTTCATTTTCTACAGGAATATATAAGGCCCTGCAATCGTCCACGCGTGAATCCTCTGGCTTTAGTCATGAAGGGGGCAGCTAGTTTTATGGCTCTGTAAGAGGAGAGCAAAACACAGGCCTGGGTTATTAGTGACCTAAACAGATAACCCTGGATAGAAAATGTGTAACAAGAAAGCCAAAGCCCTCTATACATCTGGAAATCATGTGGGTAGGGGGTATAGCAAGCTAATTGCCCAGGAGGATGGGCTAGAACTTGGGTGAAGTCTTTGGTGTTTTGTGTTATCTGAAAATGTGTCTTGAAAAAGAAAGAAGTGGCAGTCCGATATTGGACACACTAAATAAAGGTGGTGTCGGAGTCTGCTTGTACTAATCAAGGATACAGAGTGTGCAATTTTAAGATCCTAAGAAAGGGGTTCTGATGGTGTCTGCCTCTTCACAAATGATGCGGTCATCTGAATTGTCTGCTGGTGCCGAGATTTCCCAAGAACCTAACTGGTCCTTGTTGGTAGTTAATTTCCAGTATATAGCAGGTGGGCTCTTGGCTTGTATAGAACCTACCCTACCCAGTCATGGGAACTGGCAAAAGGAGCTACCTGTGTCCTCCTGAGGAGTTTTATTTAACGAAAGAGATAAGTTTGGCTACTTTCTTTGCTCAAAAAACGCCTGTTTGATTCAATAAAGAAGAACTGGTCAGGAGACGTGTATGGACTGTACTCCTTGACCTCCAAGGATCCTTCACCAATCATTGCAGCTTTTACCAGGGTTTTTATTCTCCAGAACGCTGAGCTCTATGGCACGTGTTATCTCCAGTTGCCTGGGTGGGATCACAGGGTATAAACCAATAGCCCCTCCACATTTGGTTCAGCTGAGGTTTTGCAATCACTTTCCTAAACACAAATTTATGCTATTTTAGTGCTCAAGTGATTCCAGATTTGTGTTTTAATTTACGCTGAAAGCCACAACTGCAAAATAAGCAAATGCAACGCAGACATTACTGTGTGCAACAGCCTGAGATTTCCGAGCACATCCCACTATTACTTACGGAAGGGTCATCAAGTTTATCTATGATATCAGAAGAATGGGGACTTCCAACAGAACTAATGGAAATTTCATTACTTTACAAGGATACACCCTCCTAAGAGAGCAGCAGAAATATTTACAATTAATTTTGCGGCTCAGTGTGCTAATGTGCTGCTCAGATTACTTGATAAGCGTGGGAGAGGGATACAAGTGCCAGATAACACTTGACGTTTTTATTTTGGCCACTACAGAGACAGATAAGCAGACTGTAATCCATAACAGTACATCAAAGCAGCCAATTAACCAAAAAACAACAACTTTATTTTGGGGTGAATCCCTTTAAGTTATAACTTTGTGCCTTGAAATTTAGCACTGCCGGGTAGACAATGCCATCTCATAGTGGGTTGTGACCAGCAGTATTTAAGACTGATCTTTGAAAGGGAGTTAAATAATTGAATATTGCTTTAATTATTAGTGATCGATGTCCCAATATAACACCTAGCTCTTTAAACCCATTATCTCCCAGCATACCTTCTTCAGCTTGTCGTTCTCCTCCATGTATTTCTTGGCAGCATCGCTGGCGCTCTCAGCCTGCTTCCTGAAGGCCTCGTTGGATGCCAGAAGAGTGGCCTGTTTGGAGATCAGAGTGATCAAGCGCCTCAGCAAGCTGGAGGGGAAGGTAGGAGGCAATGGACTGTGTTAGAGAAAAACTTCACTTTATTGTGAATTATCTTCCAAACAGTAACAATAATTATGCCAGTAAAAAAAAAGCGTTTTTAAAGAAAATCTTAAACTTGGCAAAATGCTTGAGACATCAGGGATGTAGTGTCTTATCAATTATAATGTGCTGGGATATGTTAGAATAAAGTCCTTTATCATTCAGTATTATGGAACCCTAGTTGTACCCTGCACAGAGGAGGGAGAGAGTTGGAGGGAGAGAGTTGGGGGAAGGGGGGGGGGGGGGGGAGAAAAAGAGTAAAAATGAGAAAAAAGAAAGAAAGAACAAATATTCCAAGAGCTATCCCATTGTATATAGCACAACAATTATAAAAAGTAAGAAGCCAAAAAAATAACAGAGGATATTTCACATATGACAGCATATGTTCTAATGAAGGTGACCCAGCAAGGGTGCAGGGTAGGGATCCTGGTCTCCCACCTTGTTGTGGGCAATCAAATTATAATAGAGAAGCACAGATGAAGGGTTAATGGGCTGACCAGTCCTTATTGGTCAATAGACCTGGAGTCATCAAGGTTCGATCAGTACTACAGGAACTCAAGCCAAACTGTTCACTGGAAGGTTTGATCATGAAGCTGAAGCATTTTGGCCATATCATGAGAAGACCGGATTCCCTGGAGAAAACGGATCCTTTTCACAAGAGTGAATTTAATAAACTGCACATTGAAGGAGCACTGAAGTGTTTTGTGTAGCTTCTAAGTGGTAGTATGAATCCCCTCCCTGCTTAAGTGTCCTTAGCTCATAATATGCAGTGCTGCAAATTAAAATGGCAGCTTGCAGGAGAGAATACAGGAGAAAAGGAGGAGGTTCCAGAAGTTGAGAAAAGTAGGTGTACATTTTATATTCACATTACACGGAGGATGAACTTAATTAAAACCAGAAAACATTTTGTATAAAAAGCTAAATATTTTGCCTAAATGAATCCCTTTAATGACTTGATTAATTTGATAAAGCAATTAAAGAAATGTTATGGTGTCCATACATTTATGAACAAATTTACATGAATAATGAGTTATTATGCTGAGTAATAGCAAAGGACTCTAGTATTACCTGGGCTAGGAATAAGCAGTTTTGCAGAACAGATGCCACCTTTACCACCCCAAGGGGATCTGTACGGTGTATTTCATGTGTGCGACAGCGTGCAGGCAAATAGGTACAGACACTGTCAGAGCGCGTTATTTCTGCACGTGCAGCAATGAGGGGAGTATACGGACGAGGCAGAATAACAGGACTTGGGGACATCTTAAAGGAAATATTCTACTTTTCATATGACATTATAGGAATTGTATGAAGTTCCTTACTCAAAGGGAAGCCTCATTATTATTATTATTATTATTTCTACTAGCGAATCACCCATCAAAAAACGACGGTCATAAAATTGTAAGGCAGATAATGCTGTTTGCCACACAATGTAAGGCTTTTGGTCCTCTGAGTACCTTCGGCGCTCATTGTGAGCCTCTCCTCTGCTACACACACACACACACACACTTTACCTATTTCTAATTCATATATTCAGCAATCAATATCCTGAAGAGCTAACAATCTTTAGATTTTCCGGCAGCATACAATGTACATTTGGACTGTTGCTGACCTGAGGTGTAAGTGTCAGCAATGTGTCAAGTGTGCAGTGTAAATAGGCTGCGTGCGCGAGGGCATTTTTGTTTAGTTTGGTAAAGCGTCATCTTAGATTCGTAATGTTATTAGTTGCAAATTAGTGTTGTAAAATGGCGGCGCTTGTGTATGTGTTACGCGGCTCTCACGCATTCTCCGTCCTTCCTAAGAGTGTATTTTGTACCTCGTGCTTTCCTGGGTAAAAGTCTTATGTGCCTGGCGGTGTTTTGCGTGGTTATGGGTCGGGTAGCCTAGTTTTCGTCTGCAGAAATTATTTTTTTGTTGTTTAGGCGATTTTCGAGTGCCGAAACTCTGCAATGTCTGTTAAAATGTGCGTGCAACCTCACTTCCAGACGTCCTGGCTGTCCCCCCGTGCTGTATGATGTTTTTTTTTTATTTGTGTTTTTTTTTTTTTGGGATGTGCGCGGTTTGGCCGTTAATTTCATATTTTTTGGACCTTTTTTTCTAAATCCCGCTTTTCTTTGTAAAGTGTTACGGACCGTAATTTTTCCACGCAATTTTTTCAAACTGCTACGGGTCTCGCATTGTGAATTGTATTAGCGAGATTTCTGTAGTCCCACGGGTCGTAGGGATGAGCGCCTTTGATGAGCAGCAATCAGCGCCTTTGGCACTCACTGCCCAAGGCGTACGGGGTCGAGCACGAGCCTGCAAGCATTAGCAACAACCCGCAATGCTCACAACTACATATGTGATTACTATTGTTTATTTGTAACGCACCAACATATTCCGTAGCGCTATACATAAGTTAAGTTCCAGGCAAAGACAAATTCAAAATTAATACATTGCAAAGAGGGGATGGCCCCGTCTTTGAGCTTGGAATCCGGTGTCCATATCTTTCCCCAAAGCACTTTGCAGGATTGAAACTCGCAGACTTAAAGTCTAAAGGTTAAGGTTTGTATGTGTAGGGAGAGAGTAGTGCTGAGCATGTTAGGAAGGAAGGTTATAGGCTTCTCTAAAGAGATGTGTTCTTATTGAAGTTTTGAAGGATTTGAGGCAGGAGGATAGTCTGGTGGAGCGAGGCAAGGAGCTTCAGAGAATAGGGGCAGCACGAGAAGAGTCCTGGAGGCGGGAGTGAGAGAAGGTGACAAGAGTGGTAGAAAGAAGAAGGCTGTTCGCAGAACGAAGAGGGCGTGTGGGGGAGTATTTGGAGATGAGATCAGAGATGTATGGGGGTGCGCTATTGTTGAGGGCTTTGTAAGTTAGGGTCAAGATTTTACTTTTTAGGGGGGGGGGGGGGGGGGGGGGCTCCAACCTGGCGCTCAGAGTTGTATTGTGTATATATTAAAATGCCCAAACTGTGCCATAATGTTTAGTAAATGTAACCGATTAGCACAAAAATCAGTATTTAAAGAGAATGAATGTATTGGATCTTTATCTTACATTTGCACTTCGCACTGTAGAAGCCACCAGATGTGCTTTTCTCAGAACACAGCCTTGGATTGGGATTTTGTTTAGTTGATTAGTCGTGTCCAACTCAACGTGACCCTATGTCTGCAGCACGCCAGGAATATCTCAGTCACTGCCTCTGACCTCCATCAAGCTCATGTTCATGGCTTCAATGACTTCATCTATCCACTTCCTCCACTGTCGTCCCCTTCTTGTGGCTTCAATCTTTCCCAGCATCAGAGTCTTCCATAGGGAATACTGTCTTCTCATGATATGGGCAAAATATTTGAGCTTTAGCCTCATGATCAAACCTTCCAGTGAACACTTTAGCTTCATTTCCTGTAGTATGGGTTGATTGCATCTTCTTGCAGTCCAAGGGAGCCTAAGCAGTTTTTGCCAACACTACAAGTCAATGGCGCCAATCCTACATACAACATCAGAAACTATCAAACAGATTGCAGTTTAATAAAGATTTTATCTTTCTTTTCTGTATATAGAGTGGGTGGTATGTCAACCACCTTCCTACGACCTTCGCATACTCCATACCTGGTCTGCGTACTCTCTCCACATTTACCACAAATAACCCCACACTCACGAGCCCCATATAAGGATGAAATAGCTGTGTGTAAATGAGTTTCAGGTACTAGACTCTAATGCTGTATTCTCAGCTTCATCAATATAGAAACCGACTGGTTGCCTTCCAATGCTCATGGGACCGACAGATCCAGAACACTTTAACAGGATGAGAATATATGGGACCCACTCAATTTTCATCTGGTTACAAATAAAGGATAAGAATACATTTTCAGCTGGTTTTGCACCAGTTTGAATAGAGTACATTTTAGCTGCAGATAATGTCATCAATTATTTGTCTATAACTGTGATTAATAGTAGTGGTATGCTTAAAGTGCTGGGCTCTCCTCATCCCTCTGTTCTTGAGGGCCAGCAAATAAGGGCTCAGGGATCAGCATTGGCTGTTGAGAACCACTGGTCTAACCCAATGCCAGGTTCTGAAGTCCGTCTGAGAGCCAAGCCTGAAATCATCTCATGTTATGTGGGCTGGAGGAGAAAAGGAGGTATATTTTGAGCCAAAATTTACATGTCACTACCCAGAATCCTCAGCAGCAGTGGGAATACTGTTCACTTAAGGGAGCCAGGTCTCCTGACATGGGTCACGTAGATGTGCTCAGACTGGCTTTTTCTTTTCCCTTAGTGAGGTGATCTGCTGCTGCCACCATGTGGTAAAATATTATATCTGTGTCTACGATTAAAGGGACAGGTTTCTTTGTTGCATAGAGGATATTTTATAACACTGGACAACATAGATTTTGTCTCAGAGGAAATAAGGGTTGTGCTATATGTAATTTATCCCATAGATTTCAAAAATGGTCTCAGAATTGTTCTATCACCCATAGTATTAAAGTTACGTCCTCTTTAATATATTACACTAGCGGCTTGCCCGTCTCGTAATGCTGTTTGCCACACAATGCAAGGCTCCCCCCCACCACCCAACTTGCAGGCCTACGGATGAGCACCCTTGTATTTTTAGAGACAGGCATGGTGCTTTCCTTGAAGATGAACTTGTTTTTTGCAATGATGTTTATTCCGTCATGGATTCTTCTAAAGTAATAAGTCCCCATCCGTGCCACCGTCTCATGCTGCCAATAGCAAAAAAACTTATGACCGCAAGAAACCCGTGGTTGAAAAAAATTAAATATGAAGAATACAAATGGAATATCTGTGGTGACACAAAAAAGCTGCAGGTGATTTTACAACCCCAGGATTGAGCTAGGTTCCGGTGAGGGTTCTTTTTTTTGTAAAAATGTACCCTGTCTTTGGCTGCAAAGCCGGGCATGCTCACAATCGGCATACTGTAGGCAGCCAGCTAGATGAGGCTGCTACACTGGGTCCTTAAAGGACCATAAATCGGCATTCAAGTAAAAATGCTTGAGCGATTACACAGTTCTTTAGATATACACCCTCTCCTTGATACATTATGACAAATTATATTTGTACTGAAACTAAACATTTTAGCTTCTTCCTATTCTAATTTGTCTTTTAAGTGAATGAGCATTTATGCTTGATTTATGGAATCTGCGCGCGCAGGCGTCTGCACGAGTAAGACCATGCTATTCACAGGGGCAAATCATTGGGGTGAGGAAGATTTCACCTGGGATGTAGATAAAACAGTCGGTGAATGAAGGGACACAGACCTTGTTCTGGGTATTACAGAAATCTAAAGGATAACTGTCAGCTCAATCCACAGGCCAAAAAGATACAATGTATTAGTTATGCTAATTGTCACTGGAATATTCAGGGGGTGTCAATAATAATAGAAAACAGTTTGCAAATACCCTAAATTTTGCTGAATTTTTTTGCAACTGTTTAAATATTTATTTTGGTATTTTTTCCATGCACTACTAATTCTCCTCTATCAGATGAATTCAGAATCCAGCTCACTTGCATATACCTTTAAGAAATAAAAAATTCCCAAGGATCAGCGATGCAAAGATCAAAGAGGGAATTCTTTGTAGGACCTCAAATAAGACAACTGGTTAAAGATGAGAACTTGGATAGTCAGTTTAACCAGACTGAAAAGGCTGTATGGAAATCTTGCAAGAGTGTTTGCCAGAACTTCTTAGGGAATTATAAGACAGACGAGTACAAATAAATAGTGGATGATCTTTTGCAATCTTACAAGACCATCAGCCCTATTAAATTAGAACCCTGTAGCAGCATCGGCAACTCTGCAAAAGCTGCGGGCTTGCCATTTGGCTGTGTTAGAGCTATTAAAATAGACGATGCAGAGAGTTACGGGCCGGAGACGCAAGCCCGTAAACCATTCTTGTGCCATTGAATGTGCGTCAGTGAACACGATCGATAAGTCAAACCTGACGGAGCCAATGGTAAAAAAAGATCGTCATCATTACGTCACTGAAAAATGGAGGTTAGATTTCAAAGCCTTACGGGTTTCAATCACTGGGTACGATCGTACACACATTTTTAGAACTTATGAGATATTTATAAATACGTAAATATGATATTCAAGTCAATGCGAGTTCCATTATATGTATGAACACATTGATTGCCGGGATCAGTATATAATAGTAGTGTGTTTATATTTGCATTTACAATGCTACGGATAGAACTGTAACACTCTTTAGCCCTCTCTAGCACCAGTTGGCTTCTTGGCTCCATTTGCGGGTTACGGTGTTGAACTCCAGTGGATTTTTTGTAATTTAATAGCGAAATTGGGAATGTAGCAGTTAAGGGCTTGATAGAACAAAGGATTTACGGGCTCGCAGTTCAAATTTCCACGTCCCATAGGGTTTTTTCACACCTAACCCGCAAGTCGTTTGCGGGTAGCTTTGAGAGGCCAATTTAATAGCTTAAGTCTTGCAAGCTACATTACGGGCCACTGTTTTCAACATTGAGGGAATTTAATAGGGCTGCAACATGTCTTTGAAAATCCATTTCCTGTAATCGCACCTGGATTCCTTCACAGCAAATCTTGGGGAAGTCTGCGATGAACAATACCACCAGGACATTTCCAAAATGGAAGAGCGGTACCAGGGCAAGTGGAGTACAGCAATGCTTGCCGATTACAGTTCGACCCTTAAGAGGGATGTTCCTGAGCAAATCCTATACTTCTACCTTTTAGGAGAGTTAGTCCTTTACGTATTGTAAATATATGTAATACTGTAAACTTAAAATCACTGTCTCACAAAATCCTTACATGATCAAGAAATTCTAAAAAAAGACATTTGTATTCAGCACAAGAAATACTGTAAAGGTTCACCTATTTTGACTTCTGAGACAAAAAAAAAAAAAGTAAAAGTTTGTTAACCAGTGTAATTTGCCACAGTGAGTTTTATTATTTCAAAGGTTTGTAATGTTTAAAATGTATGCCATGTCCCTTTAATGAAACCTATACACAAGACATGTGTAATATATCCTCCTGGATGAAAGGCTGCGGCAAAAACAATTACCACTTTAAGGACAAATACCCTAGAAAATGGAAGTTTCTGAGATTTATTATGCTATGGACCATAGACATGTCTGTTTTATGATCTAGAAAGGAATGTTCTAGACTAGGAAACCAGCCTCGTTTGTCATTAGACAAACACCTGTCTTTATAATGGAATAGCATTGACTAGCAGAAAAACATGAGAAAATGGTATTAGGAAAAAGGTTTTGATACATATTTTTTTAAAAGGGCATTTCTTCTCAAAGTGAAATACAGTAGACTCTCCGTTATCCGGCACCCATGGGAATTGCTACGTGTCGGTTAAATGTAGTTTCCGGTTGCTTGAGAGTTACTATTAAGAGGCCTAGATTAGCTGCACATAGGATGCTCTGCTAAGTATATTTGTCAGTGAGGGCTGTTCTAGCAGCAGCAGCTTTCACTCCTCACTTACACACCGGTACGTTCGGCTGAAGGGTGCGGTGCTGAACCCGGGGAATGTAACGCCAACACCGCACTGGCTCAGCTACTCACTGGGGCTGGGGGAAGTAATAAGTAAAATTGAATTGCAGAGATGTGCAGTGAATGAAATCTAGGTGCCTTAAAGCATTTTGCGGCAAGACAACCTGGCTCCTGACATTTTTTTGAGCCCTGTAAATAAAAATGTTATTCAAAGTACAGTATTCAATTTTTTTATGGTTGGCAGAGTTCTGGTTGCTTGAGTTCTGGTTAACGGAGAGTCTACTGTAATATAACATGTTTAGTATAAAACAAGGAATGGATTACTCACATGGACAGCAGGAGGGAAAAGCCGGCAATGTAAAGGTTTCTCTGTGCTCTGAACAGTTTCATATGAATATGCTCCACGGCCACTGGATTATTTTTCAGGTCCACCTGCTCTCCAACGCCGTATTTTTGGATCTCACGTAAAGCATCTAAAGTAAAAAAAAAAAATGTCTGGTGAATGGAAGGGTCCTAATCCAAGCAGCAAAAAAATATTTAAATCTCTAGCATTATCGAACTACTGATTAATATGACAAAGATTGGATTTGAAGAAATCACCAACACACTTAAAATGACATTTTGTTTCTTTAAACAAACTAACCTCAAAGGGGAAACTGAGGAATGTAATATTGCAGTGAAGAGCATTTAGAGGGAGCTTGTGGTTTATGGTCCCTCCAGGATTCCCTATCACCTCTGTATAATGTGTGGTGCAGCTGACTCAGGATAAGATTTGTGATAAACAGTTGGAAATGCAGTATAGAGTATCAAATTAAATTGGTTTTAATACAAGGTTTGCTTGATTCGGACTGCTCTACAAGATGGTGCAAAGCACTATATAAACATCATGTTGTGTGTAGCCAAACAACATGTACAGTATGCTGTAGTCCGCAGAGATTTAATTAGAAAAAAAAAGTATATAACAAACTAAATATATTGGTAGTTGTGAACACAATGAGCATAAAAGCATTTTGGAGAAATTTAAAGTAGACTCTACCTGTGTCTATAATATGATGTGCTCGCTAACCTTATCAGAGGATAAAGAGCATGGAAAACAGGACATTCAACGGTCTGCTACTGAGCATGTTGAGGGAGGGGGTCAAATGCTGGAAGTTAACATAGTGCACTAATAAAGTGGCAAACTCCCTTCCTACAACTGGCAGAGCATGCCCACTCATTAACAAGGTCTACAAGCAGTGCTCTAGAAAAGTGTCTTAATCTCTTTGGTGTAGGGACCAGCTGGTTTCCGTCCAATATCTACTGGGACCACCTTTGAGAGCCAGAACATGGGTGCCATTATTGTATGACTGAAACTACCAATCTCATTATTTATACTACTGTAAATAAAGAAAAAATGTTCCAACATGTCCATAATCCTTTCCCAAGAATTTCCCCATGCTACAAACTTCCATCCACATGTTACTCCCTAACTGCCACACCCTTTCCCCTTTTTTACCCCATACACTAAATCTTCTAGTTTTGCACGGATTTGAATAGATTATATTTTAACTGCAGTACTTAATCAGTAATGTATAATTATGACTAATGGTAGATGTAACCTGCACTGATCCGAAACCGAAGTAACCAGTCCAGCAATGGGCAGCCGATAAGACAAAAGAATATAAAGAATAATGGTCTGTGTACCTTACTGCAGACTCCCAGCCACCACTCTAGACACAAGAAGCCTAATAAAATTAAGATATTTGGCTTTTATACGGACAGCTTAAAAAGGCTGCAAATGTTACACACAACAAAATGATGTTTTTTCACAAATTACAGTAGAAGGAACACAAGCCAACCCTGCACTGGGGTATTTTGAGCATGTTCTCATTAGGGAAGTAAACTATTTCCAGGCCATGTAGCCTCTGTTTTAAGCTCTACAGATATCTTTGTATTTTAGTGTGATAGGTTCCATATAATAATAACACAAGGGCAGCAGATGGCTCCCTAGTGAGAATATAATGTTCTGTATATTTACTCAGCATCCAAACACAATCTGTCCTGATGAGCTCATTAGCTACAGGCCATTGAACTTGGTTCATCCACAGACAACGGTAGTTTATTCATCCCAAGAAGAAAATGAGCAATCTAAACTGTACTAACTCAGCAGAGCAAATCCTAAGATTATATATCCAATTACCTGTGTTTCTGAGTTTCAATGGTAGGATCAGGTCTAGTAGTGGGGAGGCAAACTAAACACATTGACACTGATGGATTCACCAAGACCCACCAGACCAGTCAGCCTTCGGTAGACGGAGGACATTGCAGCAGAAATCTTGAAGTGCTGTAAAGGGTGGCAACTCCGTACAACCACAGCTACCAGATACAAAACCCTATTGCCAACGAGAGCTACCCACTGTCACCATACCAATATAATTTTTATACTATGGTTAATAAAGAAAAAAGTTCTAACATGTGAATTTTTATCAATTCCTTGCCTACATATTTCCCCATGCTTCAAATTTCCACCCTCATATTCCTCCCTCAGCCTCACACCCTTTTTTTACCCTATCCAACTAAAATAGAAATGTGAAACGGTGACATACAGTGCATTGCAAAAGTATTCACCCCCTTGACTTTTTACCTATTTTGTTACATTACAGCCTCAATGTAAGTTCAATGTTTTGTTATTCTGAATTTTATGTGATGGATCAGAACACAATAGTCTAAGTTGGTGAAGTGAAATGAGAAAAATATATACATAAAACAATTTTTTAGAAATAGAAAACAGAAAATTGGCATGTGCGTATGTATTTACCCCCTTTGTTAAAGCTCTGGTGCAATCAATTACCTTCAGAAATCACATAATTAGTGAAATGATGTCCAACTGTGTGCAATCTAAGTGTCACATGATCTGTCATTACATATACACACATTTTTTGAAAGGACCCAGAGGCTGCAACACCTAAGAAAGAGGCACCACTAACCAAACACTGCCATGAAGACCAAGGAACTCTCCAAACAAGTAAGGGACAATGTTGTTGAGAAGCACAAGTCAGGGTTAGGTTATAAATTATATCCCCAGGAGCACCATCAAATCTATCATAATCAAATGGAAAGAACATGGCACAACAGCAAACCTGCCAAGAGACAGCCGCCCACCAAAACTCAAGGACCGGGCAAGGAGGGCATTAATCAGAGAGGCAGCACAGAGACCTAAGCTAACCCTGGAGGAGCTGCAGAGATCCACAGCATAGACTGGAGTGTCTGTACATAGGACGACAATAAGCCGTACGCTCCATAGAGTTGGACTTTGTGGCAGAGTGGCCAGAAGAAAGCCATTACAGCAAAAAACAAAAAGAAAAAAACGACATCGGACATCAGAGAAAAACGTTATGTCTGGCGCAAACCCAACACAATACAGTATCATGCTGTGGGGATGTTTTTCAGCAGCCGGGACTAGGAAACTGGTCAGAGTTGAGGGAAAGATGGATGGTGCTAAATACAGGGATATTCTTGAGCATAACCTGTACCACTCTGGGCGTGATTTGAGGCTAGGACGGAGGTTCACCTTCCAGCAGGACAATGACCCCAAACACACTGCTAAAGCAACACTTGAGTGGTTTAAGGGGAAACATGTAAATGTGTTGGAATGGCCTAGTCACAGCCCAGACCACAATCCAATAGAAAATCTGTGGTCAGACTTAAAGATTGCTGTTCACAAGCGCAAACCATCCAACTTGAAGGAGCTGGAGCAGTTTTGGAAGAAGGAATGGGCAAAAATCCCAGTGGTAAGATGTGGCAAACTCATAGAGACTTATCCAAAGCGACTTGAAACTGATTGCCGCAAAAAGGTGGCTCTACAAAGTATTGACTTTAGGGGGGTGAATAGTTATGCACATTGACTTTCAGTTATTTTGTCCTATTTGTTGTTTGCTTCAAAATAAAAAAATTAAAAAAAGTTTGTGGGCCTGTTCTGTAAATTAAATGATGCAAATCCTCAAACAATCCATGCTAATTCCAGGTTGAGGCAACAAAACACAAAAAATGCCAAGGGGGGTGAATACTTTTTCAAGGCACTGTATCTATCCCTTGCAAGATCTGCTATATTAAATTGGATCAGGAATATTGAATGTCATTTGGGGATATGCAGTGAGACATTTGTTGTTGCCTCTGGTTACCGATTAGAATAGATGTTGAAAAATCTGTGCTATTATTACAATGTATATAACACACTGGCAAAGCCAACTCTATGACCCGCCTACAACGGCAAAGCCAACTCTATGACCCGCCTACAACGGCAAAGCCAACTCTATGACCCGCCTACAACGGCAAAGCCAACTCTATGACCCGCCTACAACGGCAAAGCCAACTCTATGACCCGCCTACAACGGCAAAGCCAACTCTATGACCCGCCTACAACGGCAAAGCCAACTCTGTCTCACAACCCTCACAAAGCTTACACTAAAGCCCATATATCCTTGAAAACCTAAATATTCAGCCCACTCTAAGCCTATGCGCCTTCTAGAAACAATGCAGTAGACTCATGTATATCTAACACCTTATGTTCTTCAGTAGATTCATCACAATTTTCACAAGCAGATATATCAGCTTCTTCTGTATATGAGCGCTTATGTCTTTTAATAGGTCTTGTGTATTTACTCTGCCTATTTACAAATGTACTGACACTTTATGTAAAAATAAAGAAATAAAATAGAACAAAGAGTTATAATAATGCTACCAGGAGTCAGAGGTGACCAAGAATAAAGATAGATTAGGTAGATTACCTAACACAATAAAAAGTAAATTTTAGGGTGTTTTTCTAAATATTAACACACTTACCCACAAGTAAAAGCACTAGGATCACAATCAGGACCACAAAGAATGTGTTTCCGTAGGCCACTACCATCTGTACCAAGCGAGACTTGAAGACTTTCTGCCATCTGCAGAGATAAACCAATATTAAAGACATGTAGTTTAAGAAAAACTGCACGTTTGTGAAGTATGGAACAGATTAATATTAGCAGTTGTGAATGTCATGAGAATAAAAAACATTTAGAGAAAATCAGAATTTTTGCTTACATACAGAAGATTCGATCTTGCTTTATTTCAACACATCCTGGTAGTTTGAAGCATGAGGGGTGTGTTTTTTAATTGATCAGTGGATGGCGTGGTGGGGGACTCAAATTAATATTTGGATCTTTTAGAATTTGACACCTACCCATTATCCCAGCATTAAAAGAAAATCTGACTGACAGATTAACCAAATAGAACATAGAACTTAAACTTTCTTACATAATCACACAGAGCAGCTCTCCCAGTAATCTAATGTAATTACTTCATCTCTTAAGAATACGACTGTGGTTTGTTGGCTCAGCGAGTTAATTAGGCTCTGATGCTCAGAGCCACGGGTTCGATCGCCACGTTTCCCTACCTAGTTGTATATGCTCAACTGTCTATTTTCCATTCCGATTTATTTACGACTTCAGATTATTATCATCAGCCTGGGAAATATAGTAGCACAATGCACTAATAGAGTGAAGCCACACAGATTCTCATCTTCTGGAAACTCCCATTCTCTCTCAGATAGGGTGCCATGTTTCACAGCTCTGACTTAAGCTGCACCCACAACAATGTACTTCTGTCTTCGGCAGTGACATGCGGTATATCTGCATGCACTGGTAGTGTGAAGTCCTTCTCATATGGGTATGGTCTTAGATCAGAGATATGAAGATTGTACACAAGAGTGAACAGGAAGAAAAGGGGGATGTTTAAGAAGGAGAGAATCTGTTATTCTTGGGACTGCCTAGAAGTGACATCTAATTTTAATTGAGAACAACATTGTTTTAATTATGTGACTTAATTAATTTTACCTTCTCATTTACATAAAAAAATAAAGAGTCCCTCCTTTAAAGAAAGAATGGACACCATCAAGTAGTAACTTGCCAACTGTATACTAAAGTACGCTGCCAGATACTCTCACCCATATACGCAATGATAAAGGTCAATAGGTCTCATTTCATAACTGAGCAGACCCAACATGCACATTCTTGCTCTAAAGCAGTAATGATGAATACTTTATCTGCAGCCAGCTAAATCACATTACAGTATTAAAAACGTTCAGATAGTCTGACAGAGCACAATTAAGCAAGGAAAAGGTGATCATGTTAATTGATGATTACAAATAACACATTGTAATACTTCTTCTGAACCTTGGAGCCATCCATAATACTTTGGTGAAGTTTGCATGTATGAAAGGAGTCATCTATCTCACCGAATAGGCTCCTCCCTCACTCCTGAACAGCAAATAAATGGGCAGAGCTACTACAGGCTTTAACAAGTACTTTCTTGTAGTAACATTACACTGTAGTTTGTGTTTTTCATCTGACAAATAGTCTATCAACCTCTCTTTGCTTCTTATATTTGTGTTTTCACCTTTTTGTTGTTCAGTCATGTCGAACTCTTTGGGATTCTATGGACCGCAGCACACCAGACACATCTGTCAGTCACTGCTCCTATGAACTCCATCAAGCTCATGTTCATTTCATCAATGACCTCATCTATCCCTCTCTGTAATTCTATTTCCTAGGAAGTCCTGTCTTCTCATGATATGGCCAAAATATCTGAGCTTTAGCCTCATGATCATACCTTCTAGCGAAGTTTGTCTTGATTTCCTGTAGCATTGATGGATTGGATCTTCTTGCAGTCCAAGCAGCTTTTTCTAAAAATTCAAAGTCGTCAATTCTACAGCTCTCAGCCTTCTTTGTGGTCCAGCTCTCAAAGTATAATATCTTTATTTTAATAGCTTGCCCAGACTTGCTATAGCTTTCTTCCCCAGAAGCAAAAGTCGTATTTCATGGCTGTAGTCTCCATGTGAAGAGATCTTGGGGCCAAGGAAAATAAAATCTGTCACTGCCTCCACTACTTCCCCAGGAAGTGAGAATGCGGTTTGCCATGATCTTAGTGTTTTTAAGCAGCAGGCCACGTTTTGCACTCTTCTTTCACCCTCATCAATAGGTCCTTTAGATCCTGCTCACTTACAGTCAGAGTAATGTCATCAACGTATCTAAGGTTGTTGATATTTCTTCCAGCAATATTGATTCCAGCTTTGGATTCATCCAGTACAGCCTTACGCATGATTTATTCTGCATATAAATTGAATACATAAGGTGACAATATAGAACCTTGTCACACTCCTTTGCTGACCATGAACCATTCTGTTGGTCCATGTTTGGTTCTTGGTCCACATACAGATGCCTCAGTTGGCAGTTGAGCTGAACTGATACCCCATCTTTTCAAGAACCTGCCTCATTTGGTCTTACCAACTAATAATTGGTAATTATTCCTTAAGGGTTGTCATATACTCAGAGTGACTGAATGAATTGGCAACTGAAATGTTGGACATTGCTCTCAGCCTCCATTCACTTGCTACAAGCAACACATGTATTTGCACATCTCCAGAGAGTAATTTAGCAATAATTATACTCAACACTATGATAAAGAGCACAACTTGTAAAAATATAAAACTAATAAAGTACTCTTTTTTTTTTTTAATCTAGCAGCACATCACGGCAGAGGAATTCTTGAATGAGAGGCCTGTTGAGCAAGAGGATCTGAAATGTAGGAATTTCAGTTTTCGCAACAGGAAAAAAAAAAGTTTTAAACGCAGTGCAGAAATAGTTCCTGTTAAATGTAACTGGTTTAGCTTGTGCACAGACAATTTCAAGGACTTGCATCATAGTTTGAACTGATCAAACACTAGAGTCATGATGTAGATCTGTCTAGGTTATGGGTAGGCAAGTTCTTTCCTGGAGGTCCACACACAGGCCTGGATTTGAAGATATCCCTGCTGCGCACAAGTGAATCAATCACTTCTTGAGTCATCCTGCTTGACTCGCCTGTTCACAGAAAGGAAATCTTCAAATCCAGGCCACCGGGACCAAACTTGCCCACCCCTGGTCTAGGTCATAATCCAATCCCTTTTGGAATGCTTCAATACAGCAGGAGGTGCCAACGATAAACAGCATGGAAGTTTCTATACATAAGCAGTGTTACATGCGTCAAAAACAGGAAGTTTTTCATAAACCGCAGGGATACCATAATGTATGTAAATGTTTGCATAAGTAATTGCCATTAGTGGGTTTAGCTGGACAGGTTATCAATCTCCAAGCATTGTGCTCCATATGACTTTAGACTGTGAACGAACACCTGTTGTAAAATTTCCCTTACCAAGATGATAATTTGAATGTGCAAACAATACAAATCCTTCATGTGCCCCATGCTGAAAAAGCAGGCTTGTATTGAACAAGACAATCATTAATACTGCTCTACACACTTTAAGTTAAAAAATAAAATAAAAACAAATAAAGTCTAGCAGTAGCCTTGTACCTTGTGGGAGAAATGAAGGGAATGCACAGGAGCAAAACAGCAAAGACCTCCGCGTAAAGGAAGGTGGCAACGGCCGTCCATTGAAGACTCATCATTAAGAAGGTCCTAGAATCTACAAGAGAAACAATGTTCACTAATGCATTCAGACTCAATTAATAATGTAAGCACCGTTCATGGATTCATTAATCAGCTTCAGATAATTAGGTACTGATACCACTACCAGTCTTGAGAGGAGCTATGGGACAATCACCATTAAGTAAACGCAAAGGTCTTTATTATTATTTAGCTTTTTTTAAATGTCCAACTGTGAATATTGACATTTATATTGGTACTTTATTATCCTACCATAACTGGGACCTCTGCTCTTTAAATTATGTGTTATCTAGTAAAAAGAAGTTTGGACTCTAAGTAGGATTGCTCAATTATTTTTTAACAATGGATTTTGACCCTGTTCCTTTACATCAGAGAGATATCACCTAAGGTAAGGTCCAAAAAAAAATTAAGATGCCCCGAAACTGATAAGACAAGAACAAACGACTATTAAATAAAGTAGATGATTTTCTTGCATGTGGCACAAGTTTGTCCTCTATAAAATAACTGAGATTGTAGAGGCTTTATAAACTCTGACTCATATACCAGCCCATGGCAGGATATTCACTAAGAGACAGTGTAGTGCTGCATTAATGTGGGTGCAGGTGAGACTGATATCACATATAGGCGTGGCATCAATTTAAGCAAGTCAGGGTGTTCCTTAATCTAGGACACATGGATTACATTTATTTGCTCTAGATTTTAGTGCAGATAATCATGTGAGAGCTAAATGTTAGGATGAGTGCAGATTTGCACACTAGTGCAGTGAGTGTGAGTGCTAAATAAAGGTCAGGTATTAGTGCTCAAGGCACGACAATGTAGTGGGTGCTAATGTAGATTATATATGGCTATAAGTGGGAGTGCGGAGTTTTGGTTCTCTATAATTAGTGTGATTTGTATAGTGAGTGGGAGAATGAGTGCATGTCAGCACAGTGATGGTATGTCTGTATGAGTGCTGAGCGTACATTAGTATGAATTCTTAATGTTTGTCTGCATAATGAGTGTGAGTGCCGAGTGTATGTGGATATAACATGAGTGAGATAATGCCTGCCTAATGAGTGTGAGTGCACGTGTATATAATGAGTGAGTGCTGAGTGCGTCAGTATGAGTTCATAGTATGCCGGTCTAAGGAGTGTGAGACCATGCCGGTCTAAGGAGTGTGAGACCATGCCGGTCTAAGGAGTGTGAGACCATGCCGGTCTAAGGAGTGTGAGACCATGCCGGTCTAAGGAGTGTGAGACCATGCCGGTCTAAGGAGTGTGAGACCATGCCGGTCTAAGGAGTGTGAGACCATGCCGTTCTAAGGAGTGTGAGACCATGCCGGTCTAAGGAGTGTGAGACCATGCCGGTCTAAGGAGTGTGAGACCATGCCGGTCTAAGGAGTGTGAGACCATGCCGGTCTAAGGAGTGTGAGACCATGCCGGTCTAAGGAGTGTGAGATCATGCCGGTCTAAGGAGTGTGAGATCATGCCGGTCTAAGGAGTGTGAGATCATGCCGGTCTAAGGAGTGTGAGATCATGCCGGTCTAAGGAGTGTGAGATCATGCCGGTCTAAGGAGTGTGAGATCATGCCGGTCTAAGGAGTGTGAGATCATGCCGGTCTAAGGAGTAGGAATGTGAGTGCATGTGTATATAAGGAGTGAGTGCTGAATGTGTCAGTATGAGTTCATAATATGTCTGTGTGAGTGCTGAGTGTACATGGGTATGGTACAGGCTCTTAGTGTATGCCAGTATAAGTATATAAGTGTGAGTGCATGTCAGTGTAATGAGTGCTGAGTATCTGTATGAGTGCACATGAGTATAGGCTCTTAGTGTATGCCAGTATAAGTATATAAGTGTGAGTGCATGTCAGTGTAATGAGTGCTGAGTATCTGTATGAGTGCACATGAGTATAGGCTCTTAGTGTATGTCAGTATAAGTGTGAGTGCATGTCAGTGTAATGAGTGCTGAGTATCTGTATGAGTGCACATGAGTATAGGCTCTTAGTGTATGCCAGTATAAGTGTGAGTGCATGTCAGTGTAATGAGTGCTGAGTGTACATGAGTATAGCGTCTTAGTGTATGCCAGTATGTGTGAGTGCATGTCAGTGTACATGAGTACAGGCTCTTAGGGTATGTGAGTGTCTGTCAGTATAAGTGTGAGTGCATGTCGGTGTGAGTGTCTGTCAGTGTGTACTTCTGTATAGTGAGTGTATATCAGTGTGTGAGTGCAGTCTCTGTGTCCCAGCCTGCCCTGTATCCTCCCTCAGTCTCACACTCTCCCCAGTCAGGCCTGTCATTACCTCGCACTTCAGCCGAATCTCTCAATCTGTTGCCAACTGACAGCCTGACTCACTGACACGCCCCCACTTCCTACTTCCTGTGATTTGGAACGTGCGCCAGAACGAGGCTTGGAATGGAAAAACGCTGCCACTTTTTTTTCAATAAAACTTTATTACACAGCTCAACTGAGACACTAAATAAAGCACAAATATACAGTAAAATGAAATTGTATTCCCATTATTGGTGTATTAATGATAACAATCACTATTGCCTCATGTGTTTATCTTCTTACTATAGCCATTCATTACAGCATTCTAGTTATTTTCAACTGTTACCAATATATTGTAATACAGGACCACTGTACATTAGGAAACCCTTCACATGTTTGTCCAGTATATAAGCAATGAGCATAAAAGCATTTTTATAGAATATTTAATTTACATTTCTCTTCTGGTATCATGAGTTATTGCATCTGAGTCTGTCTGTAGGGGTGTTATCCAACTATAGATGGCTCTTCTATGTAGTTCTGCTGTGCAGTGACTGTAAAGTGTCAGTCTTTCATAATACCTGAAGAGAGATCTTATCTGAATCCAAGGTTCACAGAGTCCTGCCAGGTTTCTAATACAGTCAGGAACAAAGACAAACATCTCGGCCAATAATGCAAAATTGAAGATAGTAATTCAAAATGTCAGGCTGTATTTATTTATTTTAAGCTAAATAGAGAACTTATCTGACCTGTTTGGTGGTATATACAAATTACCCTCAGCAAGTATACATTTTTTATAGTCTAATTGCTGAGAGTCTAATTTGTATATTCCACCAAATAGCTCAGTATTGTACCAGACCTGAAGAAGAAAAGGTCCCTCAGACCTTTCCTGTTGTGTCCCCGAGGGCGCAGTGGCACACGGAGACAAGCAGGTCGCAACGGTGGTGCGCCAAGACTTTGTTGAATTTGTTCTTAGGGTTAGGGGGTTAGGTTTGGGGTTAGAGTTTAGGGTTATGGTAGTGGCAGATGATAAGCTTTACATATAAAGTAGTGGCACGCCTAACCCTAACTCTAACCCTCACCCTAAGAACAAATTCAATAAAGTCTTGGTGAACCATCTTCTCATTATCTACTGGCTGCTACATGCCACTGCGCTGGCAGGGACATAGCAGGAAAGATCCATTCCCTCCTTTCGAAAGCTTCTCTCTTAATATGTATTCTTACCCCCCAAACAAATGGGATCTATCCCGTTGTGTAAGCGCAAAGAAATTTGCAAGCACTGACAGCTGCAGTACCAGCAAGTAGCCGCTAGATGTCGCCGTCCGGTTTCAGGGAAGGCCCTAATTATTCCCTCCTCTGACGTGGCGCAACTCGACGGCGCTGAATTGACAGCGAGGCCATTGCTATGCTCAGCGCGGGCATTTGGCCCTCGAGGACTTGGGCTCGCCTCTCAAAGCTCAAGGCCTCTTCTGTCGGCGCGCCTTATATGCATTGTGCAGCACTGTTGGAAAATCGGCAGCGCCATCTCCTGACTTCTAAGGCTTCTACTATATACACTGGCATAGACAAAATGATAGTTAGCACATGAGAACAGAGTTTAACCTTGACACTTAAAGTGACAGGTGTGAAAAAAATCACTCATAAAAAATAATCCATAAATTGAGGGAAATGGTAAAAGGCCAGTTCAATGACTGAATAAACAAAAAAAATATGTAAAATAAAAAATATGTATGTAATGGTGTAGTAGTCCATATTTTGGATGGGAGGCTGCCCATTTGCCAAAATACATCAGCCGCCTTGGTTGCAGTAATGATGTTGGGGTGTAATAAATGAATATACTTTACTTATCTATATTTAATATGCAGCAATCAATATCCCAAAGAGCTAACAATCTCTTTGGATTTTCCAGCATCAGAAAATATAGAGTTGGACTGTTGATCACCTGAGTAGAAAGTGTCAGCAATGTGCCAAGTGTGCAGTGTAAATAGGCTGCGTGCGCAAGACCAAACCGTTTGTGTGGACGGGTAAAGCTCCATTTTAGAATCGTAATGTTATTCTTTGCAAGTTAGTGTTGTAAAATGGCGGCTTTTTTCTATGTGTTACTTGGCTCTTGAGCATTTTCCGTCCGTTGTAATAGTATATTTTGTATCTCCTATGTTCCTGGCTAACTCGTCCGTGCCTGGCGATGATTTGTCCGCCTTGTTTTAATTTTTTTCGGTCAACATATTTTTTCTCGCTTGGCCGATTTTCGAGTGGCGAAACTCGGTAAATCCGACTTAAATACACATGCAACTTCACTTGTGGGCGTCTTGGCGTTCCCCCCGTGCTATGTGTGTGATTTTTTAGTTTAACTTTTTTTTTCTTGTTTTTTGTGTTTTTTGATTTCCGCAGGTTGGCCGTTTAAGTTGTATTTTTGCGAGGTCGGAATTTTTCCGACGTTCCTCAACTGCTTGCAGCCTAAGTAAGTCTCACATTTCTTAACTGCTTGCAGGCTAAGTCCCGCGTGTTTCAATGCCTCAACGTCTCGCCTCGCTTTGCTAGGCTCGCAGGAGCACTTTTGGCGCTCCTTTCAGTCTAAGTCTCGCGTGTTTCAATGCCTCAACTGCTCGCCTCGATTTGCGAGGCTCACAGGACGATGAGCATTAGAGGCTCACTTCTCGAGGCTCGCAAGCGTGACGACAAATCAGTTTGACTACTATTATATGTGATATACTGTGTAAGTAATATACATATACAGGGGCTTCAGGTAACTTTCTAAAGAACAGGGTGCTCACTGTAAAATTATATTATCATAGTCAATATTGTCCAATTAAAATGTAACCTTTATTAAATATATTAAAATAATGTCCTTATTATTCAGAAATAGAGTATCAGAATGCACACCTAATACTATCATACACCTCAATATATACTGGGTTTGAAGGTCAAATAAGTGATTAAAGTATATTTATATTAATTATATATATTTATATGTGTATTATGTACACTTAATAAATATATTTATTATGTTCCTCCTCTGTGGTTTCAATAAATTCATGTTACTGTTGAGTTGTTTTATAGTGTGTAAGGGGTTAAGATTTCCTTTATGACCAAGTGTGTTTTTATATTTTTTTATTGTTCTTTACAACTAAAGGCTCCCAAAATATTATTACATCTTAAGCTGCCTTTATGGTGGCAGTGTTAAAATCAGTGGCGGTTGGTCAACCTTTAAGCTTGTGGAGGCTCTGACACAACATCCACTTCCACAACCACTGGCCCCTCTTAATACTTTCTCAAGACCCTATCCCAAGACAGACCCCATTAATTCCTATGAGCCTACGGGAACCATCAGGCCCCATAAGGCCTGAAGTTACGCAGCCCATCAAGACCCCAGGAAATCCCCACTAGGTCTACAGGGTTCATCAAGATTCCTGGGGATCCCCACTAGGCCTGCAGGGCCCATCAAGACCTCCAGAGACTCCTGCTAGCCCCACTAGATCAGCATTGCCCATGGAGACCTACAGCCAGGCCTGAGTGTCCCATGGAGACCCCCAGCTAGGCTCTGTGAGACCCCCAGCAATATCCACAAGCCAAGGGAGACCCACATCAAGGCCTGCGGAGCAAAGGTAGACCCCAGCAAGGCTTGTGAGGCCCAGATAGTCCCCCAGCAAGCCCTGCAATCCCAGCAAGGCCCACAGGACCCATTGAGATCCAGCAATGCCTATTGGGTCCAGGGAGACTAGCAGGACCTTTATAGGCCTGCTTTGGGCCATATAATCCTTGCTGGAAGAAATCCTTGGGGGCCTTAATAAGCCTGGCAGGTTTAGTGGGGATCCCCAGAGGTTTCCCTGGGTACTGCGGGGCTAGTGGGGATATCCAAGGGCCTTGATAGGTCCACTGGGCTAGTGGGGATCACCAGGGTTTTAATGCTCCTTTGTGGGGTCTCCTTAGACCAAGCAGGCCTACTGGAAATCCTTTGGGGCCTTGATGTGCCCCGCAGCCCTAACATTAAAAAATAATACATAAATTGAGGGAAATGGTAAAAGGCCAGTTCAATGACTGAATAAACAAAAAAAATATGTAAAATAAAAAATATGTATTTAATGGTGTAGTAGTCCATATTTTGGATGGGAGGCTGCCCATTTGCCAAAATACATCAGCCGCCTTGGTTGCAGTAATGATGTTGGGGTGTAGGTCACCGATAAAGGGGTTTTACTAGTCATTAGAGGGGACGGATAGCTTAGATAAGCTGTTTTGTGCTTAAACCATTTCACCTATGCTAGATGGACACCTTTGGGCTTGTGTTGCAGGCTACACAACTTGGTGTAAGCCGCACAAAACATGGACCCCTGAGCAATTTTTATTGGGGAAAGAATGCATTATACTGATAAAGATGCTGTTGTAATATGAATTGAGATACATCTTTCCAGTGTTATTAATTGACAATATTACAATATCAATAAAGTGATTACATACTGTCTCATTCCAGTTATTATTTATGAATGGGAAAAGAGGGGCGATAAAACGGGGGTAGGTGTCCAGACTGGAAAGGTGGGCAAGGGAAAGATAGAAGGACAAGAAGAATGGGCAAAAGGAGGAGGTATAGGAATACATTTTACATCCTGATGATTTATCAGTATATTTATAAAATCATAGTAATAGATATACAGGTAGGGCACCGATTTTCCGGCATCGTTCGTTCCAGGGATTTGACGGAAAATAGATTTTTCCGGACCAGGTTTCATTTTTTCACAAGAATACTGCAGTTTTATAACTCTGTTCAGTTCTTATCAGCTTGGTCAACACTGGATCTTATCTCGCCTGTTAAGTTTAGGTCTGTATAGTTCGTAATGAGTTTACATTTCATCAGTTAAGTTATCATTAGTTCACATCAGTTCATTCAGCCACAAATAAATACATTTTCTGTTTATCCAGTTCACTTTGTACCTTACTAGTTTGCTTCACATTAGTCTAAATTATTTCAGTCCAAATCCCGACTCTTCACTTCACATTAGTTTGACCAGCGTGCTATTTCCTAGTTCTTTTTAATTTTGTCCAGATTAAGGGAGGTTTCGTATTAACCAATGACGGAAAATCGGTGCCCTACATGTCATATAGAAATTATTGCCCTAGTTGTATCTCCAAAGAAAGAACTAAGATTAAAATAATTGGGATGTGGGTTATATTTATCCATGTATGGAAGAAAGAGGTATGTATCAATATAGTGACAACAGCATCTTAAGACACTTTTAGGTATGATGCATTGCCTATCCATTAATGTGAGCTACCCTACAGTTGATCAAGTAAAATGGTCAGATAGGGAAATGAGATGAGATACCAAATGCTAGATTATACGCACAAACTATAACACAAAAATTATGACATAGGATGCGCATTTAAGAGTATATTTGTAATGTCAGAACATAAGCAAGACATTTAGAGCGGAGGGTGTTTCTAAGACTGTAACATGTCACTTGACTTAGATTTAGGCTACAGATGTTCTGAAAAGTACCATTTGGTTAAGGGGTATGGATATTATCCTTTAATTGAGAGTCCATTTAGAACTTGAGTGTTATTTGCAGTCTGCAAATGTATGCCCATTGGCCACATGATCAGGATTAGGATCAGTACCCGGGAACTGGGGGCTCTTCTTCTTGACAGCCTTACTCCTTATTAAAATCCTGATATTAATATATTTTTATGTGTTTCTGTGCACTCCATGTTATATATGTATGTCTATCTATCCATCCATCCATCCATCCATCCATCCATCCATCCATCTATCTATCTATCTATCTATCTATCTATCTATCTATCTATCTATCTATCTATCTATCTATCTATAGTATCTCACAAAAGTGAGTACACACCTCACATTTTTCTAAATATCACATATATAGTTGTCAGTTTCCGAAACGCTTACGATGTTGGTCACGCTTTGGGAGCCGTCAACCACGTGGGACTTAGGCTGCAATGAGCGCCAGAGGTGCTCATTGGACTTCTCGCCTCACAAAGCGGGGCTTGCAGTTGATGCAGTTGATGCACGCGGGACTTAGGAGGCGAGCAGTTTCATGCTAAACTCTAAAAACACGAAAAACAAACAAAATAATTTATCAAAAAAATAACACATTCACACACAGCACAGGGGGAGAGCCAGGAAGCCTGGGAGTGAGGTTGCAAGCAATGAGCACTGAAGCAAAACAGCTTTGCCAGACTTACAATTTTAATCCCGTCATTTTTGACGGGCAATTTCCTAGTTTTATTATATCTTTTCATGTGACAACACTGAAGAAATGACACTCTGCTACAATATAGTAAGTGTACAGCCTGTATAACAGTGTAAATTTGTTGTCTCCAAAATAACTCAACACACAGCCATTAATGTCTAAACTGTTGGCAACAAAAGTGAGTACACCCCTAAGTGGAAATGTCCAATTTTGGCCCAAAGTGTCAATATTTTGTGTGGCCACCATTATTTTCCAGCATTGCCTTAACCCTCATGGGCATGGAGTTCACCAGAGCTTCACAGGTTGCCACTGGAGTCCTCTTCCACTCCTCCATGATGACATCACAGAGCTGGTGGATGTTAGAGACCTTGCACTCCCCCAACTTCCATTTGAGGATACCCCACAGATGCTCAATAGGGTTTTACGTCTGGAGACATGTTTGGCCAGTCCATCACCTTAACCTTCCGCTTCTTTATCAAGGCAGTGGTTGTCTTGGATGTGTGTTTGGGGTCGTTATCATGTTGGAATACTGTCCTGCGGCCCAGTCTCTGGAGGGGATCATGCTCTGCTTCAGTATGTCACAGTACATGTTGGCATTCATGGTTCACTCAATGAACTGTAGCTCCTCAGTGCCGGCAGCACTCATGCAGGCCCAGAGCATGACACTCCCACCACCATGCCTGACTGTAGGCAAGACACACTTGTCTTTGTACTCCTTACATGGTTGCCGCCACACACGCTTGACACCATCTGAACCAAATAAGTTTATCTTGGTCTCATGGGACCACAGGACATGGTTCCAGTAATCCATGTCCTTAGTCTGATTTTCTTCAGAAAACTGTTTGCGGGCTTTCTTGTGCATCATCTTTAGAAGAGACTTCCTTCTGGGACGACAACCATGCAGACCAATGTGGAGGCAGTGTGCGTATGGTCTGAGCACTGAGAGGCTGACCCCCCACCCATTTGACCTCTGCAGCAATGCTGGCAGCACTCAAACGTCTATTTCCCAAAGACAACCTCTGGATATGACGCTGAGCATGTGCACTCAACTTCTTTGGTCGATTATGGCGAGGACTGTTCTGAGTGGAACCTGACCTGTGAAACCGCTGTATGGTCTTGCCCACCATGCTGCAGCTCAGTTTCAGGGTCTTGGCAATCTTCTTATAGCCTAGGTTATCTTTATGTAGAGCAAACATTCTTTGTTTCAGATCCTCAGAGAGTTCTTTGCCATGAGGTGCCATGTTGAACCTCCAGTGACCAGTATGAGAGAGTGTGAGAGCGATAACACCAAATTTAACACACCTGCTCCCCATTCACACTTGAGACCTTGTAACACTAACTTGTCACATGACACCGGGGAGGGAAAATGGCTAATTGGACCCAGTTTGGACATTTCCACTTAGGGGTGTACTCACTTTTGTTTGTGTGTTGAGTTATTTTGAGGGGACATCAAATTTACACTGTTATACAGGCTGTACACTTACTACTTTACATTGTAGCAGTGTCATTTCTTCAGTGTTGTCACATGAAAAGCTATAATAAAATATTTACAAAAATGTGAGGGGTGTACTCGCTTTTGGGAGATACTGTATATAGTGAAAACTATGAATATGTCTGTCCAATAAAAAGGTATCACTATATACTGCAATACTCTGATTATTCATCTGGATTACTGGACATTTACGGCTACCTCACTCTTCATATATATATATATATATATATATATATATATATATATATAATACAGTATATAGTATATATATATATATATATACAGTTTATAAATATGTATATGTGATATGGCTTCTCTCAGTAAATACATATACTGCAGAACAGACACACCCCAGGACTCTTCCAATCTGCAAACACACTCTGGGCCTGTTCTCTCCCCTAAAATAACTATAGAAGGAACTTCAGAAAGACATGCGATGTGGATGTGGTTGGGACTTGACGGTTGGGGAGGAAGAGATGGACTTCTAAAGTAACAATAGTTGGTATCCTGGATTTAAAGGACCAGTGTAGTTATATTTTTAAATTATGCTTTCAAAGAACTACACCTCAAAATGGGCAATATGTTTTTGCAATGTAAAATAATAATACAGCCTAATATTTATTATCTTTTATTTGAAATTACAGTGCAGTGGAATTTAACATTTTGATTTTTAATATGGGAAGAGACTTCATATGCAAGGGAAGCTTTAATCAAAGCAGTGGGACTGTGGCAGCTAAAACTGCCAGAACGTTCAACGGAATTAATATAAATATCTTTAATTTAAAAACATACAACTTCTACAAAAAAGTGACGAGAAAAGAAAATGGAGCCACAAAAGAGTAATTGCATGAAAAAAGTTACAAAATGTAAAGGTTGCTTTCTAAAACCATTTAGCCCTTTATCAAATGGAGTTATTCAAAAGACCATATAGAAAAAAATAGACCATTGTGGTAAGCACCAATTATCTATGTTTTACTAATAGTCCCCCACCGGGGACTATTTCTAAAATTTCTAATATTGATTTACAAAGTCAGGCACCAGGTGGAGCTGTGACGTTTACGCAGCATAACGATAAAACAACACGCCCGGTGGTTCATGGAACTCTTTAGGGATAGGAGTAATTCTGCAGAGTGCCAAAAAGACGTGAGACAACATCTTAAAGGAAGGCGTAATGTTGCAAAAGTTCTTTTCAGTCTAAAAGTAGATAGAAAGTAATTATACTCATACCCCCCCCCCCCCCAAAAAAAAAGTATTAAATAGTTTTATTATGAACCTCTAACCAGTTTAACTCACTCTCATATTGTTTGCTTGTTCAACTCTATTGGTATTCCATTTTCAGTGTCTCTGCCTGTTTCATTCATCTTCCTCCTAGTGTCTCATAAACTACTGCACTGTTAAATTCCAGGGGCTGGGAACTCTTTTTTCATTGAGAACTTTGTAAATAATATATAAGGAGGTTTTGGAGTGAGTACTTATCAGCTATTTGCACTGGGCTGGATTATAGCAGTGCTGCCCACCCTCAAAAGTAAACAATGCAACAGATGAGAAAATGAGCAACACAAAAATAGTAACATTTTTGCAAAGTTTGGATGGGGTAAATGTTACATTAATTAATCAGTACTCTAGAAGGCAACAAAGCACTATTTAAAAAAAAAAAAGAAAAAGATAAAAAGAGTGGGGTAGGTTCACTAAGCTTATCAAGGCCTATTAAGCAGATCGCTTAAGGCTGCAGCTTGCTCAACAGCTCCAGCAGATCTTGAAATTTAACACAAATAAATGTAAAGTTACACATTTGGTAAGGAAAAATAAGCACGTAATTTATCATCTAAACTAGTAACTTGCCCATCAAAAATGACAGGATAATATTTTAAGTGTCTCTCCCCCGTCCCTCCTCTGTGTCTCTTCCCCCCCCCTCTCCCTCCCCTGTGTCTCTTCTCACCTCTCCCTCCCCTGTGTCTCTCCCCCACCCCTTCCCCTGTGTCTCTCTCCCCCTTCCCTCCCCAGCGTCTCTCGCCCCCCCCCCCCCCCATGCGCAGCGGGAGCGTTATACATTATAACAACTATTATAGTGACTAACTCCTTGACCGTCAAAAATGATGGGAATAACATTTTAAGCCTGGCAATGCTGTTTGCCAAACAATGTGAGCACCTTCGGCGCTCATCGCGAGCCCCGCGTTGAGCGCCTTTGGCACTCATTGCTAATCTCTCCCCCTGTCTACTTCCTCCCTTGTATCTCATTTCCCCCCTCCTCTCCCTAATTTTGAAGCCTGGAATGCTGTTTGCCATCCAATGTGAGCACCTTCGGCGCTCATCGCGAGAACCGCGCTGAGCGCCTTTGGCGATCATGGTGAGTCTCTCCCCCTGTCTACTTCCTCCCTTGTGTCTCATTTCCCCCCTCCTCTCCCTAATTTTATCCCTGGAATGCTGTTTGCCATCCAATGTGCGCACCTTCGGCACTCATCATGAGGCACGCACTTGTGGGCCTCGCAATGTCACTTGGGATGCTGGGAGTTGTAGTCCTCCTTTCCGCTGCCTGGCAATGCTGTTTGCCATCCAATGTGAGCACCTTCAGCGCTCATCGAGAGTCTCTCCCCCTGTCTACTTCCTCCCTTGTGTTTTATTTTCCCCCTTCTCTCCCTAATTTTAAGCCTGGCAATGCTGTTTGCCACTCAATTGGAGCACCTTCGGCACTCATTGCGAGCTCGGCACTGAGTGCCTTTGGCGCTCATCACATGGCTCGCAATGAGCGCCTACTGCGCTCATTGCGAGTCTCTCCCCCTGTCTACTTCCTACTTGTGTCTCATCTCCGGACTCCTCTCGCTCCCTTGTGTCTCTTTTCCCCCCTCCACTTCCTCCCTTGTGTCTCATTTCCCCCTCCTCTCCCTTGTGTCTCATTTCCCCCATCCTCTCCCACCCTTGTGTCTCATTTCCCCCTGTCCCTCCCCTGTGTCTCATTTCCCCCCTCTCCCTCCCCTGTGTCTCTTTGCCCCCTCCCTCCCGTTTCTCTTTGCCCCCCGTGTCTCCTGCCCCCCCTCCCCTGTGTCTCTTTGCCCCACTCTCCCTCCCCTTGCGCTGCGGGCCCTGTACCTTACAGGCCTTACGGGCCTTGCGATGTTGCTTGGGATGCTAGGAGTTGTAGTCCTCCCTTCTGCGGCTGTGGATTAGTTGACCCTCCTGCCGGGAGCTACACGCTGCTCTGCGTCTCTCCCTGACCAGAGTGTGGAAAGTGCTGGCCGGGAGCTGCGGTGTGCTGTGGTGGGGAGAGCCGGGGAGGAGAGGCTGGAGCAGTGCCGGGGGGGAAGGATGGCCCTAGGGGCCTAGCGATGAGCACCTATGGCGCTCATTTCGAGTCTCTACCCCGGTCTTCTTCCTCCCTTGTGTCTCATTTCCACCCCCTCTCACATGTGTCTCGTTTCCCCCTTATCCCTCCCCTGTGTCTCTCTTTGCCCACCCTTTCCCTCATCCAATGTCTGTTTGCCCTCCCTCTCCCCTGTGTCTCTTTGCCCCCCTCTCCCTCCCCTGTCTCTCTTTGCCCCTCTCCTTTCCCCTCTGTCTCTTTGCCCCCCGCCCCCGTGTCTATTTGCCTCGCTCTCCCCCCCCCTGGCGCTGCGCCCCAGTACCTTACAGGCCTTGCGGGCCTCGCAATGCCGCTTTGGATACTGTGAGTTGTAGTCCTCCCTTCTGCGGCCTGGCAATGCTGTTTGCCACCCAACGTGAGCACCTTCGGCGCTCATTGCCCTGAAAAAACATTGAGAGTAAGATTTGGGGATCAAGCGCACCCCAACTTTCTCTCTCTGGGTTGTGACTTTTTTGTTCAAGATCTCAGCATCCCCAGCAATTCTATTCAGATCAGTTACAGGCACAGTCAGATCCCGTTTCCTAGGATATAAGAAGAGCACAAGTACCGTTGAGTAGTGCAAAGCAGGACTGAGACTTTACATTTGCTTCAGATACAATAAAAATACCACATGGCTTTCCCCCCCACCCTGTAACTATGGTTACCAACCTCCCAAATGTCCTGGTCTGCCACACTCCCAGGGCTCCTTGCTGAGTCTGTCCTGAATACTCACAGGCCATGCTCCTTGGGGATCCGGGGTACCGGATCATAGCCTGAGGCCTAACATTACACAGATTATTATGGTCATAACAAAATGTCTCCATAAGTGTGAAGCTGTGACAGTCGATCTTGGGCCATACAGGTCCTTGCTGTTGGAGTTCAGGGGTCCTGGCCCCCATAAGTCAGTCATAACATAGGCTAATACGATTTTACAGATCACTCGCAAATCAGGGCACTGTCGTGAATGCAAATAGCAGATGAAAAATGTACGAGTACCGACCACCACTCGCAAGTGGTTTTCAAACCCTTGCCGAGTCCCCCAGAAGCATTTAAAATATCAGTACAGCACAAAAAAGCACTACAAAATGATGAAATGTCAACTTTATTTGTCACTTAACAGTCCAATATAAAAATATGTGTAATTAAAAAATATGATATGTTAGTATTAAGCCAGTTTTATTTTACAAAATCCAGGGTAACACACAACCCAGTACTCATGGGCTTAAAACACATCACAAAACCATGCTGCCTAGGAACAAACACTCTAATGCATTGTCTATAAATATATCATATTTTAACACAAAATAAACACATTCTTAATGATTGAAGCTATAAATACAATTGTCATATCTTTTAATATCAAAATATAGTAATAAATAAAAACTATTATTTTATATATATCTCTGTTTCCTTGCCGCAGCCTAATTATGGTCCTTTTAACGGCACTTCCCACTTTTTATAATATTTATGACGTTCACATTTCCTATTGGCTCCTAAGGCCCTGTCTCATCCGTAAAGCTTGGTTTGGCTACTCCCTGCATAGAAATCTGTTGCAGGATTTCCTGTGGGAGTGAAAGATTTACATTAGTATAGAAGTTAGGGGGGAAAAAAGCCCATGCAGCCAATTTTCATCAGTGCCCTAACTTAGAGAACTTGATTTACATAGGTCCCTTAGTATCCATGAGACAGTGGTCACCAAGTTTAGGAGCTTCTTTCTGACCAGCAGGAGAAATGATGATGGTCAACGGGGAAAAGCATGGGCAAGGGTGGTGACCTCATGTATGACCACTCCAAGCCATGCCTGGTGGGGGACTTCTGGAGGGGGGGGCATAGGTCACTTTATGGGCTTTTTACCTTTATTTATTAGAGACCACAAGCTTCCTCCCTTCCTCCATCCCTGGATCTGAGACCATCATGCCCATTCCATACAAATAATTTTGAATATAAAGGGCATACAGGGTTATGTAGGATAACTAGGAGGGATATTGATCCAGGGAGTAATCTGATTGCCAGTATTTGGGACCCCTTATGAGACAATTGGCAATGTTTCAATGTTTTTTTCTGGATTGTTAAACAATTCATTCACATATCTCAGGAATCAAACTAGATCTATAAAGTTTGAACTTGATGGACTAAAAGTATTTTCAACCTCAGTTACTATGTCTAGGAGAGAGAGTATTCCTGGGAATTGTCAACTAAACAAGACAAGCCTGGAAAATACTATCATTGTAAGGAAATAACACTGAGGGACACAGCAGATACAACATCTCATTTTGCCTTCATCAACCACTTGTTGTCCTATAACTTTACTTTGCTTCTTTCAATAAAGTTTATTCACATAAAAAACTACAGTATGTACTTAGCCCCGCCTCTCGTCACTTTCGATTGGCCCGCACAGCTGTCACCCTCTGTATGGGGGCGTGCCCTGTGCCGGCTCTTGGTGGCTGTCACGGTGACAGCAGTTCGCGGTGCTCAGCCGGGAAGTGACACCTGAGGCTCCGGAGCTGGGGTTGGGCGGGTCTGTGGAGGCTGGCAGCGGGCGGTTGGGGACAGGTAGTAGTCACTGCTTGGATATACATTAACATTAATACATATATATATATGCACCTATATATACAGTACTATACCGTATACACCTCTATATGCGCGTACCTAGAACTCCCCATACACAGATACATAAGCACAGTTGGGTAGCTATTACTATACATACGGCCTTGACAGTTATATATGTTATTTACTTCTAAATATTAAAGGGGCAGACAATTGTATTAGTGTAGATTTATGTGTAAAGAATCTGTGAGCACTTGGCTACTAGCAACAAGTACACAAGGAGTACACAAGGCTTACACAAGGCGTACACAAGTACACAAGGCGTACAGAAGTACACAAGGAGTACACAAGGCTTACACAAGGCGTACAGAAGTACACAAGGCGTACAGAAGTACACAAGGCGTACACAAGTACACAAGGCTTACACAAGTACATAAGGCGTACACAAGTATACCATTTGATAACATAAATAGTACATAACATTTGGATTTTTTCATCACACAATGTGTTTACATACAGATACACTTTGAAGTAGGGATTTACCGTAGTTATAGTGTTTATTAATACATAGACATCATGATCCAAGTGTGCCCATCCCCGGTCACCCGCTCTGCTGTCCTTAAGAGGGTAGCAGCCGTGGCACTGGCTGCTTACGGTGCCCGCCGGTTGTACCCGGTGCTTAGATATCTCTGCCTCCAGCGCAGCAAGCATCAGAAGCCGAATGGTATACCAGGAGGCAAAGAAGTTTCTCTTTCTGGATCCTCCCATGTTGCATATGAAAGGACTGGGGTAAATAGAGTATTTTTCCGTAGACTTGCCCGCCTTCTGCGCCTGTTGTTCCCCAAGCTGGCATGTAAAGAGTTTGGTCTTCTGTTATTACATTCACTGGCCCTCATATCCAGGACGTTCCTTTCAGTGTATGTGGCTCAGTTGGACGGAAAAATTACTCGCTGTATAGTGAGAAAGCGCCCAGCAAGCTTTATATGGCAACTGCTCAAGTGGCTCCTTATCGCCCTTCCTGCAACCTTCATTAACAGTGCCATCCGCTATTTGGAGGGTCAGTTGAGTCTTGCTTTCCGTACCCGTTTAGTTGGCTATGCTTACCAACTGTATTTTGGCAACCAAACCTACTATAGGGTAAGCAACATGGATGGAAGATTGCGCAACCCGGACCAGTCACTGACTGAGGATGTAGTGGCATTTGCCAACTCAGTGGCCCATCTGTATTCTAATTTGACCAAGCCAGTGCTGGACGTTGTGGTGACCACTTATACATTAATCAGCACTGCCAAGACCAAGGGGGCCAATACAGGCTGGCCCTCTGCTATTGCTGGACTAGTAGTCGTCATTACTGCCAAGGTACTTCGGGGATGTTCACCCAAATTTGGGAAACTGGTAGCCGAGGAAGCCAAGAGGAAAGGAGAGCTGCGGTACATGCACTCAAGAGTGGTTGCAAACTCAGAAGAGATTGCCTTCTATGGGGGTCACAAGGTGAGTTGTTCAGCATCTGTGATGGGTAATTTATACGTGTATCGTTACTTGTCTAAATGTACAGTGGAACTTCTGTATTTGTCATTAATGCGTTCCTGGGAAGTGGACAAATACTGAATTAGACGAATATAGAATCCCATTATCATTGAATTAATTTTATATTTTGATCACCATGTGGAGGTGAGTGACGTTTTGTGATGAATTTGGGATTTTTGGAAGAATATGGGAGCATTTTCTTGCTAAAATGTTTTGGATTTGATGAATATAAAGCTTCCACTGATGTGTCATGCTTTTATTGTACTCTTTTGAAGAACTTGAGTTAAACATGAAAAATTAGACTTTAATTTATAACTATTGTTTTAGATTTTGCCCTTGTTCTTACAAAGTTTTTTAGAAGGTATTTTTAGTCCTTTGGAAAACTGCCAATCTATATAGCCACTTAAAAATGGAAATAAATAAAACGTCAATCCTCCGTAGGATAACGCAACCTCCATACAGGCAGAATAGGAGTCAAAGATGGAAGCCTCCATTACAAGTAGAGTCTGATAAATATAAAGTTTTCTCCAAAATTATTTTATGGTCTTGCTTTACATGGATGCTAATGTTATTGTTGCACATCACAAATGTGTCATTTTTCATAAACTACAGTGGTCCTTTAACTCTTCTAACAGTATGGCGTCCCTATCCCCCAAGAGCATTTGTTTACTTTCCAGTTCAAGTTGGTATGTTTGCTCATGTAAAATGATAGTTGACTCTCTCTTCTGCCTTATTTATATTACTTCTTGATACAGCATCATTTTTCAGAAATTGAATATCCCTTGTAAATATATGTATTTGATTACCAAATAATTTTGGCTTCAGTTGTACTAGTTTTGAAGTGTGGTAAATTCCATTGTATATCCATATGGACTCTTCCTCAACAATCGAGGGATGCCGAGTCTTTTTATGGAGCTCTTATGGATGGAATGAGCCATATGTATTTAGGTAAGACTCTTTGAGATCATCTCCAGTTTATGTGGTATTCTTTCGGTCAGAATGTCTCAAGTATGACGTCCCAAGACTTCTAAAATATATTTTGTCTTTGCACACCTGGCCTAATGTAATATTCATTTTATAAGGTAAGATTTTTTTTAATCAAATGAATCCTGACTTTTCTATTAAGAAGCATTCAAAATCTCGTATTCTCTCTAAGATGTTCTGAAATCACAGCTCATTGTATTCTAAAAAATAGAACTTTAGACTTGGAGTCCTATTCTTCTATTATTTTTCAAATAATGTAACCGAATGCACACTGGGGTTTGGCCTATTTCCATTATAGCTAAGTTCTGCTTTTTCCAGAGAGCAGTTGTGTCATAACAGGTCAAGGTTTCACTAATGTTCTCCATCAAGGGCAAATTCCATTTTCCTGATACATGTTTATTTTTGAAAATTGTGGTTGTAGCTGATATTTCGTTTGTATAAAAGTGCACGTTTCCCTGTTGTTCCTGAGGAAAAAGGTTGGATGATGTGGATATGTTACAGAATGTAAAACTAAATCTCTCCTCCATCATGTGTCTGCTCCGACCCATAATGCTAACAGTTATGTGCCCTAACATTATGGGATCAGTGTTCTTTATTTGGATGAAGAATGACTTGTGAGACTATTGTCTGATAGGGCCTGGCCTTGGTACTTACTTTTGTAGAGTCACTTGGACAGAGAGAGGTTTGCCTTGGCGTGTGGCCGTGCGAGGTCTCTCTGACCCAGCTCAGTTATGGCATAATATTAAAATGATAGTCTTCTGCCAGTTTTGTGTATCCACCCAATAACAAGCAGAGATCTCAGTCCAACGTCCTATTGTAACCTTTGGTCATTTTAGTTTATCAATTCCAATCTGTACATCAGGCCATTTTATAGCCTGTAACCTTGTGCTAATAATGTAGGAGCTAAACTGAGGAGTCTGGTGGGTTTACATATTTATCTGTCAAAAGGGATAGTTTTTCAGGGGGATCATCCAATGTCACCAACCCAGTATGGTCCAGCTGAGAAACCCAATGGGTTTCCCATTAATGGTGAGACTCTCCATTCCCTCTTTCTTCTTTGGGGTGATTACATCTCTTCACAGTCTAGTAGTAGGCTTCTTAGAATAATATGGCCATTTGCAAACTCTTGTCTCACTTGCCTGAGAGCTCTCATCTTTTATTATTATTATAGCGCCAAGGAGGGCTCAGTGTCTTAAAATTTGACTTCCGAGTAGCAGTGAAAGATTTGACAAGATCTCATTTAGGTCAAGAGCCTCCAACATGACAGTTATATGCTAAGACACATATCGGTTATTTGAGCTACTGAGCATGTGTAGAAGGTGGCAGATGATACACTATTAGCACATGTAATATATTTAGAATAATATCTGCAGAATACCTGAAAATATTCTTAATACATAGCAGGAATAGTCAATTGATTGACCTAGGTCTGAATTAGGACCTGCAATCCTTTTTTCCTGATCCCCTGCATTATTAACTTTATCATTTATCTCAAATAAGGCTTTGAAACCCTTAAACAAGTTACTGGTTATATATAGTTATTTTCCTTTGTATCCTTCACTATGTAACCTTTCTTCTTGTGTCCTTGTAAATGCCATTACAATAAAACTACCGTATGTGTATCCATAAATTTTTTAGCTTCCATATATCAACTTTCTTCTCATAAAGACATTTGGACCATGGTGAATTTTATAAAATAACAAGCGACTTGCCCGTCAAAAAATGACGGCATTAACATTTGAAGCCTGGCCATGCCACACAATGCGAGGCTATGGCCCCTCTGAGCACCTTCAGCACAGCTCGTGAACCTCAGTCACAGGCTCCCTGACTCTCCCCCTGTGCTGTGTGTAAGTTAATTTGAGGCATTTTTGGTGTTTTTGGTGGGACTTTCTGTGGTTCGGCCATTAAATTCATAATTTAGTGCAGGGCCGCACCTGCATCTACGGGCTTCGGTTCTAAGTCCTTACGTGCCTTGCGATGAACGCCTGTGGCGCTCATCACGAGGCCTGCAATGAGCGCCTTGGCGCTCAATTGAAGCCTAAGTCCCGCAGTCCTTAGGATGAGCGCCTGCGGGGCTCATCACAAGACCTGCAATGAGCGCCTTTGGTGCTCATTGCATTCTCAAAGTCCCATGGCTTTGTGAGGCCCGCAACAGGACGACAACTCGCAGTAGGACAACTATATTAGTGATGTGTTACCTTGTCTTTATGCAATCAGATGGGCCTCCATTTCTTTTTTTGTGTTTTGGAGGAATTTGCCAACCCAAAACAATCTATTATAACACAGTGTTAATGAAGTAATCTTTTTTTAGTTGAGAAAACTGTAAATAATATGAGAACAATATAGATCCTCATAGAGATAGCATTTACTTAGCCTCTCAATATATGTCTCCTTTTTAGTAAGGCTCCAACAGATGGGCTCGAAAGTAAATTGCTCCTTTTTTGAGCATTATTGGCCCATATACACAGTCCTTCAAGAAAAAGGGGTTGACCAACACTGGAATACATGATTGTTACCAAGGGAAACCACTTTGACACAGCATTTCTCCATCTGTTGTAGAGCATTGTCTTGCTATAACTTTGTGACTGAAACTTTAGCACCTTCTGCCAACCAGAGCAGTTTCCCCACCATTGATTTGAAAGTGGACGGGACACAAGTAGCAGCTTAGTTTTAGCTTTAAATATTGTTTTTTAAATATTTGTAATATTAATTTTATTAATGAGCAATTCCTAATTTAAAACCTCTATCCCATGTTGGAAGGCCATTAAAGCATTCTATCTAATGTTAAATTCTGATTGCGTGCCATAATCTGGTACAGGGTAGTTTAGCATAATGAAGCTTTATATGATAATTACTAATAACTGAACTATGATAAATACAGGTAATTATATGATTGTAATGTAATCATTTAGGTTTGGCACAATCCTCATTAAATTGTTACAGTGACAGTATCATATAGTCACTATGGGAAGTGATTGACCTCATTTTGGTCATATAGCGGACCCCTTTTAATGTAATTTCTTTAAAGGGATCTGTTGCACCATAAGTCAAGTTGTTGTATTTTGAGTTTTTCTAACAGTGCATTCCCCTTCTGGATCGCTCCCTTGTTGTGGTGAAGGGGCTCAATGAAGCTGTGAGCTATATCATGTAGGCTGGACAGGTCATAGCAGAGGGCCCAAACAAATTGCTGTCCACTGGAGAAAGAACTGGAAACCCACTCTAGTATCTCTATCAAGATCACCTTACATAACAATTGTCCCTGTTGTACTGTGGTCCCTAGGGTCACAGAGAGTCAGACATGACTGACTAAACCACAACAAAAGAGCATTAGGAAATAGCTATACATTGTAAAAGCTATTTTTTTTTCTAAATTAAATTGAGTAAGTCACCCTAGTTTGTGTGGCTCTGATATGCTAAAGTTCTGCCTTGTAAGGTAATGCATTACTTCATTTATGCAAATTGACATCTCTGATATGCTAATTGTGACTTTTATACCCCACTGTCGTTATGAAGAATGACCCCCTCTTGTTGCACTAGTCATTCACACTGTGCCACCACTTAGTGCCTTGTATTAATTTATGTGCTGTATATCTCAAGATGACAAACCCATAGGCTCAAATCCTTGAGATGGTGCAGAAAAACGTGACACAACTGCAATTAAATAAAACAGGTAGAGGTGTTAGCATATTGGCCCATCCCCATATTGTAATGCTTCATATTGCAACTTATAATGCCGGATCCAATACCACATGACCACAAGCATATTTTAATAAAGACATAACTGGATTGAAATTGACACCACACTCTTTCCACCTCACTGGCCCAGAAGCAGACTCCTTGCTTCACTAAATGCAACAATAGCTGTTTAGAAATATAAAAGCCCTCTCACACCCACACACATCATCCTCCTATGTATCATGTATTCCCCGCTGTCCAACAGGGACATCAAATATGTTTTTTTTTTCTAATTTAAGAACTAGCTTTATAAAATAAAAAATACATAATTACATAATTTAATAATAAATTAAAATTTCTCCACTTAATTTTATCTGCTGTCCATAAGGGTGCAAAGTATTGTCCATGATTTCAGAGCCCCTTGTACTCAAAGGTTTTCAAGATAAACTTCTAGAACATCAACCTTTGACTTAGTTGGCAAAAAGTCAGTAGTATTAAGTCAAGTATGTGACTCTTGTCTCTAGAGCATTCACAGTAATACAAATAATAATGTCACCATAAATCCAGTCCCTACAATAATGTAATGACAGTGGGATTTCGGAGGAATAATATAATATATATTTGTAAACTGGAGAGGGGGAGATGCAAATGAATGGAAGGTTATTAGTCGGGTATTGAATCGCCTCCTAGAAGAAATGGTGTTTCAGTCCCTAAGATTCCTCATGTATGAATAGGTTTTTTTTTTCAAGCTTTTATAGTATTCCAATGTTAAAAAAGAGTATTGAAATAAATAGTGATCCATTTTTTTTATAAATCAATCATTCAGCTTAACAGTGTAGTTCAAGAAGAATGCACAAACCAACAACATTTGCAGTTGCAAACATATAAACATTTTTAGATAATATTGGAATTTTTGACTATTCTTTTTTACGAAGAATCCATCTTTTCTTTATATCATCACTTCCCGAGAGCTTAGGGGTGTAAGAGGGAGAATAAGGGAGGATTTGTTAGACACTTGGGTCTGATTGATTGAAATTGATACTATCCCTTCCCCCTCATAGGCCCAGAAGCAGGAAGCTTGCATCAGTAGATGCAAGCAGAGCTCTCCAGAAATGTAAATGTTCCTCTAACATGCACAACATTCATCAACGGTGTCGTGGATGCCTCCAGGGACTAAAAGAAACATATAAAAAATCCTAATTAAAAACTAGCTTTATGACTTTCAATATTAATTAGATTTTTAATATGATTCCTTTACACAAATGGAGAAGTTAAAGGACCAGTGCACAATGAAAATAATATCTGTTTTTGAGAACTGTGAGTGTAACCTAATTAAGTAAGAACCTAATTAAGAAGGAATAAAAGTTAATACAACAGCCCTATTAAATTCCCCCAACGTAAAAACCCGTAGCCCGTAACAGATCCCGCTAGATTTACGGCTATTAAATTGGCCTCTTAAAGCTACCTGCAAACTGCGGGTTACAGGTGGAAAAACCCTACGGTATGTTGAAATCTGAACTCTGTTGCCGCAAAGCCTTTGGTCTGTCAAGCCCGTAACTGTCGAAAATCACTATTAAATTGCTACAAATTCACTGGCGTTCAAACTCATAACCCGCGAATGGCGCCAAAAATATCGGGTAATAGAGAGGACCCGCAAGGGGGTTAAAGTCCTATCTGTAGCACTGTAAATGCAAAGATAAACACACTAGTGTATTTTAAAATAACGGGAAAGTGATGTTAGGTATTATAATTAATAGCACAACTTTCTCAAGCTCACAAATCGTCAATATAAAATACATTTATTTCTGTGTTATATCGATCCCGGCAATCAATGTGTTACTACATATAATGGAATTCGCATGGGCTAGAATATTATATTTACTGATTTATCAATATTGCATTATATATGGAGTGCGGGTTCGATCGAAACTCGTAACTCAAACCCGTAAGGCTTGAAATCTAACCTCCATTCTTCAGTGAGGTAATGAGGACGATCTCTTTTACCATTGGCTCCGTCTAAACCTGTAACTACGGGTTTGACTAATTGATCATGTTCACGGCCACACATCCAGCATTCGACAAATGGTTTACAGGTTTGCGTCTCCCGCCCGTTGGTCGCATCATGGTTGAATGTAATAGCTCTGTAACGCAGCCGAATTTCTGGTGCAATATGGAGATTCACAGCTTGTTACCCACCTCACACAGCGACACACATGAAATAAGTTAGGGATAGCAATGTGACTTGACCATTTAAAGGAACATCAGTGTTCTCTCAAGTTCTTCAGCCGCTGTGTGGCATAAAGGAGCTTATGGGTAACACGACTGAGCAGCCGGGGCACGTACCCCCATAATTTTGTGCTTGTCTGACATCTGCCCCTTAAGCCAGGCGGTGCTCCAAAGCAAACATGCGGAGTGCCTGCGCTAAGGAGAGAACATCGGACACTGTAATAGATGCACTCCATTGAAATAACAGCAGTTTTTATTGTTCATTTGCTCAACTCTAGAGGTAATTAATTTTCAGTGTCTCTGCCTGTTTCATTTCCCTCCTTCCTAGTGTGTCATAATCTGTTTCTCTGTTTACTTGATAGGTCTAGCAGTGTTCTTGTTCCAGAACTTTGTAAAGAGCAGAAAATGAGCTTTAAGAATGAGCCCTTATTTAATATTTGCACTGTGCTGAATCCGAGCACTGCCGCCCACCACTAGAAATGATCAGTGTAGCAGATTATAATCTAGAGGCGATATACCCCTAGAGGCGAGGAACTAAACATTCCTATCATTACTCTACTTTACATTCATATTGAAAAGACACTCCTTTAAATAAAAAAAAAACATTCAGACATTGCCAATTGACTCTTGGGGGGAATAATCCCTTCCTGAACCCAGATACTTACGATCGGACTCCTCCCTGGATCAGTACTCCTCTAGTTATCGAGAATAACCCTAAATACCATTTTATTCAAATATATCCAATCCCTTTTTACAGTTATCTATCAAATCCGCTGTCATCACCTCCTTTAGTAGAGAATTTCACAGATTAACCACCCTTACTGTGAAGAAGCCTTGTCTTTCTTTAAGGTGGAATCTCTTTCCTTCTAACCTCAAGGGATGTCCTCTTTTCAGTTGAAAACGTCTTGTCACAAAAAGCTCACTTGACAAAGCCTTATATTGATCCTGGATGTATTTTATATAAAGTAATCATGTCCTCTTTAGCGAAAATAAGTGCAATTTGGTTAGTCTGTCTTCATAGCTTAGTCCCTCCATTCCTCTCCTCCTTCTTTTCTTGAGGTTTTTATCTCATGAGACTACTATAATAAATGTTTCTTGACCAGGTTACCTGATTAAACATCCACTTCATTGTATGACTAATAGTTTTGAACAGAAGGTAAGAAGCAATTTTTTTGTTGTTCAGTGGTGCCAGACTCTGTGACACGATGGACTTTAGCACGCCAGGCACATCTGTCACCTGCTGCCCCTCTCAGCTCCATCAAGCTCATGTTCATTGCTTCAATTACCTCATCTATCCATCTCTGCCTCTGTCATCCCCTTCTTCATGTGCCTTCAATCTTTCCCAGCATCAGCGTCTTCTCTAGGGAGTCCTGTCTTCCTCTGATATGGCCAGACGATATTAGCTTTAACCTCATGATCAGTGAACAGTTTGTCTTGATTTCCTGTAGTATTGACTTATTTATTGGATCTTCTTGCAGTCCAAGGGAATCTAAGCAGTTTTCTCCAATACCACAATTTGAAGGCGTCAATTCTCTGGTACTCAGCCTTCTTTATAGCACATCCCTATGTTACTACTGGGAATACCATAGTTCTAACCATGTTGACCTTTGATAGTGTAATATATTTTACTTTTTAATAGCTTGTCCAGACTTGCCATAGCTTTCCTCCCCAGAAGCAAACATCTTTTAATTTCATAGCTGCAACCCCCATTCTGCAGAGATCTCGGAGTCCTGTGATTGACTTCACTTTTCCCCATCTATTTGCCAGGAAAGAAGCAATAGGATCATCCATCTGTCTATTTAATCTAATAACCTCTACAAAATTAATTCCAAGGTATTACTGAATTTGCTCCTGCCACTTCCTCTAGAATACTTTTCAGTTTAACCCCTACTGTGTCCCAATAATTAGTATACTATCACTGGTAAACACGTTGCCTGACAGGAATAACCAGATTCCAGGGGCGTAAGTTACAGCTCCTGTTTCCCTGTATTGCCTGAATAATGTTGTAATATCAAAAATATCTACTGATTTAGGTTGGAGGCAAGCCAGTAGTTGTAATAGGACAACATAATCAGATTAAAGGCTCACTGTAGTAGTCAAACAATATGGTTTCATCAACAAAATGCAAGCTTGCTCTTGCAGAAATCAGAGCGCCCCTCTCACACCTCTCATACGGCCGTTTCGCCACATAAAGCATTTCTGACAAAGCTGCCTATATGTCGTGAAACGTCCGTCAGGCTCAGATTAGGGGCGTTATTTTGCAATTGTAACATCCAAAGATTTATGGTGTTATTGTGATATATATAATATGTGTGTGAATTAGAGGGCTATTCCATAACTGGGCATATGATTAACTACTCAAACTCCAGTTATTGGGTGTTTGGCATCACTTGCCCTGTTCCTATATATTGAGTCCTATATATGGAGTTTTTTAACTGCAGCGTTATTTTCTTGGTTGTATCAATAAAGTATTTCCAGTGTTATCTATACTTCATCCACTAAGTGGTGTTAGGCACCTGGACATTGCATTTGCTTACCTAAAGTGGTCTTGTAACAACCTTGAATCTGGACATGTTTGCGCAACTCCCTTTTTGTGTTATTAGGTTTATTCCTAAGCAAAGTGGGCATTTTGCATGGCCAATAATAGCATGAGTTTATTGAATTGAACTTTCCAGGCTCCAAGCACGAAAATCATGGCCTGATGTTGTGCCTATATTAAGCTCTGTAACAGACTGGTGGCACCTCGGCACTCGTCTACCTCAAAACTTGTCAAATTTGGTATTCAAAGCATTTTGACAAGGAAAAATGCCTCGGAACTTGTAGTATTTTGATTGATAGTGATGATGTTATTAAACAATACACATAAATATAGTTTAAATCTAAATTGTAATTGTTATTAAAAACAATTGCGTGGACGTGTTAGATAATTGAGTTAGAAAATTGGGTAATTTTAGCATATATTACATGAAAATGCTCTGCCATCTCTCCTAATGACTGACTCATGATTAATTATCACATACAGTACAGGGGCAATAAGGAAGAGAAGCATGCCTGGCTTTTATAAATTATAATAATGTTTTGTGATTATTACGTGTTCAACTGGGGGGGGGGTCATTTACTTTTCTGGAGAGCTGTTGTTGCAGCGAAAGTGGTCTGCTTCTGAGACAGTGAGGGGTGTTGTGTAATTTTCAATCTTATCCAGTTATCAAACAAAGGCTGGGGCTTTTGCCTGTTACTGAAAACTACAAACACCCTCCATCATCCAGCTCTTAGGATGTGATATAACAAACACTAAATGTATTGCTCTGCTCATAAACATAGTCTTCTTGCTAATATTGTTGGTCTTTTTTCTTGGACTGAAGTGGCCCTTTAATTGTAAAGAACATGAATAATCCTGGGCTGCTCTCGCTGGGCGCTGTGTGTTGTTCAGCCTGTAATCTCCAGGCACTGGGGGAAAGGTTACTATAGGACACGGCTGTGCTTTGTTTACCAGGATGTGGCGGAGGGGCATGCTTAGTGCAGGAGGCGAGGGCCAGGGACACCGCTCCCGTCATTCCTGCTCAAGTCACATTTATACTTATTCTATATTGAAGCACTTGACTTGATATAATAATACAGCATTTATATTACAACTACTGGATCCAATGGTGCTGTGATGGCAGCAGACATATTGGGAGGACTGGGTGGAACCATGGATTTAGATCTCTAGAGTGGCAGTCTTTCAACAGAACTAAATAAATAGCCTCTTGACCCTAGAACTCAACGGAAGAGTATGCCTGATAGGAGATCCTCCCCCTCATGCTATAGGAAGACTAGCAGACCAAGATGGAAGTGCCCATAACACATTCTGAGTTAGCAAAATATAAAGCTTTCTGTAAAATGTATTCTGCTCCTGGATTAAGTAGCTGTTTGTTACATATTTCAGAAACATGTACCCCCCCCCCCCCCCCATGCACACTCTGTGTATAAACTAGGATTCATTTCATACTATCATGTATCAAGCGTGCACTCCCTCTCATCCTCACTCCATGTACACCAAGTGTGTGCGCTCTCTCATCCTCACTCCATGTACACCAAGTGTGTGTGCGCTCTCATCCTCGCTCCATGTACAGCAAGTGTGTGTGCTCTCTCATCCTCACTCCATGTACACCAAGTGTGTGTGTTCTCTCATCCTTGCTCCGTGTACACCAAGTGTGTGCTCTCTCATCCTCGCTCCATGTACACCAAGTGTGTGCTCTCTCATCCTCACTCCATGTACACCAAGTGTGTGTGTTCTCTCATCCTTGCTCCGTGTACACCAAGTGTGTGCTCTCTCATCCTTGCTCCGTGTACACCAAGTGTGTGCTCTCTCATCCTTGCTCCGTGTACACCAAGTGTGTGCTCTCTCATCCTCGCTCCATGTACACCAAGTGTGTGCTCTCTCATCCTTGCTCCGTGTACACCAAGTGTGTGCTCTCTCATCCTCGCTCCATGTACACCAAGTGTGTGCTCTCTCATCCTCGCTCCATGTACACCAAGTGTGTGCGCTCTCATCCTCGCTCCATGTACAGCAAGGGTGTGTGCGCTCTCATCCTCGCTCCATGTACAGCAAGTGTGTGTGCTCTCTCATCCTCGCTCCATGTACACCAAGTGTGTGCTCTCTCATCCTCGCTCCATGTACAGCAAGTGTGTGTGCTCTCTCATCCTCGCTCCATGTACAGCAAGTGTGTGTGCTCTCTCATCCTCGCTCCATGTACACCAAGTGTGTGCACTCTCATCCTCGCTCCATGTACACCAAGTGTGTGCTCTCTCATCCTCGCTCCATGTACACCAAGTGTGTGCACTCTCATCCTCGCTCCATGTACACCAAGTGTGTGCTCATTCATCCTCGCTCCATGTACACCAAGTGTGTGCTCATTCATCCTCGCTCCATGTACAGCAAGTGTGTGTGCTCTCTCATCCTCGCTCCATGTACACCAAGTGTGTGCACTCTCATCCTCGCTCCATGTACACCAAGTGTGTGCTCTCTCATCCTCGCTCCATGTACACCAAGTGTGTGTGCACTCTCATCCTCGCTCCATGTACACCAAGTGTGTGCTCATTCATCCTCGCTCCATGTACACCAAGTGTGTGCTCTCTCATCCTCGCTCCATGTACAGCAAGTGTGTGTGCTCTCTCATCCTCGCTCCATGTACACCAAGTGTGTGTGCACTCTCATCCTCGCTCCATGTACACCAAGTGTGTGTGCGCTCTCATCCTCGCTCCATGTACAGCAAGTGTGTGTGCTCTCTCATCCTCGCTCCATGTACAGCAAGGGTGTGTGCGCTCTCATCCTCGCTCCATGTACACCAAGTGTGTGTGCTCTCTCATCCTCGCTCCATGTACAGCAAGTGTGTGTGCTCTCTCATCCTCGCTCCATGTACAGCAAGTGTGTGTGCTCTCTCATCCTCGCTCCATGTACAGCAAGTGTGTGTGCTCTCTCATCCTCGCTCCATGTACACCAAGTGTGTGCACTCTCATCCTCGCTCCATGTACACCAAGTGTGTGCTCTCTCATCCTCGCTCCATGTACACCAAGTGTGTGCTCTCTCATCCTCGCTCCATGTACACCAAGTGTGTGCACTCTCATCCTCGCTCCATGTACACCAAGTGTGTGCTCTCTCATCCTCGCTCCATGTACAGCAAGGGTGTGTGCGCTCTCATCCTCGCTCCATGTACAGCAAGTGTGTGTGCTCTCTCATCCTCGCCCCATGTACACCAAGTGTGTGCTCTCTCATCCTCGCCCCATGTACACCAAGTGTGTGCTCTCTCATCCTCGCTCCATGTACAGCAAGTGTGTGTGCTCTCTCATCCTCGCTCCATGTACACCAAGTGTGTGTGCACTCTCATCCTCGCTCCATGTACACCAAGTGTGTGCTCATTCATCCTCGCTCCATGTACACCAAGTGTGTGCTCTCTCATCCTCGCTCCATGTACAGCAAGTGTGTGTGCTCTCTCATCCTCGCTCCATGTACACCAAGTGTGTGTGCACTCTCATCCTCGCTCCATGTACACCAAGTGTGTGTGCGCTCTCATCCTCGCTCCATGTACAGCAAGTGTGTGTGCTCTCTCATCCTCGCTCCATGTACACCAAGTGTGTGCTCTCTCATCCTTGCTCCATGTACACCGTGTGCGCATGCTCTCATTCTCGCTCCATGTACACTAAGAATGCTCACTCATCCTTTCTACATGTACACAGAGTATGCACTCTCTCATCATCCTCTCTCTTCATGCTCACAGAGTGTACATGGAGCGTGTGCTCTCTCATCCTCTCCACATGTACATGGAGCATGTCCTCTCTCATCATTGCTCCATGTACACCAAGTGTGTGCTCATTCATCCTCGCTCCATGTACAGTAAGTGTGTGTGCTCTCTCATCCTCGCTCCATGTACACCAAGTGTGTGCTCTCTCATCCTCGCTCCATGTACACCAAGTGTGTGCTCTCTGATCCTCGCTCCATGTACACCAAGTGTGTGCGCTCTCATCCTCGCTCCATGTACACCAAGTGTGTGCGCTCTCATCCTTGCTCCATGTACAGCAAGTGTGTGTGCTCTCTCATCCTCGCTCCATGTACACCAAGTGTGTGTGCTCTCTCATCCTCGCTCCATGTACACCAAGTGTGTGTGCTCTCTCATCCTCGCTCCATGTACACCAAGTGTGTGTGCTCTCTCATCCTCGCTCCATGTACACCAAGTGTGTGTGCTCTCTCATCCTCGCTCCATGTACACCAAGTGTGTGTGCTCTCTCATCATTGCTCCATGTACACCAAGTGTGTGCTCATTCATCCTCGCTCCATGTACAGCAAGTGTGTGTGCTCTCTCATCCTCGCTCCATGTACACCAAGTGTGTGCTCTCTCATCCTCGCTCCATGTACACCAAGTGTGTGCTCTCTGATCCTCGCTCCATGTACACCAAGTGTGTGCGCTCTCATCCTCGCTCCATGTACACCAAGTGTGTGCTCTTTCATCCTCGCTCCATGTACACCAAGTGTGTGCTCTCTCATCCTTGCTCCATGTACAGCAAGTGTGTGTGCTCTCTCATCCTCGCTCCATGTACACCAAGTGTGTGCACTCTCATCCTCGCTCCATGTACACCAAGTGTGTGCACTCTCATCCTCGCTCCATGTACACCAAGTGTGTGCTCTCTCATCCTCGCTCCATGTACAGCAAGTGTGTGTGCTCTCTCATCCTCGCTCCATGTACAGCAAGTGTGTGTGCTCTCTCATCCTCGCTCCATGTACACCAAGTGTGTGCTCATTCATCCTCGCTCCATGTACACCAAGTGTGTGCTCTCTCATCCTCGCTCCATGTACAGCAAGGGTGTGTGCGCTCTCATCCTCGCTCCATGTACAGCAAGTGTGTGTGCACTCTCATCCTCGCTCCATGTACACCAAGTGTGTGCTCATTCATCCTCGCTCCATGTACACCAAGTGTGTGCGCTCTCATCCTCGCTCCATGTACACCAAGTGTGTGCTCTCTCATCCTCGCTCCATGTACACCAAGTGTGTGCTCATTCATCCTCGCTCCATGTACACCAAGTGTGTGCTCTCTCATCCTCGCTCCATGTACACCAAGTGTGTGCGCTCTCATCCTCGCTCCATGTACAGCAAGGGTGTGTGCGCTCTCATCCTCGCTCCATGTACAGCAAGGGTGTGTGCTCTCTCATCCTCGCTCCATGTACACCAAGTGTGTGTGCACTCTCATCCTCGCTCCATGTACACCAAGTGTGTGCTCATTCATCCTCGCTCCATGTACACCAAGTGTGTGCGCTCTCATCCTCGCTCCATGTACACCAAGTGTGTGCTCTCTCATCCTCGCTCCATGTACACCAAGTGTGTGCGCTCTCATCCTCGCTCCATGTACACCAAGTGTGTGCGCTCTCATCCTCGCTCCATGTACACCAAGTGTGTGTGCTCTCTCATCCTTGCTCCATGTACACCAAGTGTGTGTGCTCTCTCATCCTCGCTCCATGTACACCAAGTGTGTGTGCTCTCTCATCCTCGCTCCATGTACACCAAGTGTGTGTGCTCTCTCATCCTCGCTCCATGTACACCAAGTGTGTGTGCTCTCTCATCCTCGCTCCATGTACACCAAGTGTGTGTGCTCTCTCATCCTCGCTCCATGTACACCAAGTGTGTGCTCTCTCATCCTCGCTCCATGTACACCAAGTGTGTGCTCTCTCATCCTCGCTCCATGTACACCAAGTGTGTGCGCTCTCATCCTCGCTCCATGTACACCAAGTGTGTGCGCTCTCATCCTCGCTCCATGTACAGCAAGGGTGTGTGCGCTCTCATCCTCGCTCCATGTACAGCAAGTGTGTGTGCTCTCTCATCCTCGCTCCATGTACAGCAAGTGTGTGTGCTCTCTCATCCTCGCTCCATGTACACCAAGTGTGTGTGCCCTCTCATCCTCGCTCCATGTGCACCAAGTGTGTGCCCTCTCATCCTCGCTCCATGTGCACCAAGTGTGTGCCCTCTCATCCTCGCTCCATGTGCACCAAGTGTGTGCCCTCTCATCCTCGCTCCATGTGCACCAAGTGTGTGCGCTCTCTCATCCTTGCTCCATGTGCACCAAGTGTGTGTGCTCTCTCATCCTTGCTCCATGTACACAGTGTGCGCATGCTCTCATTCTCGCTCCATGTACACTAAGAATGCTCACTCATCCTTTCTACATGTACACAGAGTATGCACTCTCTCATCATCCTCTCTCTTCATGCTCACAGAGTGTACATGGAGCGTGTGCTCTCTCATCCTCTCCACATGTACATGGAGCATGTCCTCTCTCATCATTGCTCCATGTACACCAAGTGTGTGCTCATTCATCCTCGCTCCATGTACAGTAAGTGTGTGTGCTCTCTCATCCTCGCTCCATGTACACCAAGTGTGTGTGCTCTCTCATCCTCGCTCCATGTACACCAAGTGTGTGTGCTCTCTCATCCTCGCTCCATGTACACCAAGTGTGTGTGCTCTCTCATCCTCGCTCCATGTACACCAAGTGTGTGTGCACTCTCATCCTCGCTCCATGTACACCAAGTGTGTGCTCTCTCATCCTCGCTCCATGTACACCAAGTGTGTGCGCTCTCATCCTCGCTCCATGTACAGCAAGGGTGTGTGCGCTCTCATCCTCGCTCCATGTACAGCAAGTGTGTGTGCTCTCTCATCCTCGCCCCATGTACACCAAGTGTGTGCTCTCTCATCCTCGCCCCATGTACACCAAGTGTGTGCTCTCTCATCCTCGCTCCATGTACAGCAAGTGTGTGTGCTCTCTCATCCTCGCTCCATGTACAGCAAGTGTGTGTGCTCTCTCATCCTCGCTCCATGTACACCAAGTGTGTGTGCACTCTCATCCTCGCTCCATGTACACCAAGTGTGTGCGCTCTCATCCTCGCTCCATGTACACCAAGAGTGTGCGCTCTCATCTTCGCTCCATGTACACTAAGAGTGCTCACTCATCCTTTCTACATGTACACAGAGTATGCACTCTCTCATCATCCTCTCTCTTCATGCTGTGTAGATATTTATAGCTATTTGTATCATATTATTATGAGTAAGATACATATTTAGGCGTGTAATCACGTGTTTTCTACATGTTATACAAGCGCTTGTCCCTGTTTTGGCTGCCTAGGCCGGTGCATGTGACTTTTTTCATTTGAACTCTTTGCTCTAATTGTAACTCCACAATTATGTCCTCATTTTAATGATCCCGTTAGTTACTCATGAGATTGGATTTTGTTATATTTTAATAGCAAATTATTTTTCTATTGTTTGATGTGATAGAAATTGTCAGGAAATATTAATATCCTGTTTAGTGTTGTGCAGAGTAACTTATTCACTGCCGGTAGTACCTAGGGCTATATTCACTAAGGGCAGAAGCTTAGAGTGATGAGATTTGGGTCATTCTTCAAGTTTAAAAGTTCCTTGCAAGACAGCTTGAGTTCACTGTCCCTGGGGGCATTGATACATTAAGGGACTCAACTCCTGGATACAGCTGTGCACCATCATGTAGAGCAGTTTAACTCAAGTACAAAAGGTGCACATTTTTAGATTTATTTTCACAGTTTTATATTCTGCAGTGTTGGCTTTTACAGCACTCAAACAGGTATTTGCTACGAGTCTTAGCAGGAGTCCAACTTCATTGAGGAATATAATATATGCATTTGTGGATTCTAGGTGTGTGTGTGTGTGTGTATATATATATATATATATATATATATATATATATATATATATATATATATATATATAAATTTGTGTGCGTTAATCCAGTATTTCACAGTCAGAGCCAGATTTTTAGGATAGGTCTTTAAGCACAGTAATTAAATGAGAATGATGTACCTGTACTCTAACAAGTTCCTGAGTAACCTATGGGATGGCAGCCCTGGAGTTGGACCACCCTGATGTTGTGTGGCCCATTTTAACGACATCAGGGTGGACTTTAATTAGTCAGTCACTTGGCTTGCATAAATTATAGATGGTATAAATAGGACGTAAGAGGAGTGTCTGACTACACATAGATGATATCTGACGTGTATTACCTTCCCTAGCACTAGCTGAACGCCTGGTGTAATTATCTGGATTTCCAATTATTATAACAGATTGTTTAGATTCCTGTCCAATAAATCACAGTCTTTGTTGTTCCAATCCTGTCTATTTTCATCTAGTATAGAATCAGTAATAGAGTTTGAGCGAGACGCTCTCCTACGACTGGAGATGGTGATTGCCTCGCTCCTTGTGTGATCCAAGATGAAATTATAAAGTGGCCGATAGGTTCCAACAATTATCAGCAGCGCGACAAAACTAGCAAGTACCCACTTAATTATAACTTAAAAAAACATTATTTAGCTGCTGTGTTTTTTTTGGTATCCCTACTTGCCTCTAATCTATAAATATTAATGTCATGGAGTCTCCTTATATGTTGTGTCTTTTTTTGTTTCTAATTTGTTAATAACCTTTTGGACAGGGGTGGACAAGTCCGGTCCTGGAGAGCCCCACACAGGCCAGTATTTGAGAATATCCTTTCTGTGCACAGGTGAGTCAATCAGGATGATTGAAAAAGCGATTCACTCACCTGTACACAGCAGGGATATCCTCAAATACTGGCCTGAGTGGGGCTCTCCAGGATCGAACTTGCCTACTCCAGCTTTAGGAGATCCAGTCTCCAGAACTGGACACCGTATCTCGATGAGGTCTGACTAGGCATGTCCCGATTTTCTCTCTGACTCTTTGGACTGCAGCACGCCCAGCACATCTGTCAGCTACCACCCCTCTGAGCTCACTCAAGCTCATGTTCAATGCTTTAGTGACCTCATCTATCCATCTCTGTCTGCTGTCACCTTCTTCTTTTGCCTCCATTCTTTCCCAGCATCAGAGTCTTCTCTAGGGAATCCTGTCTTCTCTTCTCATGGTATGTCCAAAATGTTTGGGCTTCAGAGACACAGGGGAGGGAGTGGTGGGGAAAGAGACACAGGGGAGGGAAAGGGGAGCAAAGAGACACACAGCTCGCAAAGTTTACGCCGCATTCTGCGGCCTGCAGTGAGCATCCAAGTCACTCATTGCGGGGCACACTATGAGCGTCAAAGGCGCACATCATAAGGCCTGTAAAGTAGAGGGGGGGGGGGGGGTCGCTCGCATTCTGTGGCAAACAGCATTGCCAGCCTTCAAATATTATTGCCATCATTTTTGACAGGCAAGTCACTTGTGTAATATAATCACATATAATAGATGTCAAACTATAAATCGTCGTCACGATTGCGAGCCTAGCATAGAGAGCTGTTGAAGCACAGAAGTCTTCCGAGCTTGGAGCACTTAGCCGACGAGCGCCAAAGGTGCTCATCGCCTGCGAGGCGAGCAGTTGAGACATTGAAACACGCAGGACTTTGGTAGAAATGAGCGCCTAAGGCGCTCCTGTGAACCTTACGAGGCGAGCCATTGAGGCATTGAAAAACGCGGGACTTCGCCTCCAAAATTTGGGAAACGCGGGAGGGATCGCCTTAGGCTGCAAGCGGTTGAGGAACGTGGGTCTTAGGGGAAAAAAATTGCGAGGCATGGGACTTATAAAAAAAATGCAAGGTCAGAAAAATATGAAGTGAACGGCCGAACCGTGCAAATCAAAAAACACGAAAGACTAAACCCTAAGGATAATTTGCATAAACCAAAAAAACAAGTCAGAGGTGGTTATCAGAGAACAAACCAACCTTAATAAGTTAGTTCTATGGCCATGATAACCCACTCTGAGAGCAACCTCTTTTCTCCCTAAGGGTGATAGGGGACTCCAGACGTGGACCCCTTGCTCACTGTGCCTTATGGAGTCCAGCTGCACCTCACTGACGAGGCCCATAAAGGCCGAAACGCGTCTGGGGTTTGCTGTTTCTCCTGTTCAGGGTAGAATTGCCTGGTATTTCGGGGCTGGGTCACTCTTTTGAGTGGGACCAGACTGATATACTACAGGATATATCTCCCTGTGAAGGGCACAAGTGAGCTCAAAGAGGTTGCTCTCAGAGGGGCTTATCATGGCCACAGAACTAACCTATTAAGGATGGTTCGTTCTCTGATGAGCTCCTCTGTCTTAGTTATTTAGTTTACGGCCTTTTTCATAACTAAACTCAATAACTAGAAAATAAAACTCAACTTTACATTTATAACTTTTATATTCAATTATTTGTTACTTTGTGCTGGTTTCTCAGGTGTTCGTGTCCTTTGAATGCTAATGAGTTTTCCAAAAGGCAACTTAAAAGCACTGCCGGTTTTTACTGCCACATTCTCTTAGTGCAGATAGAAGCTTCCTCTGAATTCAGAGTGGTAAAACCATAAATGGGAGGTTTCACAGAAGCATAATTGCATATAAATAGTAATAGGTTTTTATTTTTTTTTATTTATTTTTTTACATTCTAGAAACATTTTGCTGTTAGCAAGTGCAGGTGAAAGGTGAAATAGAAATGATGTAATAAGTTCCCTGGTGGTCCAGTGATTAGGGTTAGGTGCTTTCACCGCTGCAACCTGGGTTTGAACCAAAAGGTCACACCACCCTGAAGCTATGCAGGATTGGGTCTGGTCAGTACTTGGATGGGAGACCACCTAGGAATACCAGGAGCTATATGCTGTGGCCCATTGGAGAAGAAACTGGCAACCCACTCTAGCGTCTCTGCCATGAATACCAAGGCGATCAGCATGGTATGTTGCAGTGCATGGAGTCACTGAGAGTCGGACACGACTGAACAATGCAAACACACACACACATGGTTTAATTCTGCAGTTCCATTGCTGTTCCAGGATATATAAAAGGAAAACAATGAGAATGTAAAACACCCTGCTTAATTCGCAATTTTCAGGCAAATTTGATCTTTTCTTTAAAGGGGAAGTTAAACCTAAATGAAGGTTCCTCTTTCATGAAATTGAAGAGATAGCAAAGTTAAATGTATATAAAGGTCACATCTTTTTATCACTCGTTTAAGGAGAGGGAGAGCTGTCTCCATTTCTTTAATAAGTTGTTTCTGCCACTGACCCATTAGCGTTGTGAGCTGTATAATCTCATTGACTCGGACTAATACCCAGATGGTCCTCAGCTGAAATTCAAATTGCTTGACAGATTTCTGAATATTCTCCGTACATATCATTGCTGCTAATATACCGATTTCTCATAGCAATAAAGAAAGTCCTGCCATTTTCAATATGTGTTTTAAGGGCCATGGAACTCCCCAAACTGGTCTGACCCAAGAAAAGTGTGAAGACAAGGCAGGAAAACACTGCAATCATCAGGTTATAGGACTCAAATACTTTCACCCATAAGTTAAAATGTCTGCAACTTCCTCAGTTGAGCAATCCTCTGAGCACACTTGGCAACTTCACTGGCCCTTTACACTTTTAATGATATCGTCATCTAAATCTACCACTTTATATAAGACCCCCGGGTTTTAATCTTTACATTAAAAATAAGGGCACCCTTAACTAAGTGAGGTGAGAAGATGAATATATTCATAGAAACTAGGTGGAAAGTGCTTCTTGTTTAAAAATTATTTTTATTCCTTAAAATTGAAGTGCAATATGTATATCTATTATAGATATTTTGAGTTGCCCATTACACACAATGTTCTGACATGTCTTCCTTATTCTATGGGGTCTTGCTTTCTGATATCAAAGGATTGTGTAATTCTGTGAGAGGTTATCCAACCCAGTGTAAAGATTCAGGACGGAGTTAATTATGTGGGATTTAAACCGCTATTTATTTATGGCTTTTAAGCGAGCTATGGGAGTGAACGTCACAGAACTTTTCTTCTTCTCTACAAATTAAAGGCGTTTTTTAACTTTCTAAAAGAACATCTTGTTTATTTTCACTTCTCACGCTTGTGATTATACTATAAAATATAAATGCAGTACTTCTTCGGTTAAAGGACCACTGTAGTGTATTTACCAGCAAAGTTCATATGTTTGTTTGCATGGGCTATTAAAAACTGTATGCAGTTAAAAAATGTTCTTAGCTTTCAAACTGTCAGTTTTCCCCTCCAGCAGAGCTAATTAATTCCTCCTACTTGTGTCAGGAGTGTGGCCAGCTTTGTCTGTATGCTGGACTGTCATGGAGCTTGGAAGTAGATTTGGTTGATGTCACAGGCCCTGCCCCATGATATTATTAGCTCCCCCCAACTACCTACACAGAGATAACAGCTCTATTGTAATATGCATGGAGTGCACCATAGGTCCTACCCATTTACAGTGCATGACCCATCGTAGCCCTGCCCTCCTTTAGGTGGTCAGTCTGAAGCTGAACCTGCACTGGTCAGACTTAATTTTTGTTCAGTACACACATAAGCAGCTCTGCTTGAGGGAAAAACAGTCAGCTTAAGAACACTTTGTATTCATATTACACTGCATACTGTTTTTAATAGTCTATGCACAGCAACAAACACATGAGCCTCATTTGCAAATATACTACAGAGATCCTGACCCAAAAATATCCAGCAATGAAGAACACCCACTTATGGTTAGATACAAGCTTGTGCATGTCTTTTAGCACTGCCTCTTAGCCAGAGCACCTCCCACCTCTAGATATCCCCATCTGGAGTGGAGACAAGCGAACTGAACAGGAGCTAATGTTTAGTACTGCATATTGATTTTTTAATTTTTTTATTACTAAATTGTAATATTGTTAAAGGTGAGTTGCTAACTAAAAAATCTACTCCATGATATGGGCCAATTACAGTGACCATTTTAAGCCACAAAGCATATTGTATGTGTTTTTAAAAGCCAGTAGAAGCAACCTCAGTGTGTACCCATTTGTTAATGCCTCTATACCCTGTTCCCTGTATAGGTGGAGCTGTCACTGCTGAAGCAGTGTTACCAGGACCTGTCCTCACAGATTAACCTCATATTGCTGGAGCGGCTGTGGTATGTGATGCTGGAGCAGTTCCTCATGAAGTACGTCTGGAGTGCGTCTGGCCTGGTGATGGTGGCTGTGCCCATTATTACAGCCACTGGATACTCTGAGTCTGGTAAGGACCTCTAAACCCATAGCAATGCATTGCAGGCTCCCCTGCCAGTGAAAGAGTTCATTTCTACCCTCTTCCCGGACAAAATATCGGACTGTCTGTCCATCAATCGACCGATCTCTTGCTCTATCTATCCTTCTCATCCCTATGGACTCTCTTGGTCTGCCTGTCTCTCTCTCTGTCTCCCTCTCTCTCTCCCACCACCACCTGGTCCTCTCAATCTCTTTCGCTCTCTCTCTCTCTCTCTCTCTCTCTCTCTCTTTCTATTTCTCTCTTTTTTTCCCCCTCACTTTGGCCACTCTATTTCTTTTCTCCCCCTTGACCTTTCTCTCTGGTCTCTTTCGCTCCCCCCTCTGGTCTTTTTCGCTCCCCCCTCTGGTCTTTTTCGCTCCCCCCTCTGGTCTTTTTCGCTCCCCCCTCTGGTCTCTTTCGCTCCCCCCTCTGGTCTCTTTCGCTCCCCCCTCTGGTCTCTTTTGCTCTCCCCCTTCCCTCTGGTCTCTTTTGCTCTCCCCCTTCCCTCTGGTCTCTTTTGCTCTCCCCCTTCCCTCTGGTCTCTTTTGCTCTCCCCCTTCCCTCTGGTCTCTTTTGCTCTCCCCCTTCCCTCTGGTCTCTTTTGCTCTCCCCCTTCCCTCTGGTCTCTCTTGCTGCTCCCCCCCCTTCTGGTCTTTCTTGCTGCTCCCCCCCCCTTCTGGTCTCTCTTGCTGCTCCCCCCCTCTTCTGGTCTCTCTTGCTGCTCCCCCCCCTTCTGGTCTTTCTTGCTGCTCCCCCCCCCTTCTGGTCTCTCTTGCTGCTCCCCCCCTCTTCTGGTCTCTCTTGCTGCTCCCCCCCCCTTCTGGTCTCTCTTGCTGCTCCCCCCCCCTTCTGGTCTTTCTTGCTGCTCCCCCCCCCTTCTGGTCTTTCTTGCTGCTCCCCCCCCCTTCTGGTCTCTCTTGCTGCTCCCCCCCCCCCTTCTGGTCTCTCTTGCTGCTCCCCCCCCCCCTTCTGGTCTCTCTTGCTGCCCCCCCCCCCCTTCTGGTCTCTCTTGCTGCTCCCCCTCCCCCTTCTGGTCTCTCTTGCTGCTCCCCCCCCCCTTCTGGTCTCTCTTGCTGCTCCCCCCCCCCTTCTGGTCTCTCTTGCTGCTCCCCCCCCCCTTCTGGTCTCTCTTGCTGCTCCCCCCCCCCCCTTCTGGTCTCTCTTGCTGCTCCCCCCCCCCCCTTCTGGTCTTTCTTGCTGCTCCCCCCCCCCTTCTGGTCTCTCTTGCTGCTCCCCCCCCCCCTTCTGGTCTCTCTTGCTGCTCCCCCCCCCCTTCTGGTCTCTCTTGCTGCTCCCCCCCCCCCTTCTGGTCTCTCTTGCTGCTCCCCCCCCCCCCTTCTGGTCTCTCTTGCTGCTCCCCCCCCCCCCTTCTGGTCTCTCTTGCTGCTCCCCCCCCCCTTCTGGTCTCTCTTGCTGCTCCCCCCCCCTTCTGGTCTCTCTTGCTGCCCCCCCCCCCCCTTGTGGTCTCTCTTGCTGCTCCCCCCCCCCTGGTCTCTCTCGCTCCCACCCCTTGTCCCTCTTTTTCTGTCTTACTTCCCTCCCTTTTGATTACTGTCTTGTCCTTCACTTACCCACCTTCTCTTCTTTGTGCCCAGATTCTGAAGAGGTTAAGAGAGCCGCCATAGAGATGAAGGAGGAGGAGCTGGTAAGCGAGCGAGCAGAGGCCTTCACCACCGCTAGGAACCTCCTGACCGCTGCAGCAGATGCTACAGAGAGAGTGATGTCATCCTATAAAGAGGTGAGACCTGATTTATCTCTAGTAAAGGCCAACTACTTTTTTAAGCTTATAATGAAGTTTTTTAAACCAATAATATGCAGTGTCCCAAAAAAAAATCTATTGATTTGTGGTGAAGGGGCTTGTGTACCTCAATGAAGCTATGACCTATACCATGTTGGGTGACCCAAGATGGGCAGGTCATAGCAGAGAGGTCAGACAAATTATGGTCCACAGTGTCCCAAAATAAATATATTGTTTTTTGCAGTATGTAATGATTAGAAAACAAGTTTACAACATGATTATATTCTAAAGAATTCTGATTATGTGGAATAATATTGTGTTTGGGGGTTGCCCAGTGGAATGGAGACCCTACGTGTGTCCTCACTTACAATGACTGTAAAAACCCTAACTGGTCACCGCACTCCAGAGTTTGTAATATAACCCTACCACTACCAAGGTAATATAAAATATAATGGTCTATCTAATGATTTAAGATCTAATGATCCATTTGACCTTTCATTTGCCCAATAATAAAAGTTGTAAGAAACCCTGGTATGTGGAAAATAAACTATAAAAGCATCTCTGTGGTAATATGAGGTCCATCGGAGCTTACAGGACCTAACTTACTATATGAATATATTTATAATGTGTTTATAATTCCATATTATATATATATATATATACAAGTATATTCAATACTGTCTTCTGGATCGCTACCTTGTTGTGGTGAAGGAGCTTGTGTAGTTCAGACTCTGCTGTGAGCTATACCATGTAGGGTCACCCAAGATGGGCAGGTCATAGCAAAAAGGCCAGAGAAATAATGGTCCACTGGAGAAGGAAGTGGCAATCCACTCCAATATCTTTGCCATGAAAATCTTATGGATGAGCACAAACGGACACAAGAGGTACCTGGCGTGATGTGGTCCATATGGTCACAGAGAGTCGGAGACGATTAATATGGTAGTAAGATGGTATGGTTACAATAGTATCCTCTGCTCATTTGCCAAATTCAAGATGAAAGCAGATTGTTTGTGTAAAATGTTACCACACTGAGTATAGACCCCACCATTTCCTTGATATTACTTTCTCACTGTTAATAGCATCTTGCAGCCTGTCTGTGGGGCTGCCACAAATCATAGTGTGAATGTGACTTCTATATGTCTGAATCCTGCCATTTAACAAGAAATCTCAGTATCAAACTAACATTCCTTGTTCACAAATAACAGAACATGGGTAGGAATGTGTTACCATTTTATTACCCTGCTGCAGCATTTTTTTTAACCTGTTCACAACTTGCTTGTGACATCCAGACCTATGGACTTTTCTATCTGACATACATACAATTGTATTTCAGAGTGAGAAGTTACTAAGTGAAGGTGCACTCTAAGGATCACATGGGAAAATGATACGGAATTCATTGGATACCATGCATTTAAATGAGTGTGTATCTTGCAATATTGCTGTGAACGGGTCCTTACAATTTAACTTCTGGATTAAAAGTAAATTTCCAAGTCCCAAGGGGGCAGAAAGGGGGAGGAAAGAGACACAAGGGAGGGAGAGGCGGGAGGGGGGGTGGGAGAGACACAGTGGAGGGAGAGGTGGGGGGGAGACACAGGGGATGGAGAGGTGGGGGTAGCTAATAGCTCCCATCTTCCCCACAGCTCTCTCCACTTATAGGCAAAACACACCCCTTATGATTCAGCTCTGAGAATGTGATGTAACATACACAAACTGGATTCCTGTACTCCTATTTTTGGAGAGCTATGATTGCATCCTTGGGATGCAACTTCCTGCTTCTGGGCCAACGAGGGGGAAGGGATATGGGGTCAAATATTGATCTTATACAATGATCACCCCTAATCACATTACAATGTGATGTAACAAATCCAAAATGGATTCCACTCATAAAGAGTGTTTAAACATTTAGATTTTCCCAAACAAATACTTCATGTCCATGGCTTTACACAGCTGCTAATACTGTTAGTTTGGTACATAATTGACAAACAAGTGTATTTTTGAAACCACAGTGGCCCTTTAATCTACCTATAGTGAAATTAGACCAGTTGGGTTACTCTCATGAACAACCGATATGTTTCTGTAAAGGAAGCTGCCATCTTTCTCTTCAGTTATGGAGACTCTATAATAGAAAGAACTCATGCCCAGTATGTTGTGATCCTGGCAGGTGACGGAGCTGGCTGGATACACTGCACGGGTCCATGAAATGTTCGAGGTGTTTGAAGATGTACAGAAAGGAGTGTACAAACGCCCTGGGGAACTGGAAGAGACCAATACTAAGAAAGGGGAGCTCATCCAGCATGGCATCCGCATCGAAGGGCCGCTGGAGATTAAAGGTAAGCTGGGCTGAATGGACCATGCCCATATCTCTATGGAGAGGATGGATCAAGTGTTTGGGTATTTGCCCAATTAGTGTTCCCCAGGAGGTCGGTGATATTGATTATAGACCAAAGCCAGGTCAGACTATAAGGCTGCCCTTGTTAAAGCACCAATTGGATGTCAGATTGATTAAAGGATCACTGTTACCCTATAAATAAATTATACTATTTTGAAGGCAGACCTATACAGGGACTATTTTTTTTATTTTAGGCGCCAAAACACATTTTTTAAGCACTTATTAGTATAATAAAGTACATACATTGAGTCCCCTTTAATGCCCAGTGTATTTGTTCAATTTCTTCACACTGCCTGATTGTGAGAACAATATATGACATTATAGCCCATTATAGTTTCCCTCCACAGTACATGTTAATTGCAGATTCACAATGAAATTAGACATAAGCCTTTTCCCCTTGATGTCTGCCGTTTCCATGACCCAAAACACTTGAGTGTATTTTCTGTTTATAAGGACACTTCAAAGGAAATAAGCTGAATTCCAACATCTTCTATTTTGGCAGCACAATGTGCAATAAAGTGGCAGAATCTGTGCAAGTGTCCTTGACAGTGGAATTGTTGGGCAGGATATTTACTTATCTGCACATTGAGAGCCTTCTATATCATGGAGTGGGGACGTGTCCTCGAGTAATTCACACTACAGCGCTGAGCCTCCTGCCTTTAACTGTTTTGGGTCTAGAATGGCTTATGATGCTGGTAAAAACATTTGGTAAAGATATTTTGCAGCTATCGCTACCTTGTTGTAGTGAAGGGGCTTGTGCACCTCAATAACCTTGTGAGCTACATCATGTAGGGTCACCCAAGATGGACAAGTCCTAGCAGAGAGGTTAGACAAATTGTGGTCCACTGGAGAAGGAACTGGCAACCCACTCCTGTATCTTTGCCATGGATGAGCACAACCAGAGACATAACAATATGGCACCTGGAAGAGGAACCCTTCGGGTCAGAAGGTGTCTACCACATTTCTGAGGAAGAGCAGAGGGCAAGTACAAGTAGCACCAGATCTAATGAAGTGGTTGGGCCATAGTTGAGAGGACACCCAGCTGTGGATGTGTCTGGAGGGGAAAGGAAAGTCCTCTGCTGCAAATATCGATTCAGAATAGGAACCTGGAGCATTAGAACTATGGGATGTGGTCAAACATGAGATGACAAGGTTACACATCGATATCCTGGGTATTGGTGAACGTAAATGGACCGGGATGGGACATTTCATACCAGACAACCAAAAGATAAAGAATACCACAAAAGAAATGGAGATTTTTTACAATGGACTCTGTGAGCTGATTGGATCGAAAGTTCAAGAGCCAGCTCAATTCTCAATTTAAGCTGCAACATTTACATTAGTGTTCTGTGTTTCTCAGCAGGTTATTGACTTAACATACAGAGGTCTTATAGCAATAAAAGGCAAGAGATAAATCTGTTACACATATATTTGAATTTATAGAAGTGAAATATTTCATATAAGAGCATCTTGTGTAGGTGAAACTTCCCCTTTAATATAGTTTTAAGCTCAGTCATATAACACTTTCATTCACAATTTTTAAAACAAGTTAATACAATTATATGTGTTTCAACGTGAGTTTTTCATTTCTGCAATTCCTTTAAGAAGCTCTAAGGATCCAGAAGTTGATAATCTGTTACTCTGGGTGCTTATTAAAAGTATGCAAAAAAAATGTATATTGTGTGTGACAGTTATGTTGAGGAGGACAGAATGAATTAAAGGTATAATGAAGTTTTTCTGTTTTACCTTTTTCTAATCTGCTTCTTATATCAGAAACACACATTACATTGTGTCATTCTATACACATACAGATTTATTTTATTTAAAAAAAAAGTATTTTCCACACACCCAGGGGTCCCTACATAGGCATCTGGTACCTACCAATCAAAACCCTGAATTAAAGTATTTTCTTAAGCCTGATACTAACCTCCAAGCTAACAACAACACAGTGCAGAGATCTAGAGCAACTGCTTGAAGCTGCTTCCTTCCTTGGAGTTGGAAGAAAAGAATACACATACCATGATGCTTTGCTGCAGAGGCTGGTCCCCAGACATTGCAACGAAGTATTAGCTGCCTCTTATTGGCCTCAATGAATTATGAATTTTATGCTACTTTAGCTTGGATTGGCATCGACATTCCTTCTCAAAATCAACTGACATAAAACTGAAGACATTTTGCAAACGTTAGGATAAGTTTATTAATGTTTATTCTGGGATTTTTTTCATACACAAAAATGTTTCCATACTCTACTGATACTCCTCTATCAGATGCATTCATAATCCATGAAACTGCTATATGCCTTTAAGGATAAACTCAAGACTATCCTGAGGATTAATTAGGCCAAGCTTTTTTTTAGATAGATAGAGTTAATGCTATCTCTATATGTTTCTATAATAATTACAATACTGTCTGTTTTTTTGGGGGGCTCCAGGTCGTGTGGTGGATGTGGAGAATGGCATAATATGTGAGAACATTCCTATCGTAACGCCAACGGGAGATGTTGTGGTCGCAAGCCTCAATATTCGGGTGAGTCTTATGAGGGTCTATTTGTTACCCGGCAAGTACAGCTGGGATTGGTATATTATGAAACTGATTTTAGTTATATAGACATGATTAGGAAATGAACTTGTACATCAAGATTGTCCAGTCCTCAAGGGCTAGTATCACACCAGGAGCCACATTCAATCCCAAGCCCGCAACTCTATCGCAGACGGCCGTATGTCTGCGAGTGTGTTGCGGGCTCCTGTTTGTCTCCGATTGCGATGCTATTCAATTGGTCAAGCCGCAAGTTACTGTCCCAAAGCAGAAACTGTACACCATGCACTGGTTTGGAGCAGTTTAGGGCGGGAACATGATCAATTCAGCAAGCCCGTAACCTCCCATTTCGAATCCGCCAATAGAAAATTAAACCGTCATTATCACAGCAGTAAAACATGGAGATAACATGTCAATCAATTAGGTTCGGGGGTCCGATATGCGTTTAAAATAAACCCGCAAAATAAAGAACTATGAAAATGTAATGCCAATACTGTTCTAGTCCATGTGGGTGGCCTGATATGTTTTAACTCATTGATACCCAAGATCGATTTAGCCCCGAAATGAAACCTAAAAATAAATTTTAATTTCTTGCCGATTTTGCGAGCTTGAGACTGTTGTGCAATTAATCCTAATGTCTATCATCGCTTTCCCCGTTATTTACAGTGCGGTATTGATTATTTATTTGCAATTATAGTACTACGAATAGGTGTTTAACCCCCTTGTGGGTCCTCTCTAGCACTTGTAGGATTTTCTCCTTCTTTTGCCATTTACGGGTGTGCAAACATTTGCGGGCTTGGGGAAATTGAGTAATATTGAATATCGATTTGCAATTTTAGCGATCGTAACTCTTGTGAAAGCTCAAAGGCTTCGGGAGGCTGTAAGTTACAAGTTTAACTATCGCCATTTTTGTTAAGGCCGTAACTCAGAAGCCGTTTGGAGCCAATTGAATAGAAAAATGACTTGCGACCTCACTTACGGGCTACCGGATCGCCCAAAACCTCAATTGAATATGGCCCCAGATTAGTAAATTAATTTATACACCAATGTTGCCCAGTCCTCCAGAGCTGGATGTGCAGTGCAGGGTCCTAGCCGATCAAGGACCACGTCTCAGCAGCATGTTGCTGAGAGATAGTCACTGATTGGTTATTATAATATATAGCAGAGTCTGTGTCTTAATGAGCTGCAGAGGGCAGATCCAAGCAGGAACTATATATTTGATTTTAAGCAGTAAAAAGTGTTTATAAGCATTTCTTAATAAAATAATGTGCGTAGAAATAAATAGATATTATATACCTAGTTTTATCCAGGGACCCTCCATATCCATTTAATGTATATGGAAGTAGCCTCGGTCACCTTTCCCCTAAAATGATCTCTCACGGCAGTAAATATTTGTGAGTAACATCAATTATTCTGATAGGATTCCTTGAAAACTAGTTCCAGAACTTTCCGCCTGTTATTCGCACCCCACATTCTGCTCTCTTTGCACATTTTATAGTGATATTAATTGAAATAGCAGATATAATATCTGTTCTCATGTTTGTATAGACCTTGAATAAACTGCAGAATCAGGTTTAGTATAAGTACAAGTGCATCTACAATACGGATTATTAAAAAGATATAAAGCTGATTAGAAACTGATAAATAGCCGGCCTGTTATCGCTTTCCAATAAACATTGATAGTGAGGAGACAAAGTCAAATGTCCAAGGACCTGACCGTGTTGGCAGTGTCACTAAATACAGCCTGTATCTCTCTGTACCTTTCCCCTGGTACCGCAGTCATGACCCTGGGGATATCTCTTATTTATGGAAGCTGGCTCCTTCTGGAATCTGGCTCATCCTGCTTATTTATAATTTTTGCAGACATATGGTACATGGCAGTCCTATTTAAAGGGATATGGAAGGTTCCTGACTTTTACTAAGTATGTAACATCCCTGTGTATCTATTTCCTTTTACGTATTGTATTTTATTAAGAAGGGATTATAAGCTCTGTTTTTACGGCCTAAAATGAAACAAATAGTCCCTGGTCTGTCCACTACAGCGTATGCAGACACAACCTCTTAAGGGCTGTGCAGTGTAGTGTCCTAGCCTATCGGGGACCACATCTTAGCATGTTGCTTAGCGATGGTCACTGATTGGTTAGTATGAGCCAAAGCACAGCAAGTACAGCAGAGTCTGTGTCTGCATACGCTGCAAAGGGCAGACCCAAACCTGTACAAATTCCATGATTTTTAGGCTTATAAAACAGAGCTTATAAGCACTTCTTAATAAAATGAAGTACATAAAAGTAAATAGATACACAGGGATAATATATGTCTATTAAAATCTATTTCCCTTTAAAGGACAACTGAAGTGTCATGTGTATAATATGCCTTTATACAGAACTCGACTCGTGAACTCGACCAGTTGTGTTTAAAACCGCCATTCTAAATAGCACACTTAATAACCAAAGTAAATAGAAGAGCAATCCCCAATAGGAAAAACTTTATCTTAAACTCCAGACGTGGCCGGATTTCTCATTAGGTCAACTAGGCAGTTACTTGGGGCGCTTTCCTGTGAAGGGCGCCTCTTTTCATCCTTGGCATAAAAAAAGGACATACTGCAGTCTCAACTCTAGGCTGTAATCCCCAGGAACTAGAGTTACAAGAGGGAGAAAGCTGCTGTGTATAGGGGCGCCTGCAATGTAAATCCAGCCCTGACTACAGCCAGTCCAAGATGGTAACCCCTATGGCACAAGCAGAATTGGCTAAATTGAGCATTTTCTCCAGAATGCTTTTATGCTCATGACTTGCACAGTTGCGTGTGTTTCTTTAATACTTTAAAGGGGCTAAAACATATTAATGGTCCCGTAAAGATCTTGGTAAAGGCCAGCTGTATTTTCATTTTTACCACATTCTGTTTTGATTCTAGCTTTTAATTTATTAACTATTATATGCAATTATACTACAGTGAAACCTGAATTTTTTGAGGTGCTCTCTGTGTAAAGATGGGATTCAGTAAGTCGGTATTGTCTAATTGTGTTCTCTTGTTAACAGGTGGAGGAAGGAATGCATCTTCTCATCACTGGCCCAAACGGCTGCGGAAAAAGCTCTTTATTTCGGATCTTAGGGGGTCTCTGGCCGGCTTATAGTGGTGTGCTCTACAAGCCCCCTCCTCAACACATGTTTTACATCCCTCAGAGGTGCTGGTCATATGATGATGATTTATTTTGTACTTAGTGTTGATATTGAGCAAGGCCATACAGTATATTATTTATTCATACAGCCTTGTATAAGCAGATAAGATTATGAAAGTCTTATGCTGTGTCTACTTCTCCTGTCTGCAAATTATAAACGATATATATGGCTCTCTGCAAATCAAATTGAAGAAAAGCTGACAGTTTTTGCAGACATTAAAAGTTAACAAAAATAAATGCAATTGCAATATATTGTCATTTCAAATAATTTATATAATGGCTTTATCAAGAGCGATTCATTAAAAAATTAGCCAAGGAGTAATAAACTAGAAAAGCATGCCCAGTTTAAAAAAATGGTAACAGTGGGGAGGTCATATAACAACAGAACAGTTAAATGTAATTGTTAAACCTCTATCACTTTTACCATTTTTTTTTTTTTTTTTTACTGGATATTTTGTTCTCCTTGATAATTTCCCACTTCTGACCTTAAAGCACCACTGGCTCTAAAAACTAACTCTGTTAAAATGGAAGTACATGCATAAGAATACTAGATTGATAATGTTAAAAGTTATAGTTTCAGGTGCTTTCCTTTATAGGTTCCTGCCTGTCGCTCTGCCACATTTTCATAATTAGGCGTGGGGCAGCTGTAGCAGACTTCCTGCTGTGTACTCTGGTGTCTGACTTGAGAAAAACTGAGGCCTAATCTACACCATTCAGACACCAAAGCACACCACAGGGAGTATTTGCTACAGCTGTCACCTCCTAATCATGCAAAAATGGGATGGGCTAATCAGCACAGAGTGACAGGCAGAAATATATAAAGGTAAGAGCTTGAAATTATATCTACTAGTATTACAAGGTTTAAACAATCTAAATCAAACCTAGATATGCATTTACTTTTAACAAAGTTTATTTTTAGAGTACAGTGGTCTTTTTAATTAGTTGCTGTTGATAAAGTCTTAGCATGTGGACCTTTCGGTTAATTTTATACGTAAAATAATTATGTATCATTTTTAAGGCATTTTCCATATTTAAAAAAAATGTGACTGTTTATTTTTTGTGTACTTTTCATTTCTTCGATAAATTGGCCATATTCCATATATTCTGTATATGCCACATATCTACCTGTGTGTTGTTTTCATTGTCTGCACTGCTGTTTTTATGTACACTACATGTCTTATGTGCTGCTTATGATGCAGATGTATTGTGTATGTGTGTGTGTGTATGTATATATGTGTGTATATATGTGTGTGTATGTATATATATATATATATATATATATATATATATATATATATATATATATATATATATATATATATACATATATACACATAAACATATAGAATCCCGTTTTTTATCCGGCACCCAACTAACCGGGACTCTCAAGCAACCGGTATCAATTCCCCACGCTAAACCAGCACTATCAGGAGTTCGAAACTGCAAAAAAAAAGCCCTGTTTAGGTGCTAATGCCTTTTTAAAGGCATTTTGAGGGGTTTAAAGGTTGTTTAGACTCTTAAATTCGGGGACTCATGATTAACCGGAAACAACAGTTATCCGGCAATAGGGAGTCCCCATAGGTGCCAGGTAACGGGGGTTTACATATATATTGCACACTCACACTGAAACTTCTGTTGTGTTTAATGAATTGTAGACTATATCCTTAAAGGGCTACTGAGCTCTGGATAAAATTGTTACACTTGTATTTGCAATTGTATATGCACAGATGATGTCATTGATGGTGGAGCAATGGGCAGCACCATCCACACAGTTGAGCATTAGCCAGAGGTCTGTCCTTTAGTGGGTGGGTCAAAAAGGCTGATTGACTGGTACACACCTCAAATTACAATGTAAATTTACTGGAAGAGAAAAATGCAATTTTTTAGTAACTACCGTTTTACATTAGATCATAATTGGAACATCTGCTGTACACTGCTTTGTAACACTGGCTACTCCCCAGGTTGCTCTGTGTGCTGTGTGTGTGACACTAGTCTTTGAGCACTATTTCCATAAGCAAATTGCTTTATGTGCTGTGTGTGTTTGTTTGCAGACTGCCTTGTAGCCATAATGCCTACCCAGTGGGTCTCAACAGCTTGTACTAGGACTGGTGCTAGTCCTTATGCCTAGACCTTATCCCTTTCTTCAGGAACAAAGAAGGATGAGGAGAGCCTAACACTGCCCTTAACGATACTTGTATACAGATTATTGATGAATATATCTGCAATTAAAATTTACACTTTGAAATCAATGCAGAACTTGGTGAACATTTAGTGTCACATGTTGGATGAAAATCAAATCCACCCCCATGAACCATGAAAGGTTGAGAGCCCCCGGTCAGTAATGACTGTGTATGTCTTGCATATTATGTATGTGGCACATTGTGCTGTAGGCATATGCCAATTGAAATATATCCATGTGTCTTGTATTCTGACCTTTGTGTATCCCCAATGTAGAGCTTACCCCTCAAACTACACTACATATATCTCATTGGTGTGTCTTGTGGATTGTCTCTGACTATTGTCTGTATTTTTAGGCCTTACATGTCTGTGGGAAGCCTTCGTGATCAGGTTATTTACCCAGACACAGCTGAAGACATGAAGACGAAAGGTTTTAATGACAAAGACTTGGAGACCATCCTGCACATTGTGAATCTGAACTATCTGGTGTCAAGAGAGGGAGGTAAGTGAGAGAGCACCACACCGAGTAATATCAGCCTTTCACATGAAAACTGATCCAGAGACACAGAGGAAAGGAGACTCTGCACCATGGAGTTGTATAGAAATAGCAAATGGGCATGTACAGTGCCTTGCAAAAGTATTCACCCCCCCCCTTAACTTTTTATCTATTTTGTTACATTACAGCCTTAAGTTCAATGTTTTGTTAATCAGACTATTGTTTTCTGATCCATCACATAAAATTCAAAGTTGGTGAAGTGAAATGAGAAAAATATATACATAAAACTATTTTTTAGAAATAGAAAGCAGAAAATTGGCATGTGCGTATGTATTAACCCCCTTTGTTATGAAGCCCATAAAAAGCTCTGGTGCAACCAATTACCTTCAAAAGTCACATAATTAGTGAAATGATGTCCACCTGTGTGCAATCTAAGTGTTACATGATCTGTCATTACATATACACACCTTTTTTGAAAGGCCCCAGAGGCTGCAACACCTAAGCAAGAGGCACCACTAACCAAACACTGCCATAAAGACCAAGGAACTCTCCAAACAAGTAAGGGACAATGTTGTTGAGAAGTACAATTCAGGGTTAGATTATAAAAAAATATCCAAATCTTAGATGATCCATAGGAGCACCATCAAATCTATCATAACCAAATGGAAAGAACATGGCACAATAGCAAACCTGCCAAGAGATGGCCGCCCACCAAAACTCACAAACCGGGCAAGCAAGGCATTAATTATAGAGGCAGCACAGAGACCTAAGGTAACTCTGGAGGAGCTGCAGAGATCCACAGCAGAGACTGGAGTATCTGTACATAGGACGACAAGAAGCCGTACGCTCCAAAAAAACTAAATGGCACGTTTTAAATTTGCGAAAAGGCATGTGGGAGACTCCCAAAATGTATGGAGGAAGGTGCTCTGGTCTGATGAGACTAAAATTTAATTTTGTGGCCATCAAAGAAAACGCTAAGTCTGGCGCAAACCCAACACATCACATCACATCACGCAAAGAAAACCATCCACAGTGAAACATGTTGGTGGCAGCATCATGCTGTGGGGATGTTTTTCTGACTGGGAAACTGGTCAGAGTTGAGGGAAAGATGGATGGTGCTAAATACAGGGATATTCTTGAGCAAAACCTGTACCACTCTGTGCGTGATTTGAGGCTATGATGGAGGTTCACCTTCCAGCAGGACAATGACCCCAAACACACTGCTAAAGCAACACTTGGGGGGTTTAAGGGGAAACATGTAAATGTGTTGGAATGGCCTAGTCACAGCCCAGACCTCAATCCAATAGAAAATCTGTGGTCAGACTTAAAGATTGCTGTTCACAAGCGCAAACCATCCAACTTGAAGGAGCTGGAGCAGTTTTGCAAGGAGGAATGGGCAAAAATCCCAGTGGTAAGATGTGGCAAGCTCATAGAGACTTATACAAAGCGACTTGAAGCTGTGATTTCTGAAAAAGGTGCCTCTACAAAGTATTGACTTTAGGGGGGTGAATAGTTATGCACATTGACTTTTTCTGTTATTTTGTCCTATTTGTTGTTTGCTTCACAATAAATAAAAAAACATCTTCAAAGTTGTGGACATGTTCTGTAAATTAAATGATGCAAATCCTCAAACAATCCATGTTAATTCCAGGTTGTGAGGCAACAAAACACAAAAAAATGCCAAGGGGGGTGAATACTTTTGCAAGGCACTGTAAGTTACCAAAATGAGCTGTGCACCATGATATGAGAAAGGGGTTTAAAAGTATATGGAAGGTTCATGGATTTTACTAGATATATAATATACCTGTGTATCTATTTTACTTTTATGTAATTTTATTGTACAAAGAAGTGCTTAAAAGATCTGTTTTACTGCCTAAAATCCAATAAATAGTCCCTGTATGGGTCGGCCCACTGCAGCTCACACAGACACATACTAAGCGGTCATACTATCTCATACTAACCAATCAGTGACCATCTCTCTACAACATGCTGCTGAGATGTGGTCCCTGATAGGCTAAGACACTACACTGCACATCCAGCCCTACATAGACTTGATTTAAGCCAATAAAACAGAGCTTATAAGCTCTTCTTTATAAACTAAATAAAATAATTAAATAAAGTTTATAAAAGTAAATAGATACTCCGATATAATATATACATAGTAAAATCCAGAAACCTTCCATATCCATTTTAAATGTTTAATTCAATTGAGAATTAGATAATGTATTTTTTAGTTATTACTTGTAGAGACCCCGAAGCCTCCCCCCAAGACTCTACATAGATTTTAAGATGATGATGATGATGATGAGAACTGGTCACTGTCACACAGGTTATATGTTGGCTTTATTGGTTTCTTTAATCACTTCTTAATATGCTGAGAAATGGAGCACAGTCTAAAGACATCTGTCATCAGCTTATTATATATTCAGGGCATGATGGAAGCAACCTAAACCCCTATATACAAAAGTTCACAACTTCATCAGTTTAGCTGCAATTTCAAAAACTTTTTTCCACATTTGCCTTTTTACCATCTAAAGGGTGCATAGCACATCTGGTGATGTCAGTGTCCCTTTAAATAAGTGGCTTATATCAAACTTAGGCTGCTGCATCTATTAATATTCCACCTTGTCTGAATAACGAATGACAGGACTCTTTAATACATATATATTGGTGGAGGAGGGAAAAAGTTCCAAGAAATAGATTGGCTAGAAAAAGAGGTCATGCTGTAAATTCTTCAGCTAGAAGCTTAATGGAAATGTGAGGACACATGCCTAAATATAAATGAAAGGCAGACATCAGGAAGCATATGGAAAAAAATATGTTTGAAAACTCTGTGTCTCACTGAGAGCATAACTAAGAGGTAAAAAAGTTATTACGCCCATTTTTAATAAACTTTGAAGCCTGTGCTGAATCCTGTAGGCATCTATGGTACATTAATGGAACTTGCAGTATGAAAGGGGCATTTATGTTTCTAGAGTACTGTGCTTGCATCTATTGATGCATATTTACAACTTCTGAGGCTGTGTGTGAGAAAGGGATGTAGAGTCGGTTTCAGTCCAATTCAATTTTCTAACAAAAATCGCCTGGCTTCTCTCTTTTTTTCTTCCTCCCACCACTGAACCCCGCCCCCCACGATCCAGCTCTGAGGAAGTAATTTAACAGAATTCTTAAATTCTTTTTTCCCCCCCAAAAAAAATATTTTATTCCCATGGCTTACACAGCGGCTGATATTGTTAGTTTGTTACATACTTATTTTTTTTAAAACTTTTTTTTTCTTGCTCTTCTTCACTAATTTTAGTATGTTTAAAAAGGAGCTAGTTTTAGTTGTAGTAACCCTGTTTTACTGCCTAAAATTAAACAAATATTACCTGCTTGAATCTGCCCTCTGCAGCTCATGAAGACACAGACTTTGTTGCACTTGCTGCGCTGTGTCTCATACTAACCAATTAGGGACATCTCTCAGCAACATGCTGCTGAGAAATGGTCCCTGATAGGCTAGGACACTACACTGCACAACCAGCCCTACAGAGTCTGTGTCTGGATACACTGCAGTGGGCAGAGCCATACAGGGACTATTTGTTTGATTTTAGACAGTACAAGCAGAGCTTATAAGCACTTCTTAATAAAATATAGTACCTAAAAGGAACTAGATACACGGGTATGTTATATACCTAATAATATCCAGAACACTTCCAAATCCCTTTAATGCTTCCAAATCCCTCTAACCCCTGAAAAATGTTAGGAAAAAAACAAGATCTTTTCTATTCCTATTAAACTGAAAGGCTATAGTTATTATTGCACTTTACATTACATTTTATGAATGGTTTTGCCTGTTTCTCAGCAATTACAATAGAAGTTTCTCTTGTTAATTCAGCATTTTTTCTTTTATAATCAAAAATCACCAGATCCTTTTGGGAACGTGCAAAGGACTCATTCTGGTCAGGCTAATCATTTCCTTTTAATTCTTGCTGATGAAATTCTGCATCTCGCCCCTCGTGATAGAAACTGAGTAATGTTCCCGGCCATGGTCGGGTGAGTCTGAGCCAGCGCTTTGTTAACTGGAGAGAAACCTCAGCCCTTTAAAGGGACCCTGTCACCCCAACAGGAAGTTGATTTTATTTTAAAGAACAGTAAATCCTGACTATGCATTGTACTAGCAGTTTTTCTCTACAGTAAATAATTTCTGACATATTAACAGGGATTTTGCGGCAAAGGATACTAATGCGCGGCTCCGAGTACTTAAGGGTCGGAGAGCGGTCTAACTGACATACCATTGTTTTTTTTTATTTTGGCCACTACAGAGACAGACATGCAGACCGTAATGCTAATTAGCATATCAAAGCAGCTAATTAATATGTGGGAGCTACTTATTTGCATATAAGTATAGCAACAACAACATGGAATTTTCCAGGATTGATTCACTTTAGAAAAAAATGGAAGGCACAACATATAGCCAGTTTCTCATGCTCTTTAGGAATAACCTGAAAAAGATGTGATTTTGAGGTGACAGAGTCCCTTTAACACCTCCTGAGCCACCAGATCAGCAGAGCATTAGGAACAGACATATTTCTTGTTTTGGGGGGGGGGGGGGGGGGGTTGTCACGCTTTAGTAAAACCTCATACATAGATTAACCAACTAAAAAAGAGCAGCTGTGTAAGTTTTGAGCATTTTAGAGAAAATCTTAATTTTAGCAGATTCTGCTAGTTCATGGGAGCAGCCATGACAGGTATGAAGCGACAGGACTAGTTGGACTTCCAAGTTCTGCTTCTCGGCATGTATCTTCCAGAAAAAAAGTAGTGCAAGAAGAAGAGGTCTTAATTGTGTTGGTGGAAGATGTACAGATAATATGCAAAAGTGCTACCTTACAGAAAGAGTGGCAGATAAGTGTCTTGTAGTCAAAGGGTCAGACACTGTTAAAGGGACATGGAAGGATTCTGGATTTCAGTAGTAATATACAGTAGACTCTCAGTTAACCAAAACTCAAGCAACCAGAAAAAATTGAATACTGTACTTTAAATAAAAATGTACAGGGCTCAACAAATGCCAGGAGCCAGGTTGTCATGCCACAAAATGCTCACAGGCACCTAGATGTCATCCACTGTCCTCTGCAATTCAATGTTACCTGGAAGCAGATAGGCATGAGGCGTTATATTCCCCGGGCATGAGTGACGGAGCCATGGCAGTGTTGGCGTAACATTCCTTGGGTATGATTGACTGAGCCAGGGCAGAGTTGGGGTTACATTCCCTGGGCATGAGTGACTGAGCCAGTGCAGTGTTGGGGTTACATTCCCTGGGCATGAGTGAGTGATCCAGGGCAGTGTTGGCGTTACATTCCCCGGGTATGAGTGACTGAGCCAGGGCAGAGTTGGGGTTACATTCCCCGGGCATGAGTGACTGAGCCAGGGCAGTGTTGGGGTTACATTCCCCGGGCATGAGTGACTGAGCCAGGGCAGTGTTGGGTTTACATTCCCCGGGCATGAGTGACTGAGCCAGGGCAGTGTTGGGGTTACATTCCCCGGGCATGAGTGACTGAGCCAGGGCAGTGTTGGGGTTACATTCCCCGGGCATGAGTGACTGAGCCGGGGCAGTGTTGGGGTTACATTCCCCGGGCATGAGTGACTGAGCCAGTGCAGCGTTGGGGTTACATTCCCCAGGCATGAGTGACTGAGCCAGGACAGTGTTGGGGTTACATTCCCTGGGCATGAGTGACTGAGCCAGTGCAGTGTTGGGGTTACATTCCCTGGACATGAGTGACTGAGCTGGGGCAGTGTTGGGTTTACATTCCCCGGGCATGAGTGACTGAGCCAGTGCAGCGTTGGGGTTACATTCCCCGGGCATGAGTGACTGAGCCAGCGCAGTGTTGGCGTTACATTCCCCGGGCATGAGTGACTGAGCCAGTGCAGCGTTGGGGTTACATTCCCCGGGCATGAGTGACTGAGTCAGGGCAGTGTTGGGGTTTAATTCCCTGGACATGAGTGACTGAGTCAGGGCAGTGTTGGGGTTACATTCCCTGGACATGAGTGACTGAGTCAGGGCAGTGTTGGGGTTACATTCCCTGGACATGAGTGACTGAGCCGGGGCAGTGTTGGGGTTACATTCCCCGGGCATGAGTGACTGAGCCAGTGCAGCGTTGGGGTTACATTCCCTGGACATGAGTGACTGAGTCAGGGCAGTGTTGGGGTTTAATTCCCTGGACATGAGTGACTGAGTCAGGGCAGTGTTGGGGTTACATTCCCTGGACATGAGTGACTGAGCTGGGGCAGTGTTGGGTTTACATTCCCCGGGCATGAGTGACTGAGCCAGTGCAGCGTTGGGGTTACATTCCCCGGGCATGAGTGACTGAGTCAGGGCAGTGTTGGGGTTTAATTCCCTGGACATGAGTGACTGAGTCAGGGCAGTGTTGGGGTTACATTCCCTGGACATGAGTGACTGAGTCAGGGCAGTGTTGGGGTTACATTCCCTGGACATGAGTGACTGAGCTGGGGCAGTGTTGGCGTTACATTCCCCGGGCATGAGTGACTGAGCCAGCGCAGTGTTGGCGTTACATTCCCCGGGCATGAGTGACTGAGCCAGTGCAGTGTTGGGGTTACATTCCCCGGGCATGAGTGACTGAGCCAGGGCAGTGTTGGCGTTACATTCCCCGGGCATGAGTGACTGAGCCAGCGCAGTGTTGGCGTTACATTCCCCGGGCATGAGTGACTGAGCCAGTGCAGCGTTGGGGTTACATTCCCCGGGCATGAGTGACTGAGCCAGGGCAGTGTTGGGGTTACATTCCCCGGGCATGAGTGACTGAGTCAGGGCAGTGTTTGGTTTACATTCCCCGGGGTCAGCACCGCACCTTCCATCCGAACGTACCTGTGTGTAAGTGAGGAATGAAAGCTGCTGCTGCTAAAACAGCTCTCACTGACAAATATACTTAGCAGAGCATTCTATGCGCAGCTAATCTAGGCCTCTTAATAGTAACTCTCAAGCAACCAGAAACTACATTTATCCGGCATCTACCAATCCCTGTGGGCACCGGATAACTGAGAGTCCGTTACTTTTATGTCATTTATTTAAGAACTGCTTACAGTCTTTTTTTTTTTTTGCCGAAAATCATATAATTTTTGTAGTTACCAACCGATTTCTCCCCTCTGCAGCTAATGAAGACAGTGTACTTTTAAGAACAGGGTTTACACTGTCTTATTTTAGCTAATCAGTGGCAATATTCTGCTTGAGAGATGTCACTGACAGGCTAATTTGAAACCTTACACTGTCTGTGTATTCATGAGCTGCAAAGGGCAGGCCTAAACAGGTTCCAACAGAGTCTTTAAATAATATAAATGACATAAAAGTATATAGATGAACAGGGATATTATATAGCTAGTGAAATCCAGAAACCTTTCATGTCCCCTTTTAAGAAATTAAACCTAGCCTTATTCCACATTCCCAGATAGAAGCTTTATGTCCATACAAAGCCGCCTCAAGAAGTTGATCAGCAGAAACTAAAATGATAGATCCCACAGCAGCAAAGCTGCATAAAATGGTAATACGTTACAGGCTGCCTTATTTTTGTACATTCTAAAAACATGTTGCCTAATTTCAAGTGTAGTTCTTAAAAATATATTTTAGTACTATGGTTTCAATGGGACTTTAAAAAGTGGGTTTAAATAGACAGAACGTGAGACGAGTATTTGCCGTCCTTATAACACGCTCCTGTCTATCGGTTCGTCTTGTGATATCAGCCTAGTTTGGTGCATTTCTCTTGCTATTTCTGTCTGATTGTGGCTCAAGATAGAATAGAAATGTCGGCAGCTGACTGATTACATGCTCCGAGCTCTGCTCTGATTGGTTCTTTTATTCCCTGCGCAGGTTGGGACTCTGTGAGTGACTGGAAGGACGTGCTCTCCGGCGGCGAGAAGCAGCGAGTGGGGATGGCGCGGATGTTTTATCACAGGTCAGAAATCTCTACGGATAGGAAAATAAACTAAGGCCGGAGCGATATTAAAGGGATAAGCCGCTGGCCAAACCTACACTGGAGATTGCGGCTTCCCATCTTTTACATTCTGCATTTATTGTCCAATATCTCAACAATCACAGAACCTATAATGGGGACACTGGTAGAAGCACATCATGGAGGGGGGGGGGGGGGGATACAATTAACAAACATGGCCCAATGTTTTACCATGTGATTGTCTCATAGGCCCAAGTACGCCCTGCTGGATGAATGCACAAGTGCTGTGAGCATCGACGTGGAAGGCAAGATCTTCCAGGCTGCAAAGGATGCTGGGATAGCTCTGCTGTCAATCACTCACCGGCCCTCACTATGGTAAGCTTCAACTGGTGCGCATTCAGTGTATGTCCCGCCCAGTTTTCCCAGAGTGCAGTGCGTATACTGTATTTCTGAGAAATTTTAGCAGGAAATACGTTTTTATTCACTTATTTTTAAGACCTTGAAATGGAATCACTAATGTCCTGAATTGTACTACTGTACTCTGTACGGTGGAGGGCTTCTATCACTCTTAGCCCACCATATGTGAAATAATCGCTATATATATAACAATACAAGCTAATATATTAATTTATGGTGGGCAAAAGATAGAAGCCCTCCGCCGTACAGTGTATACACACACACACGCACTATTCATCTTCTGTACTACTATATATATATACTAGTAAATTGCCCGTCAAAATTACGGCAATGAAATTGTAAGTGAGCTAATGCTGTTTGGTGTATGATAATAAAATAAATAATAGATTAATAAAGTAATATACTTTACCTATTGTGAAGTAATATATGCAGGAAGCATTGTGTTGAAGAGCTGGCAATCTGTTTTGATGTTGCTGCAGCATATAATGTGTGTTTTCAGCTGCTGTGTAAGCGTCATGAATGTGTGCAGTGTGCAGTGTGTAGTGTAATAGTGTGTACTTCCGCATTGTATAAGTTATTGTTCTAAAATGGCGGCTAATGTGTGGTATGCGGCTGTGTCTGATTTAGCGTCCTTCGTTTTAAATGTCGTCCAACTTTTTCGGAATATCCGTAGGTGTTTGGTGGTGTTTTGCGTGTTTAGGGTCCTTAAGCCTCGTTTTCGTTTTGTTCGGCGGCCATTTTTTCTCTCGCTTAGGTGATTTTCGGGTGTTTAAACTCCGAAATTTGTACTTAAATCGCGGTGTAACTTTACTTGCAGAGGTCCTCGTGCCCCCCTTGCTGTGGGTAAGCTTTTTATGCATTTGTTGTGTGTATTTATTATATTTTTCATGTGCGCGGGTTGCGGACGATTTTTGCAAGATCGTAACGTGTCTCGTATTTTCCTTTCGTAACTAAGTAAATGATGCGAGGTCCGCACTTGCTGGCAAGGAGCGCCCCTTGGCGCTCCATGCCAGCAACTGCGGCCCTTGCTGCGAAAGCCCGATAAGCGTTAGCAACTGCTCGCATGCTCACAACTATATATGTGATATATATGTATGGACAATGTGAAAGCACCTTTTATAATTTTATGTTATTTTAAAAACTAGAGTCCATCATAGGAAAAATGATTTAAATAAAAAAAAAGCACAGGCTTTAACCTATTAAAGCAACAGTGACCAGGGGCCTCATGCTGCCCTCACTTCCCCGTCCTGTTCTGTAGAGTGGGAGCGCAATGCCCCTTTTCAAGGATATGGAGTCCATTTTGTCTCTCCATAACTAGTACATGACTCACACACACTCTCTCTCTCTCTCTCTCTCTCTCTCTCTCTCTCTCTCTCTCTCTCACGCAGAGATAGATTTTTTTTATAATCTTGTTAATCATATGCTATATACAGTATGATTGGGAATAAAATAACAAATGTGTATTACATTTTATTATTGGTACTTGTACCTCTCACAACGACGATTTAAAATGTTAAAAACAAGGAAAGAAAGGGTGTAATAAAAACAGAGCCTTCCAAAGAGGCCAGAAATGGCCCAAATATATAGGATAATCAATATCTCTGAAGCTTAAATAGCTAGTATCAGTATTGTTTAAATATGGGCATTTGGCTTGCTTCTGTTCTATTATAATCGCTCATACAGACCATTTATATATTGAAATGTATCGCTTATATAGATCTTTATTAGCTTGTATTGTTATCAAAATTCCTCTAAAAGTATTGAATTTAGTATTTCAGAAAAGGGCTAAGAAAATGTGCCCCTTTAGTATTAGTGGTTCTTATAATACAAATAAGAACCCATACGATTCCTCAGGTTTCCATAGAAATCTATAGAGTGAATTAAGAATGATATTACTGAAAAGTTAAAGCACACACCTATAAAAACGTATCTGGTAATGATTATAGGGATTGCTGGCCGTATTTGTCAAAGGAAATGCTAAAAGCGATTAATAATAAAAGAGCGTGAGGTGGACAGTATGCAGCCAAACAGCCCGCGTCTATATGCGTGCCACAGTGGACCGCATGAGACGCTCCCGCCTGACGCGTTTCGCGCACGTATGACGTCTTTCTCAAAGGGCAACACGGAAGTAATGTCTCGCGAGGTATTTATATCAGACGGTTGCTACGGCAACCGTAAAAGATAATAAAGATATAAGAAATGCAAGTAAAGAGTCCTAGAGGACGGGGGATAAGAAATAGAATACTGTAAAAACTGAAAAAGATGAATAAAACTGAAATAAAGATACTAGAAACAAGGTGGAGATAGACTGGCCATAATGTTGGAAGTGAGACAACAATAAAAGTGAGACAAAAAACAACTATAAGTGAAAATCTAACTATTAAATATGAAAATAATAATAGTCTAATGAGGATAAAAATAGAACAAGAAAAAGACATAAGATAGTGTCTTTCTCTATATATAATAATTAATCCAAATAAATACCTGTGAGGGTAATAACAGTGGATCTATAAGATATTTAAAAAGAGCATCTGAAAAGCTCCTATTTTATAATAATGTTATTTCAGTGAGCAATATAATGTGAAATGTGAACAAAGGACTATAATGTGATAGCAGTGAGCAAAAAAGGCATAATATGATAAAATGTTGTTAAAATAAAAAAATATATATAACTCTATAATGTGAAATAAAGTAAATAATCAAGAAAACCCTATGAGGGTAATAATAATAGTGGATCTATAAAATATTTGTAAGAAGAGCATCTGAAAAGCTCCTATTGTATAATAATGTGATTGCAGTAAGCAATAAAAAGTGAAATGTGATCAAGAGTTTATGATGTGATAGCAGTGGACTAAAGAAGCATAATATGATTAAATATTGTTGAAATAAATACATTAATTTGTGGCACTATTGTCTGTCTCCAATCCAAAAAAGAGACTTAAATCTTAGTTTAATAATAACTATGTTAAGTCTAGATCTTTATATATAAGAATAAGATCCATTTTTATTAAATAAAGGCTGTATAGTTGAATCCTTCATTTAGGCCAAGGGGAGAAAGGGCCTGTAATTTATATATCCATTTTGCCTCACATTGGAGGAGCTTACGATCAATCTGTCTTTGACTCATGGTGACTTTACCACAAAAACCTAAGTAAAGTTTAACCTTTTTTCCAATTGATAAAGTCACCATGAGTCAAAGACAGGGTGATATTGATCCCAATGTGAGGCAAAATGGATATATAAATTACAGGCCCTTTCTCCACTATTACCCTCACAGGTATTTATTTGGATTAATTATTATATATAGAGAAAGACACTATCTTATGTCTTTTTCTTGTTCTATTTTTATCCTCATTAGACTATTATTATTTTCATATTTAATAGTTAGATTTTCACTTATAGTTGTCTTTTCTCTCAATTTTATTGTTGTCTCACTTCCAACATTATGGCCAGTCTATCTCCACCTTGTTTCTAGTATCTTTATTTCAGTTTTATTCATCTTTTTCAGTTTTTACAGTATTCTATTTCTTATCCCCCGTCCTCTAGGACTCTTTACTTGCATTTCTTATATCTTTATTATCTTTTACGGTTGCTGTAGCAACCCTCTGATATAAATACCTCGCGAGACATTACTTCCGTGTTGCCCTTTGAGAAAGACGTCATGTGCGCCGAAACGCGTCAGGCGGGAGCGTCTCATGCGGTCCACTGTGGCACGCATATAGACGCGGGCTGTTTGGCTGCATACTGTCCACCTCACGCTCTTTTATTATTAATCGCTTTTAGCATTTCCTTTGACAAATACGACCAGCAATCCCTATAATCATTACCAGATACGTTTTTATAGGTGTGTGCTTTAACTTTTCAGTAATATCATTCTTAATTCACTCTATAGATTTCTATGGAAACCTGAGGAATCGTATGGGTTCTTATTTGTATTATAAGAACCACTAATACTAAAGGGGCACATTTTCTTAGCCCTTTTCTGAAATACTAAATTCAATACTTTTAGAGGAATTTTGATAACAATACAAGCTAATAAAGATCTATATAAGCGATACATTTCAATATATAAATGGTCTGTATGAGCGATTATAATAGAACAGAAGCAAGCCAAATGCCCATATTTAAACAATACTGATACTAGCTATTTAAGCTTCAGAGATATTGATTATCCTATATATTTGGGCCATTTCTGGCCTCTTTGGAAGGCTCTGTTTTTATTACACCCTTTCTTTCCTTGTTTTTAACATTTTAAATCGTCGTCGTGAGAGGTACAAGTACCAATAATAAAATGTAATACACATTTGTTATTTTATTCCCAATCATACTGTATATAGTTATGGTAATACCATTATTCGAGTGCAAAACTCTTGGGATTTAGGAAATCCTTGTTCTTCTAATAATCATATGCTGCCCTCAAGTAGTGCTGTCTATAGTTTGTTTGTGCAGGTTCTGAAAGAACCATAAATCACGCACTTTCTGCTACAACAAAAAACATTTTTTTTTACTTTTGGTTTCTCCAAACATATTAACCCCGGTAGATGTTGCAGTGAATAAAATATATAAGCAATTAGTGGGAATGTGTGATTTATGGTTACTTCAGGACCTGAGGGCTGCTAGCACGTTCGTCTAAACATTTCAGTATATCATGCAGTGAGCTTTAGATAAGACGAGGTAAGTAGACCCTTTTAGGACTTTACACACTAATGCTGCTATACTTAAAATAATTATAGAAAATATAATGTTTTTACAGCATCTTCAATTGATTTTGACTGCTCATCATGATAATACAGATATCTGAGTCCATGCCACCATTTTTATGCAATTGCCTTGTTTGTTAATCTGTTTTTTCACCTGCAAGAAGTCCTTAGGTTTGTGAACAAAACTATGGCTGTCCACACTCCTGCATAATTCAGTATAATAGTTAATATATTAAAAGCAGTATTTATTTTTGTTACTTCCTAATTAACTTTTTACAAATTTTAGACATTAGTGATCCTTAGAGTATGCAATACTACCACCTAGTGGTGAAATTGAGTATTACATTCAATTGTAAGAGGTGGTTTTATTACAAACAGAAGGAATAACATTATTATTATTATTATTATTACTAGCGACTTGCCTGTCAAAAATGACGGGGAAATAAAATATTAAGACATGGCAATGCTGTTTGACACACAATGTAAATCTTTTTCTACTGTGAGGACATTCAGCACTCATAGCGAGCCTCTCCTCTCGTGCAGTTTTGGTCCTATGAGCACCTTCGGCTCTCATAACAAGGACAGATATATATGTCTCTCTCTTTTTTTTTCTATAATTATGAATGACTTATTTACTGAATAAATGAATTCATTAATGGAGTTTTTTTGTACTGGGAGTGAGGCAGCGTAGAGCCTCCCCCCTTCGCAAATGCGGCCCCTCGCTTCACGACGGTCCGCATTTGCGGGCATAATTGCGTCCCTGGCTTTGCGAGAGATGCAGTTCATGCGAGCTCACTTTGCAAGCTCGCAAAGTGTGACGAGTCGCAGTTTTACAACTATTATATGTGATTATTATTCACCTTTATAAAGGTACAGCATTTTATGCAGCACTGTGCTCAGATGAAAAATACAATTAATATAGTAACATTTATGACTCATAACCAGACAATTTAAACATACATTTGGTCCTGTGTATTTATATTCTGGTGAATCAATCAAGACAAACAAATGAAATGGAAAAAGCACAGTTGTTTAAATAAAGAATATGGATCTCTTTAGACATATGGAATTAGATAACACGAGCACCAAATATATTGACAGGACAGTAAATAAAAAAGGAGGTCAGTATGTATACCACCACATCTTGTAGGAAACCTGACCAAACCTCATTAGGAGTTTTCTTTCCATAGACAGTTTACTAGTCAAGAAGAACTAGTTATTACTATTATTATTTTAATTATCCAGTGATCATTAATAAAATAAATATTACATCATTTATAATACAAATATTCAGTACTAGTTAAATTCTTTTTCAAAGATTTGAGTATCTGCCTCTATCTGAGTGTTTTTCTCCACCTTGATAAGGTCATTAAGTAGAGGGTGGCAATGTTGGGTGAGCGACATAACATTTGAGTGGGAACAGAATAAGCAATCATTGATAGGCTTTCACTGCCAAAGAAAATCTCTAACACAACACATCTCCAGGTAATGTAGATCATTGGGTTGGTATAAATTTGTGTCTGAAAAATGTTTCAGTCCCGGCTACACAAAGCCACCTACCCCCCCATTGATCTTACATTGCCTGGGGACGAATCTAAACTTTTGGCCCTATTCTGTTAGAAGCCCGTAAATGCCTTAAATTTGGCTGGGAGTGCTTTATTTGCAAGCTGGAGCTGTGGGTCTGAGTATTGATTTTGTGTAACTTTAATTATTCAGAGCTTGTAAGGTTCGAGCTTTGCTAAAACCAATGGAGTTCTAAGCCCAAATTTGGGTCTTTGGCTCGTAGCGATTGTGGGCGGGGAACTCGTAATTATTATTATCTTTATTTATATTGAGTATTTTGAACGTTTTGTCCACTGACAAAAAATGACCAGTCTATAATTTTAATGGTTGGTGTATTTTAACAGTGAGAGACAGATGAACAAAAAAAAAAAAAAAACAAGAAAAACGCATATAAAAAAATATATAAATTGATTTGCAAGTCAGTGAGGGAAATAAGTATTTGATCCCTTATGAATCGGCAAGATTTCTGGCTCCCTGGTGTCTTTTATACAGGTAATGAGCTGAGATTAGGAGCACTCTCTTAAAGGGAGTGCTCCTAATCTCAGCTCGTTACCTGTATAAATGACACCTATCCACAAAAGCAATCAATCAATCAGATTCCAAACTCTCCACCATGGCCAAGACCAAAGAGCTGTCCAAGGATGTCAGGGACAAGATTGTAGACCTACACAAGGCTGGAATGGGCTACAAGACCATTGCCAAGCAGCTTGGTGAGAAGGTGACAACAGTTTGTGAGATTATTCACAATGGAAGAAGCACAAAATAACTTCCAGTCTCCCTCGGTCTGATGCTCCATGCAAGATCTCACCTTGTGGAGTTTAAATGATCATGATAATGCTGAGGAATCAGCCCAGAACTACACAGTAGGGTTTTGTTAATGATCTCAAGGCAGCTGGGCCATAGTCCCCAAGAAAACAATTGGTAACACACTAAACCGTGAAGGACTGAAATCCTGCAGCGCCTGCAAGGTCCCCCTGCTTAAGAAAGCACATGCACAGGCCCATCTGAAGATTGCCAATGAACATCTGAATGATTCAGAGGAGAACTGGGGGAAAGTGTTGTGGTCAGATAAGACCAATATCGAGCTCTTTGGAATCAACTCAACTCGCCATCTTTGGAGGAGGAGGAATGCTGCTTATAACCCCAAGGACACCATCCCCACCATCAAACATGGAGGTGGAAACATTATACTTTGGGGGTGTTTTTCTGCTAAGGGGATAGGACAACTGTACCACATCAAAGGGACGATGGACGAGTCATGTACCGTCAAATCTTGGGTGAGAACCTCCTTCCCTCAGCCAGGGCATTGAAAATGGGTCGTGGATGGGTATTGCAGCATGACAATGACCCAAAACACACAGCCAAGGCACAAAGGAGTGGCTCAAGAAGAAGCACATTAAGGTCTTGGAGTGGCCTAACCAGACTCCAGACCTTAATCCCATAGAAAGTCTGTGGAGGGAGCTGAAGGTTCGAGTTGCCAAATATCAGGATAAAACCTTAATGACTTGGAGAGGATCTGCAAAGAGGAGTGGGAGAAAATCCCTCCTGAGATGTGTGCAAACCTGGTGGCCAACTACAAGAAACGCCTGACCTCTGATTGCCAACAAGGGTTTTGCCACCATGTACTAAGACGAAGGAGTCAAATACTTCTTTCCCTCATTGACCTGCAAATCAATTTATAACTTTTTTGACATGCGTTTTTTTTTTTTTTTTTGTTATTCAGTCTCTGACTGTTAAAATACACTTACTATTAAAATTATAGACTGATCATTTCTTTGTCAGTGGACAAACTTTCAAAATCATCATGGGATAGAATACTTTTTTCGCCCACTGTAAGTGCTCTTTATAGTGTGATAGAGCACAAGATTCTATGTTAAAATTAGTTATTGCTTTTTTTTTGTTACAGCTAAAAATCTAAGGTCTTATGTCTGTTTACAAACACACTGGTGACTGTTCATGATTAACTGCATTTACTGACAATGGGCGTTGCAAGCTATGTGAACACAAGAATTATGGTTTCTCTCTGCTTTCAGGAATGTAATCAGCCATCAATTAACCCACCAGTAACATATTTGTGACTTTCCAGCAGTCATTTCCCTGCACAGATGAATTTTGGATGCGTTAACCCTCTTTTTGTGTCAGCTCTCTGCACACAGCCTTCGCTGTGACTCTATCTGGAGGCATGTCTAATTCTCATGTAAACAGAACTTCATTTATAATTTAAAGACACCTATTTAAAAAATTAAAAAAATATTTCAACCTGTTTCTAGGCTTAATTACAGTGGTGTGCTCCAAGTTGTATGGAATTAACTGGCCCTTTAATGGAAGCCATTTATATTCTGCAACAGCAGATAGAGGGTGGGTGGAAAATCACGTTGAAATATTATTTACATTTTAAATTAATGAAGAATTGACTTAAGTATTATACTTCTTAGTTTTTGTCTAGATAGCCCCTGACACCCTCTCACAAGAACATTGCAGAGATAATTATTATTATTATCCTTTATTTATAACGCGCCAACATATTCCGTAGCGCAATAATATAAGATAATAAGGTTAATTACTTTCTGTAATACTTCCTTAAGATGCAATACATATTTTTTATTTAATTTTAAATATATATATTTTTTAAATACATTTTTATTATGAGAAAAGTAGGTTACAACACATTTGAACATGTCTTCATAATGAAAGAATACAAAACATTGTATTATACTTTACAGCTTATAATACACACATTTACTGCAACTATTTCTCACTTGTTTTTGTTTTTGTTATAGAAGTACACTTAACTTCTCCTAGTATTTCTAATGTAATACTGAGCAATAAAAAAATATATGAAAAGAAGGAAATATATTATCCTATTTCAAGGTCCGCATTCACAAACCTCATTGGCCAACTCACATATCCCAGCAGTAGGCCCATTTCCTGTATTTTGCATCTATCTCAGCAGATAAGAGACTCACGGAGCGAATAAACTCAATCTTCCGTAGGACCTCCTCAAAGGCTGGAACAGTTTTTTTCCAATGTTTTGCATTTATGCTTCTAGTTGCAAGAAATATCTGATTTGATAGAAATTGTGCATTTTTATAAAGACCTGGGAGTGGTAAGCCTAATAATGCCTCTTCTGGTTTTTGAGGAATAAGTGTATCCCATAGTTTCTCCAGGGTATTATAGGTCGCCATCCAAATATGCTGAACTTTGAGGCAATCCCATAACATATGTTTTAAGGAACCTATGGGGTTGCAACCTCTGGAGCAATTGCCATCCAACTGACCATTTAAACAGTGGAGTCTAGCTGGGGTAAGTTACCATCTCAAGATAGTTTTGTAAACATTTTCCTTCAATATAATGTTTAAAGAGGAGTTTGCTGCGTTTTTGATAATTATACCCTATTGTTCATCATATAGGTTAATATTGAGCTCAGCGTCCCAGGAAGACGTATAGGACAAATTATTAGGCGTGGCCTGTTCATTTAGGTAGTTATAAAGAATAGTTTTTCTACCTTTTTGAGTTGTGTAAGCAACAATGCTCAAAGGGAGTTTTGCTAGCTATTTTTTTTTTTTTTTTTGCTGTTTGTCCCACTTGTGTGCTAATCATCATCAGGTTAAGCCATTCTTTGTGTGACAATCAGTGATTTATGCTAAAGTCCGATGGCGACCAGTTTTGACATTCTAACAGTCCATCTGCAACAATTGTTGTCTGACTTCTAAACCACCAAGCTAATTGGGTATTTTTTATTGATTGATAAGTCTGCATGGGGTAGCCACAATGGCGTTAGCCATGAGCCATTTTGTAGTAGATGAGTTGTCTTGTTGATTTGCTTCCATAGTACGATGGAGTGACTCAGACTCATCAGAAGTGATTTTTAAATGAATACTCTGATAGATGCTTAGCCATAGTATTTGGTTCAGGAAAATATTTTGGTCCCATAAAACTTGACGTTCTAGCTCCACGCAAAATGTGGTGGCTCTCTTAATATACCAATTGGCCATTTGGGCTAATCTCGCCACCTTATAGTATCGTAGAAGGTCAGGAGTTGCTAAGCCTCCTTTCTGTTTTTATGCTGTCATGGTCGCCCTATTTATTCTAGGTTTCTTATTACCCCAGATGAATTTAGATATTGCTTTCTGTAATGTTGATATGCCTTTAAGATTTATTGATGATGGTATAGTCCTAAAAAGGTATAGCAGTTTAGGGAGGGTGTTCATTTTAATGGCGTGTATTTTACCAAACCACAAGATATTTAATGAAGACCAGGTGCAAAGATCTGAATATACTAATGGGGTAATTGGCATCATATATCTGTTAAGTAAATTTAGAGATATGAACCTACTTTATATGATGTGAGGACCTTTTTAAAGGGATAGTTTAAGGCAGGGCTGTGGAGTCGGTAGATAAATGTTCTGACTCCAACTCTGACTCCTCAGTTTTGTGTACTTCTGACTCCAACTCCGACTCCTCAGTTTTGTGTACTTCTGACTCCGACTCCTCTGTATTAGTGTACACATGTCTTCCCTCATACAAAGAAGCAGGCATGCAGGTTTTAAAACAAATATAAACACAGTTGAATCCAAGAAGCTGTTCTGAGCTTGGTTGGATACATTTTTCAAGTCTACACCAAATGATTTCTACCAACAAGGTATTGAAAACCTTGTTGAGCGTTAAAAATAAGTTGTAAACAACAAGGGAAAATACATTTATAAGTATTGGTGCTCCGAATTGTGCGTTGCGTAGCATAAAGTGAAGCGCATGAAAAGCATACTTTTTAACGGTCACTTAAAGTGTTCGTTTAGCGGTTAGGTGAGGCACTGCATGCACGGGTCTTTATTCTTACAGTAGAGAAGTCATTAATTATAACTTTTTGTGAATTTGGATATTTAAACTCGCTTTTTTTTAATTCCAATCTAAATTTAGTAAGAGTCTGAGTCTGAGTCTGTGTTTTGTTTTGCCGACTCCGACTCCAGGTACCTGAAATTTCCTCTGACTCCGACACCACAGCCCTGGTTTAAGGTCAGCAAATGTTCCAGTTGCTTAGGCAATGAGACATAAGGAGCTTCACTTTTATTTGCATTTATTTTAAACCCTGATATATGGCCAAAATTGCTCAATGTTTTAAATAGGCTACGTAAGCTAATTAATGGGTTAGTAACTGTGAGGAGAATATCATCCGCAAATAGGCTTAGCTTATATTCTTTATCGTCTAACTTGATTCCACTAACATCTGGAGCTTCCCTTAATGCTATCGCTAGTGGTTCTAAACATAGAGCAAAAAGTAGAGGTGATAAAGGACATCCCTGTCTTGTTCCCCGATCTATCTTAAACAATTGAGACTTTAAACATGATAGGAAATATAGGCCCTAGGGGCAGAATATCATGTCATAATGCTTTCTACAAAGTCTTCACTAAGGCCAAATGTAAGCAATGCTTCTTTCATATAAGTCCAATCAATCCCATCCAACGCTTTCTCTGCATCTAAAGATAGTAGCATTAGTGGTAATTTTTTGTCTGAAGCGATATCCATGAGGTTAAAGATTCGCCTAGTATTATCAGGCGCTTCCCTACCCAGAATAAAGCCCACTTGGTCCGGATGAATCATGGTCGGCAACAAAGATGATCTTGGAGCATAATTTGATATCATTGTTTATTAAAGATATGGGTCTATAACTGCTGCACTGCATTGGATCTTTGCCTTCTTTATGTATTACTATAATTTTTGCCTCCAGAAATTCTGCTTCTATAAGTTTTGCCTGAGAGGAACTCATTAAATAGATGTTGGAGGTGAGGTAACAAAGTTTCCATGAATTGCTTGTAATAGTATTTAGTGAATCCATCCGGACCAGGTGCCTTAGGAGTCTTAGTAGCCCCTATTGCTCTTCTATTTATTTCTTAAGAGATAGGGGATGTGAAAGAATCTACTTTACTTTTATCAAATTGGGGTATCGTAATGGATGACAAAAAAGTCTCTATTTGGGATTTGTGACCCAGAATGGACAGGCATTGAGTACAGCTCGGTATAAAATTGGTGAAATGCCTTCGTAATCTGGTCTGGTTGTTATACCATGCAATTTTATTTAGTGAGTAATTTAGGAATAAAAGAGTTTGCTCTCTGTTGTTTGAGTCTTCTAGCTAACATTGTATCTGGTTTGTTGGAGAATCGAAAAAATTTAGATTGTGTACGCTGTAATATAGTCACCATTTTCTTTCACATTTATCTCTTTCAATTCTTGTTTACATTGAAGAATTTCCTCGAAAATGGGATGAATTGTTGCGTCAAAAGGTAAAGTCCTTCCCTGTCGTATTCATACCCCTCCATGTATCAAATAAGTCGTTTTGGCAAAGGATTGATTTAAAAATCTTAGTAGCGTGGGGATTTGTGATGGGGTAGAGGGTCCAGATCTATCTCTGAATGGATCTAGAACTGCATTCATATCTCCTCCTATAAACCAAATAGAATGTTGCCAATTGGAAATTAGATTTGAGATTCTGTGAAAGAAAGTGGACTGGTCTGAATCTGGTGCATAGACATTGAGAAGTGATGCTGAACTATCGTTAATATTTCCATGAACTGCAATATATCTGCCTTCAACTTTTTGAGTGTTAGTGTGGAAAATTATGTTATTTTGTGAAACAAAATCGAGACACCTTTTTGTTTTATCTGTAGCAGAGGCATGATATGATTGTGAGTATGTGTTTTTCCCCAGTATTTGGGTATTGAATTTTTTCATGACAATATCTGCTCCCAGTCTATGGTATTCCTGAAGGGCTGTCCCCTTTTTAACAGGCTCATTTATACCTTGTGCATTATGTGAAATTATTTTAATCTCCATGACTCCCCTGGTGCTGAGATAGAGGAAAGAGACTGAGGATATCAACTAATCAGTCAGGCTTTTTACTAGACTGAAGCAAGATGATCTCCTGGCTGGGACTCGAGGAGCAAGAGACTGAGATGTGTTAATTAAGGGCCGATTCCCTGAGAAAAATATGGATATGGAAAAAAAGACAAAAAGAAGTCACAGCAGGATAAACCAGACTTAGCCAATTTATGCAACAATGTTGTGATCTAAAATTTAGATTTGTAGTTAACTAGCTTATTGGTACCTCAAAGAAGATAGGCAATTTCGTTATAGTAACTACGTAAGTGAGTATAGATATATTTCTATGGGACACTAGGGAAGAGAAAGAAAAGGAAGAAAAAGAGAAAGAAAAAAAAAAGTCGAAATATCCGTAACTTAAATTACTTTGAGGAGAGCAGTAGCTGTCCTCTTAACTTTAATCAGTGAGCCAACTAGTATCCAGAACAATGAATACTGAGAAGGTTCGCCTAAAAATTAAACTATATTTACGCCCTATAGGGGCACTTTTAAAATATTTGGTAACATTATAAGTGACATTGCAAGATAAAACGTATGTGAGAACAAGCATATAACTGCGAAAAAAGGAGATAAATGTTAGGTAGCACTTCAGGGTACTTCCAATATGTTGACCACTATGCTTGGTCCCCTAGTATTGATATGTCTATTAGACAAAAAAATGAGGCATATTTAGGTTGTTGTAGCAGCTTGGCTTCTCGGACCTCACCCCTGATGCAGGGTTGATTCCGGAGGAGGGTTGAAATTTTCTGGTAGCTGATTGTTCCATGAAGAGAGAATGTGGTACAATTTCCCCTCCTTGGAGATGTTCAGCCGGAAAGGAAAGCCCCAGGTGTATTTCCAACCTCTGGCTAGTACAAGTTCCAGAATGGGTTTTAGCGTCTTCCTCTCAAAAAGGGTTGTTGCAGACAAATCTGAGTAGATACTTGGTTTGCACCCTTTTACTTCAGGGTTACCGGTTCTAGCCGCTCTCAAAAATGTGTCTTTGGTGGAAAAATAATGGAACCGCACTATAACATCTCTTGGTCCATCAGAGTTGGATGACCGACCTCCCAGTGCTCTGTGGGATCTGTCCACTCTATATTCCTCTTCACGCATGGCTGGCAGAAGAAAATCACATAATTCTAGCAAATATTGCGGGAGATCTCTCACCGACTCAGGGAGGTTCCTTATGCAGACATTTTGTCTACGGGATCTGTTCTCTAAATCTTCTTGGACAGACTGTTGAAAAGATTGTTCCTCCTTCATTAAGACCATCTCCTCCTCAAGTCGCCTGTGTGCACGAAGAAGATCATTGTAATTGTCCTCCAGTAGCGTTGTTTTGGAGTCTACTGCATTTATCTCTGTAGACAATTCCGTTGCCAGCTTTTGAATTTCGGACTTGATCTCCATTCCGTTCCTTCAGGTCTTGAATGTCCGCCTTCGTACTTGGGACGGATGCCTCCATATTTGATGAAGTGGTATTCGTAGTTGGCGTAGAGGCTTGTTGAGGCGCTTGTAAAGTTTTTCTTGATGTACAATAAGTTTGTATGTCTTTGGTGTTGTGTCGTGTTGATACACCTGCCATCTCCAACAACCAAAAAAACGTCTTTAGGGTTCTGAGTTTACTTCATATAGATGTCACTTTGCTTAAATAAGTGCCTTCACATAGGGGGGGGGGGGGGTAGTTTTTTTTTACATAGTAATGAGCGCAGTGAGTCCGCTTAAAAAATTACACCGACCACCAATGGTGACAGTTCCTGGAAGATGTATTTATATGATTGTATAGTATTACTCCTTTGGATAACCAAGTTGTCTTGAGTTGTGTCTTTATTTCAGTTTCTGTAACCAAACAAAAGATAGCGGATCAGTATTGCTTGAAAGATTGAAAAATTGTAATTGAGAAGTGGAACAACTGTTATAACAGTATGGACAGAGGGTATTGAGCTCAATATTCACAGCCCCACAAGTTGTAGCATGTATTTCCACTCTCAGCCAATAGATGGTGCTGTTGGGCTTGGTAATACAGTTCAATAGCAATAGGATGGCGCTGTTGAGTCTAGGAACTGTTGTTTTTACATGCAATGGCAAGGTGGAGTACCAAGCCAATAGATGGCGCTAGTGAGCTTTGTAAGTATAGGTAGTTCCTTTCTGCCAGGCAGGTAATAATCATAAAAGTATTTACACAGTTTATTGATTGCCTGATTTATCAGGATTATAAAAGTTTTGGTTTTGCAAGGAAAGTCAATCATGCTTTATTTTTGAGAAGCTGTTATTGGGGGTACTGTTTGGGGTGTTGGTTTTGTAAAGCTTCTTCCAGTAAAGGTCTCTTTTAACTGAGGCTTGCAGGAAGCTTTCTCACATACCCTTGCAATAGGGCAATATAGGAGCCCCCCTCCCCACAATCCCTAGTACCTGTATATAGGGTTTTTGCATCAATGACACTTGGAGCAGGTCTCCTACTGCTGAATCCTCCAAACAGAAAAACAAAGTGTAACAATGTCCTGTAAGAGGGTTTAAAGATGTCTGTCTCTTGTATCCAAACCTCTTTCTCCTGCTTCAACACATAGATGTCAAATGTGTGTTGTGTTTGGGGTCTGATTCCGATTGTTCCTTCATGTATATACATCCATCACTTTTACTATTCAGCATTACTGCAACCATATGTGTTTTATATCACCCATTTATAGTTCATTTATAGTTTTAGTTTTATCTTGTGAACTCTAAGAATTCTAAGTGTCAGTGAGAGAAAATAGAGCAGTGCATCCCAGCACCTGGTCCGGGGATCCTTGCCCGTTGAGACCTTGTCTGCTGTTCTGTAATATGCGGATTGGTTTCAGAAAGAGGCATCAATGAGGTGGCATTGATATTGGGGAGAAGATGGCCCCCATCCCAAAAATGTCACAAAATACAAGCGGTAAAAAGAATATTTAAGAACTTTGGACAGAGGTGGTCCAGAGAAGTTTCAGTTGGTAGCCATCCTGTCTAAGATGAAACAAGACCTTGTTCCTAAAAATAAAAGTATATTTTATAAAGCCATGGCTGGAGAAGATTAAATGTTACCAGGTCTAAGTCAAAGTCTGGATTTGAGTTCCACTGACATGTGGTGGCAGAGCCTGAAGTGAGCTGTCCATGTAAGGAAATCCTGAAATGTCTCTGAAACTAAGCAGTCCTGGGGCAGAAATCCTAGAAACGCAGATCTGACAACACGATCCAAAAAGGCCCATCTAGTCTGTCCAATCTGTCTACCTAAAAAGCTTGGCTTAATAAAGGCTCCCCTTCTGGATCGCTACCTTGTTGTGGTGGTTAATGAAGCTGTGAGTTCTACCATGTAGTGTCACACAAGATGGACAAGTCATAGAGAGATCAGACACTATGGGAGAAACTTGCAACCCACGCCAGTATTTTTGCCAAGATAACTTATGGATAAGCACCATAAGAACCAGAGACATCATGATAGATGTGCCTGGCTTGTTCGGTTAATAGGGTCATGTAGAGTTGGACATGACTGAATGACAACTCCGCCCCCCCCCCCCCCCCCCCCCAATAAATTTTGCTACTGGTATTATTGCATCAGATTTTTAAAAAATTATTTTTAATGGTATTAGGAAGCCTTTTCAACTTTCATCAACATTTTACACAACAAGTGTTAAATATGTGAGTTCTAATACATAACCGTCAAGTTGGAATTGGCTTCTTTTTACCTCCCATTATGCCAAGGACACTTCCTGAATATTATTCTTGTACGTACTGGTTGCCATGTTGTTTCTATGTTAATGTACTGGTTGGTTCTGGTGGTGGTGGGATTACAGTGCCTTGCAAAAGTATTCACCCCCTTGGCATTTTTCGTGTTTTGTTGCCTCACAACCTGGAATTAACATGGATTGTTTGAGGATTTGCAGAAAAAGTCAATGTGCATAACTATTCACCCCCCTAAAGTCAATACTTTGTAGAGCCACCATTTGCGGCAATCACAGCTCCAAGTCGCTTCGAATACGTCTCTATGAGCTTGCCACATCTTACCACTGGGATTTTTGCCCATTCCTCCTTGCAAAACTGCTCCATCTCCTTCAGGTTGGATGCGCTTGTGAACAGCAATCTTTAAGTCTGACCACAGATTTTCTATTGGATTGAGGTCTGGGCTGTGATTAGGCCATTCCAACACATTTACATGTTTCCCCTTAAACCACTCAAGTGTTGCTTTATCAGTGTGTTTGGGGTCATTGTCCTGCTGGAAGGTGAACCTCCGTCCTAGCCTCAAATCACGCACAGAGTGGTACAGGTTTTACTCAAGAATATCCCTGTATTTAGCACCATCCATCTTTCCCTCAACTCTGACCAGTTTCCCAGTCCCGGCTGCTGAAAAACATCCCCACAGCTTGATGCTGCCACCACCATGTTTCACTGTGAAATTTGACACATCACATCACCCAAAGAACACCATCCCCAGAGGGGACATAATCATTGGTAAAACCTCTTTGGTTTCTGAATGGTTAAAATTGCCAATCAACAACATGATGGCAATTGGTATCAATAAAAAGAATAATCAAGGAAAGTCACTACAAACAGCACCATCCATCTTTCCTTCAACTCTGACCAGTTTCCCAGTCCCGGCTGCTGAAAAACATCCCCACAGCATGATGCTGCCACCACCATGTTTCACTGTGGGGATGGTGTTCTTTGGGTGATGTGATGTGTTGGGTTTGTGCCAGACATAGCGTTTTCTTTGATGGCCGAAAAGTTCAATTTTAGTTTCATCAGATCAGAGCACCTTCCTCCATACATTTTGGGAGTCTCCCACATGCCTTTTCGCAATCTCAAAACGTGCCATTTTGTTTTTTGATGAAAGTAATGGCTTTCTTCTGGCCACTCTGTCATAAAGCCCAACTCTGGAGCGTACGGCTTATTGTCGTCCTATGTACAGATACTCCAGTCTCTGCTGTGGATCTCTGCAGCTCCTCCAGGGTTACCTTAGGTCTCTGTGCTGCCTCTCTGATTAATGCCCTCCTTGCCCGGTCCGTGAGTTTTGGTGGGCGGCCGTCTCTTGGCAGGTTTGCTGTTGTGCCATGTTCTTTCCATTTGGTTATGATAGATTTGATGGTGCTCCTGGGGATCATCAAAGATTTGGATATTTTTTTATAACCTAACCCTGACTTGTACTTCTCAACAACATTGTGCCTTACTTGTTTGGAGAGTTCCTTGGTCTTCATGGCAGTGTTTGGTTAGTGGTGCCTCTTGCTTAGATGTTGCAGCCTCTGTGGCCTTTCAAAAAAGTTGTGTATATGTAATGACAGATCATGTGACACTTAGATTGCACACAGGTGGACATCATTTCACTAATTATGTGACTTCTGAAGGTAATTGGTTGCACCAGAGCTTTTTATGGGCTTCATAACAAAGGGAGTGAATACATACGCACATGCCAATTTTCTGCTTTCTATTTCTAGAGTTTTAAGTATATATCATTTCACTTCACCAACTTAGACTATTGTGTTCTGATCAATCACATAAAATTTAGATTAACAAAACATTGAACTTACATTGAGGCTGAAATGTAACAAAATAGGTAAAAAGTCAAGGGGGGGGTGTGAATACTTTTGCAAGGCACTGTATATTCATGCTACCAGCTGACAATAAAGCACCGTATGACCAGCCGCATGTGCGCCACTCCTAATCTACAACTAGGCGCCCATCAGACTGGATGTACGTGCCAGAAGGGGGAGTTGGTATTATACCAGTGCTGCACAATGTTTACTTCCCAGGTTAATGTTTACTCCAAGGTCTATAGTAATATTACCTAATTAAAGTTATATTTCAATAATACTAATTCTAACCAAAAGGTATTGGAAAGTTCAGTTAGATAGGTAATATTGAGCTAGGTAGAATCAAGGTGCAAACATTCAAATTAAAGGTTTGGAAAGCACCTGAAAAAGAAAAATCAAGCAGCTTTTACAGTTTATTTCCTTGGTCACAACCTAATAAGTGCTTGATTACAAATTAAAGTTTATTGTTCACCTTTAAAATACATTTTAAATTTAAAATAGGATAATTTAAGAACAAAAACGCAACTTGTAGCTCTATAATACTTTTTGTCGTCATACCGTAGTTATTTGTACATATCGTCTGAAATTTTGACTTTACTTTTAATTAGCGTTAACGCTGAAAGTTTTGTAAAGTTCATACAAAATGAAACAACTTAAACACTGAAAGTTTTGTATACCTTTTTATTTTCCTCAAATACTTTATGCCCATTATGTAATAACAGTGATTATTGTTGGCAACTACAGGGTCGAGTCACATTATTATGATGTCCGTAGTGCGTGTTGTGGCTGGCTTGGTGGGTATATAAGGTGACATTTTAGGCATTTTGCAAACATATCAGCCATCGCTGTCATGGGTAAAAAGTGCGATTTATCTGACCTTGAAAATGGGATGGCCATTGGCTCTCAGGCCAAGGGTGGCAATATTTCTGAAACGGCGCAGTTTTTGAGCTGGTCATGTGCTGCTGTGGTTAAAGTGTACTGTGACTGGACAAACGGCACCATTGTGAATAAATGGTGTTGAAACTGTGGAGCACCACATGCCATGGGAGGTGAGCGTCGGCTGCGCAGGTGTGTGAGGACCAACCGTCAAGCTACAGTTAATGAACCTTAGGGCTACCAGACATGTGTCTAAAACAGTACAGTGAACCCTGTTGCGTATCGGACTTCAAAGCAAATGGCTGGTCACTGCACCCATTATGACAAAAGGGTCATTGCCAGAAACTGCTTCAAATTTGAACAGTACCAAAATGGCACCTCTTCTGATTGACAAAGGGTTGCCTTCTCTGATGAGTCACGCTTTCTGCTCCATTGACTGGACGGACGTTGGCTTGTCAGATGCGAAACCCCAGAGAACAAACACTGCAACCATTGTTGGAAGAGCACAAGCTGGTGGCGGCAGAGTTATGGTCTGTGGAATGTTTTCTTGGCATTGTCTGGGTCCACTCATACCTCTGGAAGGTATTTTCACCGATCTATCCATCCTTGCAGATTAAGTACACCCATACATGTTGACTGTCTTCCCTGGAGTGGATGGGATCTTCCAGCAGGACAATGCAACATGTCACATAGCCAGAATTGTCCGGGAGTGGTTGGAAGAGCACGACAAAGACGTCCAAGTACTTCCCGTAGGCCTTTGGCACTCATTGCGAAGCCCGAAAGTTTCGGGTTAAATGACACCTGCAATAAGTGGCAAAGCCACTCATTGAGAGTCTCGCAATGAACGCCGAAGACACTCATCGCAAGGCCCGTAAAGTAGACGGGGAGAGGCTTGGCGCTAATTGCAAGCCATGTGATGAGCGCCAAAGGTACTCATCGTGAGGCCCGCAATTTAGAGGGGAGATGCATTGTGTGGCAAACAGCATTGCCAGACTTAAAATGTTATTGCCGTAATTTGACGGGCAAGTGGCTAGTTTCTAATAACTGAAAAGTAACATTTCCTTATTCAATGGGCACGATAAATTCTGCTTCGTACCATTGGCTGCGCTTTGTATTCTGGCGATGACAGGTCAAAGCCTCCTAAAACCACTTGCTAATTGATCAGCAATTTTTAAAAAGGAAACCATTTTCCACACTCTTTCCCACCCCTTCTCAGATCACATGTGGTGCTCGGTATCCCCTTATTTGCTTTGAGGTCCCTGGTAAGACCAACCAATGGCGGCTGCGAGTCGGGGCTGGCAGGGCTCAGTATCTTCGTGCTACTTTGCCCTCTGCACTCCCACGGTCTCCTCATAGGGGTGAGATTGTGTTTAGTGAATGGAGAACATGCTCTGAGTGCCAGTTTAATTTACATTTTTATTTTGCAGTGAATGAGATTCCAGAATAATTCCACGAGCGCCATTAAAGCTTCTTGTATATTCAGTGACCTTCCTTATAAACCGCTACATAATTAACAGAATATTAGCAACATTGTCAGGCTTAGTCCTTTGACCTCTTGAAGCAGTGTCCTACCCCAGCTCTGTCCTCCTTTCATGTCGCAGATGGGGGTCCTGGAATATGTCCAAGGTTGGCCCCCCGGCAGGGTATCCCAGTACAATGTGCCTCTTGTTCTACCCTCCTCTGCAGTCTGGTCAGTGGCATTCAGTTCTGAACCGGAGATAAGGGGACATCACAGAGCTGCTTCCTTTCACTCCCTTCTGTCACTTACTATCTGAAGCTGCTTTCACTAGATTGCTGTCAAAAGGGGGAACTCTGGAATTTGGGGTTATTATAGGGCATGTGATGCACTGGAAGGAACTCTGAATTGACGTAGTGGTGAGAAGCTGAGAGAAACTAAGTGGGAAATAATTCAAATGGGTTTCTATCCCTGCTGCCTTTTTTTTAAACTTAAAGGGACTCTGTCACCTTAACAAAAACAGACTATACAATGCTGTATCAGCTTTATCTCTACAATAAATCATTTTTTAAATAGACTTGATTTTCGAGCTCCTGTATGCTAATTTGCAGCTTGATAAGGGTGAGAGAGGGGTCCAACTGCCAGATAACATTGCAGGTCTTTATTTCGACCACTACATAGACGGACTGTAATCCTATCGTGCACATCAAAGCAGCTAACTAATATGCATGGACCCATTTGCATATAGATACAGCAACATGTAATTTCCCAGGACTGATTTACTTTAGAAAAATATGAGTAACACGACATATAGACAGTTTTTGATTTTGGGGTGCTAGAGTCCCTTTAAATGATTATGGGAGTATCCGGTTGACATGACTCATGTGCAACAGTTGCATCTAATAAATATAATGTTTTGGATTTATGTTCTAAAAAACATACTGTAGATAAGGCTCAGTAGTATTTTAAACTCATTTTTGTTCCCAAAAACAAAGCTGCCATTCACAGACCAGTCCAGCACCCGCTCCGTTCTATATACTGTAATCACCTATAATAGCTTATAGTTGTGAGTTACGCCTGCAAGATACGTTCTGCACAGGCGTTACAACTGCTATTGCTGAAGTTTTGGAGAATCGCACAACTGCGCATTTGAGACGTAGTGATGCAGAGCGCAGTTGCTCCTGATTTGCGCGTGAGTGGCAGAGACGCACCACTGGAAGAGAGGGAAGGGGAGAGAGAGAGGGAGGGGAGAGAGGAGGAGACAGAGAGGGGAGAGAGAGAGGAAGCAGAGAGAGGGAGGGAAGAGAGGAGGCAGAGGGAGAGAGAAGGAAGAGAGAGAAGGGGGAAAGAGAGAGAAGGGGGAGAGAGACCGAGGAGAGGGAGAGAAAGGGGGAAAAGATGAGGCAGGCAGAGTGGGAACAGGAGGACATGGGCAGGCAGAGTGGGAACAGGAGGACATGGGGAGGAAGAGAGACAGGAAGAGAGGGTACAGAGAGAACGAGAGAGCGCAGAGAGAGACTGAACAGACAATTGAACATAATGTATGATACCGTCACCTATGACAGTCAAGTTACTAGTGTGTGAGTAAGTATATGTGTGTGTGTGTGTGTGTGTATATATACAGTGGATATAAAAAGTCTACACACCCCTGTTAAAATGTCAGGTTCTGTGCTGTAAAAAAATGAGACAAAGATAAATCATTTCAGAGCTTTTTCTACCTTTAATGTGACCTATAAACTGTACAACTCAATTGAAAAACAAACTGAAATCTTTGCAAAAACACTCCAAATCTGTCAGATTGCGAGGGCATCTCCTGTGCACAGCCCTCTTCAGATCACCCCACAGATTTTCAATCAGATTCAGGTCTGGGCTCTGGCTGGGCCATCCCAAAACTTTAATCTTCTTCTGGTGAAGCCATTCCTTTGTTGATTTGGATGTATGCTTTGGGTCATTGTCATGCTGAAAGATGAAGTTCCTCTTCATGTTCAGCTTTCTAGCAGAAGCCTGAAGGTTTTGTGCCAATATTGACTGGTATTTGGAACTGTTCATAATTCCCTCTATCTTAACTAAGGCCCCAGTTCCAGCTGAAGAAAAACAGCCCCAAAGCATGATGCTGCCACCACCATGCTTCACTGTGGCTATGGTGATCTTTTGGTGATGTGCAGTGTTGTTTTTGCGCCAAACATATCTTTTGGAATTATGGCCAAAAAGTTCAACCTTGGTTTCATCAGACCATAACACCTTTTCCCACATGCTTTTGGGAGACTTCAGATGTGTTTTTGCAAAATGTAGCCTGGCTTGGATGTTTTTCTTCGTAAGAAAAGGCTTTCGTCTTGCCACTCTACCCCATAGCCCAGACATATGAAGAATACGGGAGATTGTTGTCACATGTACTACATAGCCAGTACTTGCCAGATATTCCTGCAGCTCCTTTAATGTTGCTGTAGGCCTCTTGGTAGCCTCCCAGACCAGTTTTCTTCTCGTCTTTTCATCAATTTTGGAGGGAGCTCCAGTTCTTGGTAATGTCACTGTTGTGCCATATTTTCTCCACTTGATGATGACTGTCTTCACTGTGTTCCATGGTATATCTAATGCCTTGGAAATTCTTTTGTACCTTTCTCCTGACTGATACCTTTTAACAATGAGATCCCTCTGATGCTTTGGAAGCTCTCTGTGGACCATGGCTTTTGCTGTGGGATGCGACTAAGAAAATTTCAGGAAAGACCAACTAGAGCAGCTGAACTTTATTTGGGGTTAATCAGAGGCACTTTAAATGATGGCAGTTGTATGCTGACTCCTATTTAACACGATTTGGAATGTGATTGCTTAATTCTGAACACAGCTACATCCCCAGTTCTAAGAGGGTGTGCAGACTTATGCAACCAAATTATTTTTCTTTTTGTTTTTCTTCCCTCCACCTAAAAGATTTCGGTTTGTTTTTCAATTGAGTTGTACAGTTTATAGGTCACATTAAAGGTGGAAAAAGTTCTGAAATGATTTATCTTTGTCTCATTTTTTTACAGCACAGAAACCTGACATTTTAATAGGGGTGTGTAGACTTTTTATATCCACTGTATATATACTCAGAATGGCAAACATCATTGTTAGTTTACTGTAGGAAAATGCATTAAAAAAACAAACAAACATGCAATTGATGAAATACCTGTTATTACTTCTAGTTTTAAATAACATCCTATTCGGAGCCTCTGTTGTGTCACTTTAAGTGATGCCGACACACTACTGTAAATGCATGATACGTATATAAAATGCATGTGTTGGAAACTTTTTAGTTTTGATTGAGAGAATTATTAGGGAAGGTAAAAAGTAATAAAGCTAGTTTTTAAATAAAAAAACATACATTTTGTTGCCACTGCTGGTCCACAGACATATCCTTATTACTTTTGTATAGATTCTGTGTTTGGCGCGGTTTACATATCTGTAGTTAGCACATGCTGTGACAAGTTCCCAGAATCCCTTCTGTTTTTTTTTTGTCTGTTTAAGGTAATTTAATAGAGGAACACAAAAGCTGTGTATACTTTTTCCCAGTTTTACTAAAAATGTAACCAGTGATACAAAAAAAAATAACCAAAACAAATCTAAGAATACAGTAGGCCTTGCTTCTACTATAGCACTGTAACTATATACAGTTTCCTCACTAACCAGCTGTAATCCAGCTAAACCAGGGTGGAGCAAAACAAGCAGTTCAATAGGTTGTAGAATCACTGGCCTGTATATCTGTTCAGATTTCCAGGTCTCCACTGCAGGCTGCTGTCTCACTATGTGTGTCCCTCTTGAGGTCAGACAAACTAAAAGCAATCAGTCCATAAGCAGTCACTCCCATACTCCAGGAGCAGCCTTAAATTAGGCCTGCCCAGGTGCAGTTATTTAACTCCTTCAGTCCTCACATACATACCTTGTATGACTCTATCACAGCATGTCCTGGAAGGTATTAAATTTAATGACACACAATTAAAAGACCAAGCCCTTTCCCGTTCCTTTCTCCCTCTCCACCCGCTGATAATAATCACACCCCTCATGCTATAGCTATTAAACAAGATGGGACCCTTTACATAAAAAGTATTTTACATATAGAGTCTTCAAAAATTCAGATTTGATTTCTAAAGCTGTTTTTATGCTCACGATGATGCACATTTTTATTACATACTTCACATACATGTTCCTTTAAACTAACTCACGCCCGTCTCTTTCCCCCACAGGAAGTACCACACTCACTTGCTACAGTTTGATGGTGAAGGAGGCTGGAAGTTTGAGAAGCTGGACACGGCTGCCCGCCTCTCACTGACGGAGGAGAAGCAGCGCCTGGAGCAGCAGTTGGCAGGGGTACCCAAGATGCAACTGCGACTGAGCGAGCTCTGCCACATCCTCGGGGAGGATTCAGAGGTGACCAACTTGGACGAAACCTCCACCTCTGAGCAGTCTGTGTAAAGCACCAATATGGCGGCCGCAACATATTTGGGTATGAAGTTACCCAGGCCCTTATTCAGTGCATTAATGCGTCTATACATAGAGAGCTAGATATTACATTAACATCTTAGCCTGTGGGCACCCCCTAGCCTGGAGGATGTAATGCACTTTGTGTAATAGGGTGTCACGCCCATGTGAGGAGCCCCCGACTCTGAATGTTTACCTCCCGTGAGCAGCCAACAAAGGGTCATTTCTCTTTAAATGTGCTAAAATGACAAGATCTCTAATTGGTTAGCTCAGGAAATGTGAAGGAAACGCTGACCCTCTCAGCTTCTTGTGCTTTCCTCCATTCCTTCTTTCTTTATTAATCTGAGATTTCCATAGAAAAACTTGGTGTGGATTCAGCTGGCAGTGCCAAGGCACTTGCAAAGATGTTTGAATCCCTTCCCTGCCAGTGAACTTGTCAATATCTTAAAGGAACTCTGCCACCCTAAAATCAGATAGAGCAGGGGTCACCAAACTCGGTCCTGAAGGGCCGCACCAGGCCTGGATTTGAGGATTTACTTTCTGTGCACAGGTGAGTCAATCAAAATGGCTGAAGAAACAAGATTCTCACCTGTTTGCAGCAAGGATATCACAAATCCAGGCATGGGTGCGGCCCTCCAGGACCGAGTGTGGTGACCCCTGAGCTAGAGCATAAAAAACGGACTATACATTTTAATGCTAAAGTAAATGGTTGCTGAGATAGTCAGCATTGTTTGTTCTGCATTATTATGCAAATTCACTGCTGACAAAAGCGGATTAGCTGCTTTGATGTGCCAATCTGTGAGACATTGTTTCTGCAAATACAACCTACCCCCAGTGCTATTATGCTGTTAGATCCCCCCGCCAAGGACAATGAGATGCATATTGTTTCTGCAAAAACACCCTACCCTTATTGTTATGCTAATAGACCCCCTCTCCCAAGGACAATGAGATGCAAATGAGCATATCAAGCTACACAATCACTTAATATCACGGTACAAACAATGCTGAATATATAAAGAATTATTCTCTGAAAAAAAAGAACTAGTACAATATACAGACTGTTTTTAATGCTCTTTAAAAAGACACAAACTTGTTAGGGTGTCAGTGTCCCTTTTAATGATGTGCCTTAAAAAATAGGGTCACAGCCTTCCCTCGCCCTGTTTTCCAGATTTGACAAAACAAACTATCTTGGTAGACACAGGCCTGGGTTTGAGGGTTTTCTTTCTGTGCCCAGGATCACTGAAGAAGTGATAGTCTCAGCTGTACAGGGATATCCTCAAATCCTGGCCTGTATGTGGCTCTCCAGGACCAAACTTGCTTACTCCTAGGTTATAACATCAAGCTTGGAGCTCCAGGTTTTGTAGTGTGATGATACCTTAAACAAGGGGTACAAAATGGAGTCCGCCCTGCTAAAAGAGAGGATCTGCTGTTCATTCTCACTTATAGTGGTCCGGCTTTCACAACTTTTACGTTGTATCAGGATACTTCTATTTTCAATTTTTGTGATTTTATGGAAAAAAAATTATCTTTATATATGAAAACTTACAATGAAGATTTATCCCATCTGTAGGCAGGAGCTGCTGTGGTAGACTAGAGCACATTTGCCTGCAGCTGCCTAATTGCAGCACAGCGTTGGCGTAGGGAAATGTGCTCAATACAGTTTGTAAAAGATGACAGGAGCATACCATGTCTGGTGTCCAAAGCAATATTTGACAATAACTGGGTTTTGAACCCAAAATGACTACACCCTAGAAACCACCCCCTGTTCTATAATATCTAGGCTATAGTTTATACAACAGCTGTACCCGATCTTAGGATAGGAGCCAGATCTCTGTGCACTTCCTTTTTTCTCTTAAATTAGGAACTGGGTCAACAAATCACAAAAAATACCACCGTTTAGTACCGACCGCTTACTCAGTGGAACCTGCTCCAAACGTTATTGGCAGAAAAAAATGGCTTCTCTGGGTTATATATGTAAAATAGTTGATAAGGTCAAAAGCCACCAAAAATCGGCATGTTAGCAGGGTCCGTTAGTAAAGAACCGATGTGATAAAATAGGTAAACACAATTACCCATGGATGGGGTTTTCTGAATCTATACTTCAGTTCGTCTTTAATTCTGACATATATCTATTGACATGCAACTACCCAGAATCCATAGCTGCACTGTACTTTGTATAATATTGGCTGGACACACTTGTGGTTAGCAACATTAGCAGCTTTGGGAGTCCAAAAGCATTTTACAGAAAATATTTTAGCATAATGTGCTTGAGGGTTTCCATGTTTGTGGCTTCCCTTTGTCCTTGGTATAGAGGTGATCAGAACAACAATTGTTTTGCAGGGAGCAGCCATTTTATTGTCTACTTCTCTTTACTTAAAATTTCAAAATGGCTTCCTTAATATACAGAATAAGGCCCATCCAGTGCTCTATGCTTACTATTTAGACTTTGCCCCAACTTTCCTAGATTATTTTTAATTATTTTTTTCAGTTATCTCATGTAAATAATTCCATTAATCAAATCTGCATTTTTTAAAGAAAAAAAGCAGGTAAACAAATGCAGACCTTAGAGTAATGTTAATCAAAAACCTAACGTGTAATTTATCATCGCTGCTGGACGTCATCAAACAAAGCACTAAAAGCCAAGTGAGGAAAGTGTGGATTTTCCAAATTCATGCATATTATATTGTTTTATAAGCTGCTTATGTAAGCCATTTAATCCTTTGCTCGAAGCTTTATCTCTCCAGATACAAAAGGGACCAATAATCCCATGCACCCTGCAAATATCAATGCACCCCATTTGCTGCAGCATAAGCATACATACATATACATTCTTATTTAATTTCTTCAGACATTATAACCCCTAAATATTTAAAAAATTTTGAAATGTATTCTTGCAGTGAATAGTTTATATAAGCATTTAAAGGGAGCTTGTAATTTATGGCCCCTTAAGAACCTGAGCCTATGTGTCTGTTCAAATGGTAAATAAACACTTTGAGTGCTGTAAAAGCTAACTTTGCAGCAGTGAACATAATCCACTTGCATATTTCTTACATATTCTCCTTGATTGTTAATGCTCTACATGATGACGTACAACCGTATCCCAGCATTCAGGGTCCCTTTACTTAATGTTCCTAATAACAGATCATTTTGTGTGATGGTGGGAGATCTGATGCTAGATATTTACATGTTGACTTATTTTATGAGTCATCAGATCACGTAACTATCTTTGCACTTATAATTCTATTTAAAGGCTGGACATTCATTCTAATACCTTTGTGTCCATGGGAATTTTTGCCCTTTCGTTTCAAGTAATTAATATAACTCCCCCTTTTACTTAGGTTAAGGGATTTCCCCTCCATCCTGGGGACAGCTGAGAAACTACTGAAAATAATCTTAAGGTTTGAGGGTTTTTGCAGTTGAATTTCCAGATGTAGCAAGATAAGTATGATATTGTTAGGGGTGGGGGGCTTCCCAGCCGCCTGGGTGCCAGGGCTCCTAATATTTGAACTGGCTGACCCAAAATATTGTTTACAAAGAATAATGTACCTCTATCCAGGCCTCCTATAAAATGTTCCTGGCTCCTAAACCCCCCCCCCCCCCCCCTAGCTATTGCTATATATTTTCTGTGTGCTATTTTTATAACCAGCTGATTTGTTGTTCACAATTTGTAGTGTGAAATAACAGTTTTTCCCCAATTGTTTAAATGGGTATGTTTTAATGTTGTTAACTACTTAATAGGCACATAAGAAAGGTGTCACATCTACAGAAGGTCGCTGCCCCCCTCGATCACTAGTAAAATAGTAAAAAAAAGGGAAAATACATGTGCACGTGAATAGTACACACACAGAAACCCCATCCACCACATCGCTGCCTATATCACATGTACAGCTATATTTGCAGCATATGGGTAATGAAAAGCCTGTTTGGTCACAGAATCACGCAGTACACTGTTTACGGCTAAGGATTCTGGGTAATTTTGCTGTAACCGTTTCTCTCTCTCCTACACTTTCTTGATTCTGTTCCTTTCAGCCACTTGAGATTTTAGAGAATAGCAAAGATTACATAAGTAGTGCTCTCTGACACTCATGTATGACCCTCTCCATCTCTTCTTTATCTAACCTTCTCTGTCTCGATGTCTCTTATTGTTTTCTTTCCTCTCCTGCTCCACCATTCTCTTTTCTTCTCTCCCCCTTCATTCACTCAATTAGATCTTCTCTCTGTCCTATTCTCTTTTCCTCTCTACTCCCCTTTCTCACTCTCACCCCCTCTTCTCTTTCTCTACTCTTCTTCCCTCCGCTCATCTCTCTCCTCTTTTCCTCTCGCCCCTTATCTCGCTCCCCGTCTTCTCTTTTTCCTCTCTTCCCTATTCTCTCTGCCCCCTTCACTATATTCCGTCCTCTCTCTCTCTCTCTCTCCTATTCTCCTCTCTGTCCTCCTTTTTCACCCATCCCCCTCTTCTCTCTCCCCTCCTCCCATTTCTTCCTTTTGTTCATCTCTCCCCTCTCCTCCCTCTCCCCTCTTCTCCCTCTTCCCTCTTCTCCCTCTTCTCCCTCTCCCCTTTTCCTCCCTCTCCCCTTTTCCTCCCTCTCCCCTTTTCCTCCCTCTCCCCTTTTCCTCTCATTCCCCTTTTCCTCACTCTCCCCCTCTTTTCCTCACTCTCCCCCTCTTTTCCTCACTCTCCCCCTCTTTTCCTCATTGTCCCCTCTTTTCCTCATTGTCCCCTCTTTTCCTCACTCTCCCCCTCTTTTCCTCACTCTCCCCCTCTTTTCCTCACTCTCCCCCTCTTTTCCTCACTCTCCCCCTCTTTTCCTCACTCTCCCCCTCTTTTCCTCATTGTCCCCTCTTTTCCTCCCTCTCCCCTTTTCCTCCCTCTCCCCTCTTTTCCTCACTCTCCCCCTCTTTTCCTCTCTCTCCCCCTCTTTTCCTCACTCTCCCCCTCTTTTCCTCATTGTCCCCTCTTTTCCTCCCTCTCCCCTTTTCCTCCCTCTCCCCTCTTTTCCTCACTCTCCCCCTCTTTTCCTCACTCTCCCCCTCTTTTCCTCACTCTCCCCCTCTTTTCCTCACTCTCCCCCTCTTTTCCTCATTGTCCCCTCTTTTCCTCCCTCTCCCCTTTTCCTCACTCTTCCCCTCTTTTCCTCACTCTCCCCCTCTTTTCCTCACTCTCCCCCTCTTTTCCTCATTGTTCCCTCTTTTCCTCATTGTTCCCTCTTTTCCTCACTCTCCCCCTCTTTTCCTCACTCTCCCCCTCTTTTCCTCACTCTCCCCCTCTTTTCCTCACTCTCCCCCTCTTTTCCTCACTCTCCCCCTCTTTTCCTCACTCTCCCCCTCTTTTCCTCCCTCTCCCCCTCTTTTCCTCCCTCTCCCCCTCTTTTCCTCCCTCTCCCCTTGTCTATCTCTGTCCCCTCTTCCTCTCTCTCATTGTCTCTCACTCCTATTCTCATACATATATTTTCTCTATTTTTGTCCCTATCTCTCTCCATTCTCCCCTTTCTCTCTCCCCTCTGTCTCTCCCTCCTCGGCTGTGCTCTCTCTATTATGGGCAGGATTGTGCCGCAGATCAAGTGTGCACAGGACCCCCTGCCCCGGGGCATGTGAGAGGAGCACACGTAATGACACAGTATTGGGTTACACGGAGGGAGGCGTCTGCAGGTAATACACACTACCCATTGTATAGAGGCTGTGTACCATGACATCACTCCTGGGAGGCTGATCCAGGTGTGTGGAGGAGGGGAGCCAAACATGGCAGGGACTTGTCCGCTCTTATCTCCTATTTATATAAATACACCCAGGAGAATCTGCCCCATGTTCACATACCTGAGCCTGAAATGAGCCTCGAGGACACTAAGACTTGGCACCTCTGTATACTCTATTCATTTAGCAACAGGAGACAGATGTTTTAATTAGGAATTGATCATGTTAAATGTTTTTTTTTGCTTTTTTTTTTTATTAAAGCAACATTCAATATTACATTTACTTCCAAATATCAGACTGTGGGGGCAGCATATGAATGATTGTTTGGTCTCTTATCTAACCAGACTGTTATTAAAATCCTCTCAGCCAAAACCATTCTTCTCCTGGCTAAAACAAAGGCTGATATTGTATTGTGAATTTATTATTGAATTTTGATATTATAAATGATCAAATAGGTATATACATTACTAAAACAACTCTTTCCCCTTGTCAGGGCATTACACTGGTCCATTAAATAAAATAAGTTGATCTTTTATGAGAAAAACTTGCGCTAAAAATGATTATTCTTTTTTTCTTACACATTTTTGGTTGAAGTTTTCCCATCACTTTGATGCTAGAGCTCCTTATATTGCTTTACAAACTGTGTTGTATAATGAAGGACAAAATGGAGTAACTGTGGTCTGCATGGTATGATGTTGATGGGTTGTATCCATTTATATATTTATACCACTAATGTGTGCAATGTCATATCTATAACCATATACATTTTTACTTCTTTTAACCTTTTTTTTTTTTTTTTTATAATAATCCATGCACACCTTCTGCCCTCATGCTTGTAATAATATAATATTTGCACAATTTGTACTAATTATAGCGTGATGTTATGTGAATTAATATTTACAGTGTAAATGTAATTTTTTTAAAAATTAACATTAATATTCATAACAGACTTTTCTACTCAGCATTTCTTAATAATACAATATAATTCCATTTATTGAACCTTTTCTGCTGTATAGTGGTACTAGCAGCATTGCTTTGTATGACTGTGATTTCATAGGGCATTATAAAAGGGAAGTCCTGGCTGTTACGAAATTAGTCATACTCAGTAATGTTTTATGGTGCAACCTGTATATTTTTTTAGAAACATTTAAATATCAAATTTCTGCTAACATTTATTTCTGTTGCATAACCACTCTTTTTGGTATATTTTTTGAAGAAGTGCACATGTTGTTTAGAAAGCAATTAAATAGCTTTTTAATTTATTATATGCAATTATTCAGTAAAATGAGCCAATATTTTATCTGAAATTAACTGAAATATGCCAGCTTACTGCAAGTGCTCTTAAAAACTTAATTCATTTACATGGACCCTACTCAGCTCAATCAGGCAGCTTCAAAGAGCAATGGCTGCTTACAAGAATTGCAATTTGGTCTGTTTTGGCGGCCATTTTGGAAATTTGTGATCCCTTATCTCTGCGTGGTTGTATCCATGTCCCTAGCTCTTGGCACATAATGGGTTAACCATGGCTCTATTTACCAGTTGACCGTTGTGTTTTTTTGGGCACCTCGCCGTGTCCTTAGTGTCACTTCCTGTACACCCATTTCCTGTCTCAGAATCGTGGCCCTGCAATTCCCAGATAAATTCTGATCTCCGAACTTAATTGTTGTTAAATTACATTTTTCACGTCCCAGATAAAAACTAAGAATCCAGCTCGGAACCGCGGAGACCTGCGTATAAAACGCCAAAATATAGTTATTTTCTAGAATATTTTCCATCTGGCTTATAGGAAATTATTTAGCAGTTTTAATTCAGTTTGATAATTTTATACAAGTTTAACTACTTTGAAAAAAATTATATTATTAATATATAAATATAGAAAAAGAGAATAAAACTGTTTTTGCTAATGTTTTTTATTGTTTCCCCGGTTATCTCTGAATATTGGAGATGGCGCCAAGTAAAGATGGCGGAGACTTGTCTGCTTGTAATAAGAAACTCTATGCAATGTTATTCTGATCCTGCCATGTAGAACATGATCAATTGTGCCTTAATTTGTGTTAAATACCAAATGTTTTCTTAGTCAGATGCAAATAAATAAATTCATATCAAAGTCACCGCCGTGCACTTGTCATTATTGCTCCGCATCCAAGTATAAAAGTATATGGAGGGTTCCTGGATGTTACCAGGTATATAATATCTCTGTGTATCTATTTACTTTTATGTACTTTATTTTATTAAGAAGTTCTTATAAGCTCTGTTTTTACTGCCGAAAATCATATAAAAAGTTCCTGTATAGGTCTGCCCTCTGCAGCATATGCAGACACAGACCCTGTAGTGCTGGATGTGCAATGTAGTTTCCTAGCCTATCGGGGACCATGTCTCAATAGCACGTTGCTGACAGGTCACTGATTGGTTAATATGAGACACCGCACAGCAAGTCCTTCAGAGCCTGTGTCTTCATGAGTTGTAGTGGACAGACCCAAACAACATGTTTCTGGGCCAGTGAGGAGGAAGGGTGTGGTGGCAAATGTTGATCTTATCCAGTTATCAAACAAAGGGTTTGGACTTCCGAATGTTTCCTCCTCCCGTACGGATAACTATACACACAGCATTATCCAGCTCTTAGGATGAGATGTAATAAACACAATATGGATTCCTACAGAGTCTACAAAAATTCAGATTTCCACCAAAAATGCCCACGGTTTACACAGCTGTTAATATTGTTACTTTGGTACATACTTCACAAACAAGTGTTTTTTCTTTCACTGAATGCTCCTTTAACCTTGGCAAACTCTACTCAAAGCTGCCATGTTTTCTTCAGGACTTCCTGGAGCCTGAGAGGGTGTGCTTTTCATTCTTATTGGGGGGAGTGGGTTCATCTCCTACAATCTCCACTCACACATGCTCAGGATCAGTTGCATTTATGGAGACAAAGCCAACTCCTCGGCTTGGCATATTACTGTTATGCCAGCCTCTATACACCAGCAGAGTCTGCTCCGGTTAGGATTATCTCTACAAATATTTTATGCTCATTTCTTACATAGATACTATTTTTTATTGGTCTGTTAACAATTAAGAACTAATTAAAACCTGCAGCTCCTACTGTTCAGGCATTAAAGTGCCTCTTTAATCCTTTAGTCCTAGAGGGACCTGCAACACATTGCTTTGCAGTGAATTGCAGCCCCATCTGCCAGTGAAAGGGTTAATGCATTTCCCTTTAGGATATTGGCAGTGCAATATTTAAATAAATGGAAATGCTCCAGATAAGCTGTTTTACTCTCGCCAGAGTATCCGGTTGGTTTTGGGTTCTGTGAATCTACTCATCTCGCCCACAGTGAGACGAGGGCGCGTGCCCGTGTGTGCCACCCACATATTATTCCTAGCCACAGTCTTTAAATGCTAAATTTATTAAGGCATGGAAAATGAATGATTTGAGGTTAAAGTGACAGCAGCGTTTTCAGATATTAATAATAGAAACTTGTGTATGCACAATGGATTCCCAAAGCCGCCTGCCATGTTATACTAGTAGTGAAGACATACCCCTCCCGCACTATTCTATATATGTAACATGGAGCTTTATAAATACTACAGTTCTACATTATTATTATACAGCTCTACAAAATGATATAGTTCCACAGTACTATTGTACAGTACCACATGTGTAGTATTATATAGTTCTAGATATTAATATACAATTCTGTAGTATTATTATAATACAGTTCTATGATATTATACCACTGTACATTTGTATAATAATGCCACCTAGCAGTATTATGTTTTACAGTATTTATATCTCTACATTGCTATTATACAACATTGCAGTATTATAGTATCTACAATCTTATCATACATCTCAAAAACATTATTATACAGTACTACATTATTATAGTTTAGCACCACAGTATTATAATGTAGCTCTACATTAGTATTATATAGCTCTACAGTATTATTATACTAGCGACTTGCTCGTCACAAAAAATGACGGCAATAAAATTGTAAAGCAGGTAATGGTGTTTGCCACAGCCATAACTTTTTTGGGTGGTCTGAGATGCTTCGGCTCTGATTGCGAGCCTCGCGTGCTCTGTAATGAGCGCCTTTGGCGCTCATTTCCGAGCCTCTTGGCTGTTTGTTTTTTTAGCAGAGGCGCTTTTGCTGTCATTGTAAGGTCGTGGCTGATCTGTTTTTTGCGCTTATTGCAAGGCTGTCCCCTGGTGTAGTTTGTGTGCTATGAGCAGCGTTGGCGCTCGTTGTGAGGCGCGCAGTGAATGGCTTTTGCGTTTATGGCGATAGTGTTGTTTTTTTTTTTTTTTTTGTGTATATGTATTTTTCCGCTGTGCTCAGGTTGTCTGTTAAGGTCGTATTTTTGCGAGTTCGTAATGGATTTTTTTCTAAGTCCTGCGGGTCGTATTATTTTGTTGTACTCCGTAGTTAGTTATTGCGTGTTTTTTTTTTTTTAAACTCCCGCTTGTGTGGTAGTTTGTAAGGGGTTGAGAGGCGCCGTAGAGCCTCCACCTCTGCAAATGCGGCCCCTCGCTTTGCGAGGATCCGCACTTGCAGCCTGCAATGAGCCTGTGGCTCATTGCAGCCGATGCGGGAGCCCCCACCTCTGCAAATGCGGCCCCATGCTTCGCGAGGGTCCGTATTTGCGGTCCGAAAGTCGTAGGGGGTCATAGGGATGAGCGCCTATGGCGCTCATCTCCACCAGCGCTGCGAGGGCCGTAGTTGCGGTGGGCTCGCTATGCAAGCCTGCAAGCATTAGCAGCAACCTGCATTGCTGTCAACTATATATGTGATAGCACTACATTACTAGAATACAGTTCTAAAGTATTATTATATAGCTCTGCATTACTATTATACAGCTCTACATTATTGTATACCTCTGCAGTATTATTATACAGTTCTACAGTGTTATTATATAGCTCTACATTACTATTAAACAGTTTTACAGTATTTATATAGCTCTACATTACTATTATACAGTTCTACACCAATATTATATAGCTCTACATTACTATTATACAGTTCTACAGTATTATATAGCTCTACATTACTATTATACAGTTCTTCAGTATTGTATAGTATTACGGTATTATTATATAGTTCTACAGTATTTTTCTATAGCTCTACATTACTATTATACAGTTATACAGTATTATATAGCTCTACATTACTATTATACAGTTATACAGTATTATATAGCTCTACATTACTATTATACAGTTATACAGTATTATATAGCTCTACATTACTATTATATAGTTCTACAGTATTTTTCTATAGCTCTACATTACTATTATACAGTTATACAGTATTATATAGCTCTACATTACTATTATATAGTTCTACAGTATTTTTCTATAGCTCTACATTACTATTATACAGCGCTACAGATCTCCTAAGCTGAGCCTTCCTGTGATTTTTGCCTGTCCATGTAACCTGACCTCTCACAGCTGACTAACAGGATTAGGCAAATGTCAGTCTGAGACCGCACAGCTCATGCAAATATCAGCAAATTTGTACATTCCATTGAAATGCAGAAACCCAATAAACACAAAATCTGTGCCATACTACAAAAAAAAAACAAAAAAAAAAAACTTTTACATTACTAGCTATAAAGAGACCCAGTCACACCAAAACCAAATTGTTTTTGTTAGTTATTCTTAAGAACTATGAAAAAAAAAATGTCTACACATAATACTAGCCATTGATTTCTATATTAAACAATTACAGATATACAGTATTCAGCATTGTTTGTACAATAATATTGAAAAAGAATAGTGGCTCAGGTATATTAAATAAGAACAAATTATTACCCAGGGTGCTCCTAAAGATAAGTTACGTAACACATTTTGAAGAGATAAAAGAGATCCTCTTACAGCGCACACCTGATTGTGTCCAATCTCAAAAAGAGAATAAACTAATAATAAAACTTAACTTTTATTAAGTGGTAAAATCCATATAAAAATGTTGTAGACACAGGATACAAGGATTGGGAATGATTGGATTAGCGAATATAGGACTCCTTTTTATGTATTCCACATAAAATGTTCCTCCCTTCTGGAGCAATTTATGATAAAGTGCTAAAGAGACCGTGGTAATAATATACATAAAGTGCTAGTGGCAAAATCCACAAAGTGCTGGTACCAATGGAGTTGACTAGTGCTTTATTGCTGTGTATGGTTTAAAGAAATCCTTATGGATTGAGACACCAGATTATTATTGTGGTAGTAGTATTTTTGGGGTATAAGGTGCCTAAATACCACCGTAATGCACAGGTACAGTAGCGCCTCTCCGCGCTTGTCCTGTATCTGCACTCAGGTGCTGGACCTCAATCCCGCTAGGTTCAATATCCAGGTTTATTCCCCAAACAGTTCCCAGTTCACCCTCTTATTGCCCAGAGTGTCTCTTTGAGATATATTATCTGTATTGGGAAAGGGGCTTTAAACTATGGGCCTCTGGATAGAACTCTAACTTCCTTGCTGGTCACGCCGCAATCTAGACGCCTATTTATGACATCATCAACGTGCGGCAACGTTCCTCTTGAAGAAAATTAGGGATCTCAAAGGAACCTTTCAGGCCAAAGTTGTGATAAAAGACAAAAATGACAGAGACATAACAAAAGCAGATCAGATAAAGAAGATATGGCAGGAAGGATATTATCAGCAGTGATGACCTCAATAATTTGTCCAATGAGTTGGAGCCAGACATCTTGGAGAGGGAAGTGAGATGGGCCCTAGGATGTCTTGCTGATAATACGGCTGCAGGAGGTGATGGAATCCCAATTGAACTATTCAAAATCCCACAGGATGATGATGTAAAAGTGTTACTTGCCTTATGCCAGCACATTTGGAAAACTTAACAATGGCCATTAGACTGGAAAAGGTCAGTCTACATCCCAATCCCAAAAAAGGCAGTGCCAAAAGTACTCCAATTAACGAACAATTGCACTCATTTCACATGACTGCAAGGTAATGCTTAAGATTCTACAGGCTCGAGTCCAACAATATATGGACCAGATGTGCAGGCCGGGTTCCACAAAGGAAGAGGCACAAGAGATCAAATTGCCAATGTCCGCTGGATAATAGAGAAAGCAAGAGAGTTCCCAAAAAAATATTTACTTCTGCCTCATAGACTATTCTAAAGCCTTTGACTGTGTGGATCAAAACAAAATGTGGCATGTCCTTAAAGAGGTGGGAGTACCATATCACCCCATTCTCCTCCTAAAGATTCTGTATTTCGACCAAGAAGCCACGGTCAGAACCGAACATGGGACAACAGAATGGTTCAAGATCGGAAAAGGAGTGCGACAAGGTTGTATATTGTCACCTTATTTATCCAACTTATATGCAAAATACATCATGCGTAAGGCTGGACTTGAGGAATCCAAAGCCGGAATCAATATTGCGGGAAGGAATATCAACAACCTCAGATACGCCGATGATACTACACTGATGGCTGAAAGTGAGGAGGAACTAAAGGACTTTTTGATGAGGTTAAAAGAAGAGCGTGCAAAAGTTGGCCTGCTGCTCAACATTAAAAAGACGAAGATCATGGCAAACGGCAATCTCACTTCCTGGCAAATAGAGGGGAAAAAAGTGGAGGCAGTGACAGATGGTATTTTCCTTTGATCCAAGATCTCTTCAGTCATTGCCTGTAGCCATGAAATTAAAAGACTTTTACTACTGGGTAGGAAAGCCATGGCAAATCTGGGCAGATTATTAAAAAATACACATAGTTAGAACTCTGGTATTCCCAGTAGTAACATATGGATATGAGAGCTGGACAACAAAGAAGGCCGAGCACCGGAGAATAGACGTCCTTTAAGTTGTGATGTTGCAGAAAACTGTTTAGAAGATCTGGGACTTGGACTGCAAGAAGATCCAATAAAGCAGTGCTTCAGGAATTCAAGACAAACTTTTCACTGGAAGGATTGATCATGAGGCTGAAGCTCAAATATTTTGGCCATATCATGAGATGGCATGATTCCCTAGAAAACACTATAATGCTGGGAAAGATTGAAGGCACAAAAAGAAGGGACGGCAGAGAAGGAGATGGATAGATCAGGTCACGGACGTAATGAACATGAGCTTGAAGGACAGATGTGCCTGGCGTGCCACAGTCCATAGGGTTATGGAGGGTCGGACATGACTGAACGACTAAACAAATATATATGAATTATAATGACAATACAAAATGGATGCAATAACACATGAAAATAGAAATACTCACAAAACAATGCTATCCGCAAAGCAATGATAAAACACGCTGCTACGCATTTTGGGAGCAATATAGTCATATATCATATAGCCCTACTGCATTTACTGTAGCTGCTGAATGCAACGCGTTTTGTCCTAAAAGGACTTCTTCAGAGATATTGAAAATAACAAGTGTTTTATTGTGAATTTTCACTCACTCGCAGCACTCTTCTCCTTCACCCTCAGTCTAGAGGATTGTGGTGTTTGGACTCAACACGTGGTTCTATTTTACAGACTTGTCCGACATAACCCTGGGACTCTGATTTACTGTTATTTAGGCAGATAAGTGTCTTGTCATTGGGTATAAGGTGTTATTACATCCCCCCTGAGAGTCTACTTGTATTACTTGATAAATTACAACAACATTGCAAAAAAAAGAGTAAGTATTTGCACCCGGCATGGGGTCTCGAGCTGTACTGTGATTTATTTGAAATCTCTGCTCCTCTGACAGTTTGTACATACCTCACTGCTGTTATGGTAACTTCTCCTCACTCTGAGAGGAGTTATTTCCATCAAATAAAACACAAAAGACAGTCTCTTTCCTTTTATATATATATATATATATATATATATATATATATATATATATATAATGTTTCTATCTTCACCTCCCTCTCTTCTCTATCTGTTCTTCTCTCCTTCTCTATTCCGCTTCTGTCTTCATTCTTTTCTTTCTTCCCCTTTTTCTCTTCATTTTCACTCTCTGCTCTTCTCTCTTTCATTATATGTCCATGTTTCTCTTTCTCCTCCTATCTCTTTCTATTTGTTTCTCTCCTTGCTTCTCTCTTTCTTTCTCTTTTCTTTTCCATCTTTATTTCACCTCTTCTCTGTCTTTTCTGTTTCTCTTCTTTTCCTTTCTTTCTATCTGTCCTTCTTTCTCTCTCCCTTCTTCTCTATACCTGTTATTACTTCTCATCTCTGTATTTATCCCTCTTCAGTTCTTTGTATTTCATTCTTCTCATCTCTTCCCTCTATTTGTGTTTTTATTTCTCTCTTATCTCTGTCTGTATTCATCGCTTTCTCTTCTCTCTTTTCCAAGCTCTTTCGTCCTCCTTCTGTGCCTCTATTTCTTTCCCACTCTCTCTTTCCTTGTCTCTACCTTTAATCTCTCCCTAAATTTGTTTTCTCTTCCTCTGTCTCTCTCTTTCTTTCTCTCTCTTTATCTATGTCCCTACTTCTCTCTCTCTGTCTTCCCGTCTTTTCCCATTTCTCACTATCTAGCCCACCTCTCTCGCTCTCTTTAGTATATATTTCTCTTTTCCAATCTTTTTTTCCTTAGCCCATCTCTCTATCTTCCAAATGATCTCTCTTAAGCCCAATTTTCTTCATCACTTCTCCCTCACTGTTTAGCCCATGTCTCCCTCTCTTCTTAATCCATTTCTCTCTCGTTTCCCAGCTGTAGCTCATGTCACTCTCTCTTTAGCTCATCTCTCTCCCTCTCTCTTTTCCCCACGGTCTCTCTTTCTTATACTCAAATCTCTCTCTCTTTTCCCTATGTGCATGCTGCCATTGTCTCTCTTTATTCCCCATCTTTCTTCTGCTGTCTCTCTCTTTAGCCCAACTCTTGATCTCTCTTCCCCCTCTTTAGCCCATCTCTCTTTAGCCTACCCCTATCTCTCTGTCTATTTTCCATTTCTCTACTATAGCACAGTTCTCTCTTTATCCCATCTCTCTTCACCACCCCCACACCCTTGTCTCTCTTCACCACCCCCACACCCTCGTCTCTCTTCACCACCCCCACACCCTCGTCTCTCTCTTCCCCCTCTCTCCTTAGCCCCCTCCCCCCTCTGTCTCTAGCCACCCTCCCTGTTATAGGCCGTGTACACCCTCAGATCCGGTGCCAGTATTGGAGTGCCGCCAGTTCCTGGTGTGTCTGAACCTGCCCCTCACACACATCCCAACCAGGCCCAATGGGGCAATCTCTGCTCATCCCCTGGCTGGGGTCTCTTTGGTGAGAGATGACTCTGACTTTATGTTCCATCTCTTGAAGGGAACTCCAACATTTTCTATCTTCATTGTAAAGGACCACTGTAGTTCAATAAAAACTGCACTTGTTTGCGAAGAATGTAACTCTAACACTAGCGGCTGTGTAAGCCATGGGCATAAAAGGAGTTTACCAAAAGAATCCATATTGTGTTTGTTTCATCACTTCATGATAGCTGGAGAATGAGGGTGTATTTTTATATATCAGTGGAAGGAGGGGTAGGGAAGAGTTGAGGGGGAGTTGTTAGATATCTAATTGAATTTGGCACAACCTTCTTCACCTTCAAAGGACACGAAGCAGACGACTTGCACTAATAGAGGTAAGCCCTGCACTTCAGAAATGTATATGCTTCTCTCACATACACAATCTTAACTAAAGTACCATGGATGACCCCAGAGACCAGCAGAAGCATAAAAAAATGAAAAACTTAAAACTAGCTACATACCTTTTATCCTGTCAGACAGTTGGACCCGAAAAGCTGGGGAAGGGGCAAGAGGGAAGAAACTTAATACAAAAAGAGAGACATTCAAAGGAGGATCATGAGAGAGGAAGACAAGAGACAAAAGAACAAGAGACAGCAAGACGTGACAGGGAGAAGAAAGACATACCTCAAAAAGGGGGAACTGGGGGGAGGGAGGAAACCTGATCCAAAAATAAGAGTAAGGGGGAGACATACCCAAAATGGGGGTAGGACGGCAAGGAGTGAGAGTGAGGAGGGAGACGTACTCCAAAAGAAGGGGAAAGACCGCAAGGAGTGAGAGGTAGGAGGGAGATGTACCCCAAAAGAAGGGTAAAAGACTGCAAGGAGTGAGAGGGAGGAGGGAGACGTACACCAATAGAGGTGGAAAGACAGCAAAGAGTGAGGAGGGAGGCGTACTCCAAAAGAAGGGGAAAGACCGCAAGGAGTGAGAGGTAGGAGGGAGATGTACCCCAAAAGAAGGGTAAAAGACTGCAAGGAGTGAGAGGGAGGAGGGAGACGTACACCAATAGAGGTGGAAAGACAGCAAAGAGTGAGAGGGAGGAGGGAGATGTACCCCAAAAGAAGGGGAAAGACTGCAAGGAGTGAGAGGGAGGAGGGAGACGTACCCCAAAAGAGGCGGAAAGACTATAAGTGAGAGGAGAAGGGAGACGTACCCCAAAAGAAGGGGAAAGACCGCAAGGAGTGAGAGGTAGGAGGGAGATGTACCCCAAAAGAAGGGGAAAGACTGCAAGGAGTGAGAGGGAGGAGGGAGACGTACACCGATAGAGGTGTGAGAGGTAGGAGGGAGATGTACCCCAAAAGAAGGGGAAAGACTGCAAGGAGTGAGAGGGAGGAGGGAGACGTACCCCAAAAGAGGAGGAAAGACAGCAAGGAGTGAGAGGGAGGAGGGAGATGTACCCCAAAAGAAGGGGAAAGACTGCAAGGAGTGAGAGGGAGGAGGGAGACGTACCCCAAAAGAGGCGGAAAGACTATAAGTGAGAGGAGGAGGGAGACGTACCCCAAAAGAAGGGTAAAGACAACAAGGAGTGAGAGGGAGGAGGGAGACGTACACCAATAGAGGTGGAAAGACAGCAAGGAGTAAGAGGGAGGAGGGAGACGTACCCCATAAGAGGTGGAAAGACAACAAGGAGCGAGAGGGAGGAGGGAGATGTACCCCAAAAGTAGGGCAAAGACAGCAAGGAGTGAGAGGGAGACGTACCGCAAAAGTAGGGGAAAGAAAGCAAAGGGTGAGAGGGAGGAGGAAGACATACCCCCCAAAAAGGGTAAAGACAGGAAGGAGTGAGAAAGGGAGGGAGACGTACCCCAAATGAAAGGGAGAGCAAGAAGTGAGAGGGAAGAGGGAGACATACCCCAAAAGAAGGGGAAAGACAGCAAGGAGTGAGAGGGAGGAGGGAGACATACCCCAAAATGGGGGTCAGAAAGCAAGGAGTAAGAGGGAGGAGGGAGACATACCCCAAAAGAGGGGGAAAGACAGCAAGGAGTGAGAGGGAAGAGGGAGACGTACCCCAAAAGAGGGGGAAGAAAACAAGGAGTGGGTGGAAGCAGGGAGATATACCCCAAAAGAGGTGGAAAGACAGCAAGGAGTGAAAGGGAGGAGGAAGACATACCCCCAAAAAAGGGGAAAGACAGCAAGGAGTGAGAGAGGGAGGGAGACGTACCCCAAATGAAAGGGAGAGCAAGAAGTGAGAGGGAAGAGGGAGACATACCCCAAAAGAAGGGGATGGACAGCAAGGAGTGAGAGCGAGGAGGGAGATGTACCCCAAAAGAAGGGGAAAGACAACATGGAGTAAGAGGGAGGAAGGAGATGTACCCCAAAAGAAGGGGAAAGACTGCAAGGAGTGAGAGGGAGGAGGGAGATATACCCCAAAAGAAGGGTAAAGACTGCAAGAATTGAGAGGGAGGAGGGAGACGTACCCCAATAGAGGCGAAATGACAGCAAAGAGTGAGAGGGAGGAGAGAGATGTACCGCAAAAGTAGGGGAAAGACAGCAAAAGTTGAGATCGAGGAGGGAGACATACCCCAAAAGAAGGGGAAAGACAACATGGAGTTAGAGGTAGGAGGGAGATGTACCCCAAAAGAGGTGGAAAGACAGCAAGGAGTGAGAGGGAGGAGGGAGATGTACCCCAAAAGAATGGGAAAGACATCAAGGAATGAGAGGGAGCAGGAAGACATACCCCAAAATGGGGGTCAGAAAGCAAGGAGTAAGAGGGAGGAAGGAGACGTACCCCAAAAGAGGGGGAAAGACAGCAAGGAGTGAGAGCGAGGAGGGAGACATACCCCCAAAAGAAGGGGAAAGACAACATGGAGTGAGAGGGAGGAGGGAGATGTACCCCAAAAGTAGGGGGAAGACAGCAAGGAGTGAGATGGAGCAGGGAGACATACCCCAAAAGAAGGAGAGAGACAAAAAGGAGTAAGAGGGAGGAGAGAGACATACCCCAAAATGGGGGTAAGACAGCAAAGAGTGAAAGGGAAGAGGGAGATATACCCCAAAAGTAAGGGAAAGACTGCAAGGAGTGAGAGGAAGGAGGGAGACCTTCCCCCGAAAGAGGCGGAAAGACTGTAAGTGAGAGTGAAATGTACCCCAAAAGAAGGGGAAAGACAACAAGGAGTGAGAGGGAGGAGGGAGACGTACACCAATAGAGGTGGAAAGACAGCAAAGAGTGAGAGGGAGGAGGGAGATGTACCCCAAAAGAAGGGGAAAGACTGCAAGGAGTGAGAGGGAGGAGGGAGACGTACCCCAAAAGAGGCGGAAAGACTATAAGTGAGAGGAGAAGGGAGACGTACCCCAAAAGAAGGGGAAAGACCGCAAGGAGTGAGAGGTAGGAGGGAGATGTACCCCAAAAGAAGGGGAAAGACTGCAAGGAGTGAGAGGGAGGAGGGAGACGTACACCGATAGAGGTGTGAGAGGTAGGAGGGAGATGTACCCCAAAAGAAGGGGAAAGACTGCAAGGAGTGAGAGGGAGGAGGGAGACGTACACCGATAGAGGTGGAAAGACAGCAAGGAGTGAGAGGGAGGAGGGAGATGTACCCCAAAAGAGGAGGAAAGACAGCAAGGAGTGAGAGGGAGGAGGGATATGTACCCCAAAAGAAGGGGAAAGACTGCAAGGAGGGAGAGGGAGGAGGGAGACGTACCCCAAAAGAGGCGGAAAGACTATAAGTGAGAGGAGGAGGGAGACGTACCCCAAAGAAGGGTAAAGACAACAAGGAGTGAGAGGGAGGAGGGAGACGTACACCAATAGAGGTGGAAAGACAGCAAGGAGTAAGAGGGAGGAGGGAGACGTACCCCATAAGAGGTGGAAAGACAACAAGGAGCGAGAGGGAGGAGGGAGATGTACCCCAAAAGTAGGGCAAAGACAGCAAGGAGTGAGAGGGAGACGTACCGCAAAAGTAGGGGAAAGAAAGCAAAGGGTGAGAGGGAGGAGGAAGACATACCCCCCAAAAAGGGTAAAGACAGGAAGGAGTGAGAAAGGGAGGGAGACGTACCCCAAATGAAAGGGAGAGCAAGAAGTGAGAGGGAAGAGGGAGACATACCCCAAAAGAAGGGGAAAGACAGCAAGGAGTGAGAGGGAGGAGGGAGACATACCCCAAAATGGGGGTCAGAAAGCAAGGAGTAAGAGGGAGGTGGGAGACATACCCCAAAAGAGGGGGAAAGACAGCAAGGAGTGAGAGGGAAGAGGGAGACGTACCCCAAAAGAGGGGGAAGAAAACAAGGAGTGGGTGGAAGCAGGGAGATATACCCCAAAAGAGGTGGAAAGACAGCAAGGAGTGAAAGGGAGGAGGAAGACATACCCCCAAAAAAGGGGAAAGACAGCAAGGAGTGAGAGAGGGAGGGAGACGTACCCCAAATGAAAGGGAGAGCAAGAAGTGAGAGGGAAGAGGGAGACATACCCCAAAAGAAGGGGATGGACAGCAAGGAGTGAGAGCGAGGAGGGAGATGTACCCCAAAAGAAGGGGAAAGACAACATGGAGTGAGAGGGAGGAAGGAGATGTACCCCAAAAGAAGGGGAAAGACTGCAAGGAGTGAGAGGGAGGAGGGAGATATACCCCAAAAGAAGGGTAAAGACTGCAAGAATTGAGAGGGAGGAGGGAGACGTACCCCAATAGAGGCGAAATGACAGCAAAGAGTGAGAGGGAGGAGAGAGATGTACCGCAAAAGTAGGGGAAAGACAGCAAAAGTTGAGATCGAGGAGGGAGACATACCCCAAAAGAAGGGGAAAGACAACATGGAGTTAGAGGTAGGAGGGAGATGTACCCCAAAAGAGGTGGAAAGACAGCAAGGAGTGAGAGGGAGGAGGGAGATGTACCCCAAAAGAATGGGAAAGACATCAAGGAATGAGAGGGAGCAGGGAGACATACCCCAAAATGGGGGTCAGAAAGCAAGGAGTAAGAGGGAGGAAGGAGACGTACCCCAAAAGAGGGGGAAAGACAGCAAGGAGTGAGAGCGAGGAGGGAGACATACCCCCAAAAGAAGGGGAAAGACAACATGGAGTGAGAGGGAGGAGGGAGATGTACCCCAAAAGTAGGGGGAAGACAGCAAGGAGTGAGATGGAGCAGGGAGACATACCCCAAAAGAAGGAGAGAGACAAAAAGGAGTAAGAGGGAGGAGAGAGGCATACCCCAAAATGGGGGTAAGACAGCAAAGAGTGAAAGGGAAGAGGGAGATATACCCCAAAAGTAAGGGAAAGACTGCAAGGAGTGAGAGGAAGGAGGGAGACCTTCCCCCGAAAGAGGCGGAAAGACTGTAAGTGAGAGTGAAATGTACCCCAAAAGAAGGGGAAAGACAACAAGGAGTGAGAGGGAGGAGGGAGATATACCCCAAAAGAAGGGGAAAAACAGGAAGGAGTGAGAGGGAGGAGGGAGATGTAGCCCAAAAGAGGTGAAAAGACAGCAAGGAGTGAGAGGGAGGAGGGAGGCATACCCCAAAAGAGGCGGAAAGACTGTAAGTGAGAGGGAGGAGGGAGACATACCCCAAGAGAAGGGGAAAGACAACATGGAGTGAGAGGGAGGAGGGAGATGTACCCCAAAAGAAGGGGAAAGACAAGAAGGAGTGAGAGGGAGGTGGGAGACATACCCAAAAAGAAGGGGAAAGACTGCAAGGAGTGAGAGGGAGGAGGGAGATATACCCCAAAAGAAGGGTAAAGACTGCAAGAAGTGAGAGGGAGGAGGGAGACGTACCCCAATAGAGGCGGAATGACAGCAAGGAGTGAGAGGGAGGAGAGAGATGTACCGCAAAAGGAGGGGAAAGACAGCAAAAGTTCAGATCGAGGAGGGAGACATACCCCAAAAGAAGGGAAAAGACAACATGGAGTTAGAGGTAGGAGGGAGATGTACCCCAAAAGAGGTGGAAAGACAGCAAGGAGTGAGAGGGAGGAGGGAGACGTACACCAATAGAGGCAGAAAGAAAGCAAGGTGTGAGAGGGAGGTGGGAGACATACCCCAAAAGAAGGGGAAAGACAGCAAGGAGTGAGAGGGAGGAGGGAGATGTACCCCAAAAGAAGGGGTAAAACAGGAAGGAGTGAGAGGGAGGAGGGAGATATACCCCAAAACAGGTGTAAGACAGCAAGGAGTGAGAGGGAGGAGGGAGACGTACCCCAAAAGAGGGGGAAAGACACCAAGGAGTGAGAGGGAGGAGGGAGATGTACCCCAAAAAGAGGTGAAAAGACAGCAAGGAGTGAGAGGCAGGAGGGAGACATACCCCAAAAGAAGGGGAAAGACTGCAAGAAGTGAGAGGGAGGAGGGAGACGTACCCCAAAAGAGGCGGAAAGACTGTAAGTGAGCGGAGGAGGGAGACGTACCCCAAAAGAAGGGTAAAGACAACAAGGAGTGAGAGGGAGGAGGGAGATATACCCCAAAAGAAGGGGAAATACTGCAAGGAGTGAGAGGGAGGAGGGAGCCGTACACCAATACAGGTGGAAAGACCGCAAGGAGTGAGAGGGAGGAGGGAGACGTACCCCAAAAACGGGGAAAGACAACAATGAGCGAGAGGGAGGAGGGTGATGTACCACAAAAGTAGGGGAAAGACAGCAAGGAGTGAGAGGGAGACGTACCCCAAAAGAGGTGGAAAGGCAAGAAGGAGCGAGAGGGAGGAGGGAGATGTACCCCAAAAGTGGAGGAAAGACAGCAAGGAGTGAGAGAGAGGAGGGAGACGTACCCCAAAAGAGGGGGAAAGACTGCAAGGAGTAAGAGGGAGGAGGGAGACCTACACCAATAGAGGTGGAAAGACAACAAGGAGCGAGAGGGAGGAGGGAGATGTACCGCAAAAGCAGGGGAAAGACAGCAAAGGGTGAGAGGGAGGAGGAAGACATACCGCAAAAGAAGGGGAAAGACAGCAAGGAGCGAGAGGGAGGAGGAAGACATACCCCCCAAAAAGGGGAAAGACATCAAGGAGTGAGAGAGGGATGGAGACGTACCCCAAATGAAGGGCAGAGCAAGAAGTGAGAGGGAAGAGGGAGACATACCCCAAAAGAAGGGGATGGACTAAAAGGAGTGAGAGCGAGGTGGGAGACGTACCCCAAAAGAGGGGGAAAGACACCAAGGCGTGAGAGGGAGGAGGGAGACGTACCCCAAAGGAGGAGAAAAGACAGCAAGGAGTGAGAGGGAGGAGGGAGACGTACCCCAAAAGAAGGGGAAAGACTGCAAGACGTGAGAGGGAGGAGGGAGACATACCCCAAAAGAAGGGGAAATACAACAAGGAGTGAGAGAGAGGAGGGAGATGTACCACAAAAGAAGGGGAAAGACTGCAAGGAGTGAGAGGGAGGAGGGAGATGTACACCAATAGAGGCAGAAAGAAAGCAAGGAGTGAGAGGGAGGTGGGAGACGTACCCCAAAAGAAGGGGAAAGACAGCAAGGAGTGAGAGGGAGGAGGGAGATGTACCCCAAAAGAAGGGGTAAAACAGGAAGGAGTGAGAGGGAGGAGGGAGACATACCCCAAAACAGGTGTAAGACAGCAAGGAGTGAGAGGGAGGAGGGAGACGTACCCCTAAAGAAGGAAAAAAGATACCAAGGAGTGAGAGGGAGGAGGGAGATGTACCACAAAAGAGGTGAAAAGACAGCAAGGAGTGAGAGGGAGGAGGGAGACATACCGCAAAAGAACGGGAAAGACTGCAAGGAGTGAGAGGGAGGAGGGAGATATACCCCAAAAGAAGGGGAAAGACACCAAGGAGTGAGAGGGAGGAGGGAGATGTACACCAAAAGAGGGGAAAAACACCAAGGAGTGAGAGGGAGGAGGGAGATGTACACCAAAAGAGGGGAAAGACACCAAGGAGTGAGAGGGAGGAGGGAGATGTACCCCAAAAGAGGGGATAAGACAGCAAGGAGTGAGAGGGAGGAGGGAGACGTACCCCAAAAGAGGGGGAAAGACACCAAGGAGTGAGATGTACCCCAAAAGAGGTTAAAAGACAGCAAGGAGTGAGAGGGAGGAGGGAGACGTACCCCAAAAGAGGGGGAAAGACTGCAAGAAGTGAGAGTGAGGAGGGATGCGTACCCCAAAAGAGGCCGAAAGACTGTAAGTAAGAGGAGGAGGGAGAAGTACCCCAAAAGAAGGGGAAAGACTGCAAGGAGTAAGAGGGAGGAGGGAGACCTACACCAATAGAGGTGGAAAGACAACAAGGAGCAAGAGGGAGGAGGGAGATGTACAGCAAAAGTAGGGGAACGACAGCAAAGGGTGAGAGGGAGGAGGAAGACATACCCCAAAAGAAGGGGAAAGACAGCAAGGAGTGAGAGGGAGGAGGAAGACATACCCCCAAAAAAGGGGAAAGACAGCAAGGAGTGAGAGAGGGATGGAGACGTACCCCAAATAAAGGGCAGAGCAAGAAGTGAGAGGGAAGAGGGAGACATACCCCAAAAGAAGGGGATGGACAGCAAGGAGTGAGAGCGAGGTGGGAGACGTACCCCAATAGAGGCATAAAGAAAGCAAGGAGTGAGAAGGAGGTGGGAGACGTACCCCAAAAGAAGGGGAAAGACAGCAAGGAGTGAGAGGGAGGAGGGAGATGTACCCCAAAAGAAGGGGTAAAAAAGGAAGGAGTGAGAGGGAGGAGGGAGACATACCCCAAAACAGGTGTAAGACAGCAAGGAGTGAGAGGGAGGAGAGAGACGTACCCCAAAAGAAGGGGAAAGACACCAAAGAGTGAGAGGGAGGAGGGAGATGTACGCCAAAAGAGGTGAAAAGACAGCAAGGAGTGAGAGGGAGGAGGAAGACATACCCCAAAAGAAGGGGAAAGACTGCAAGGAGTGAGAGTGAGGAGGGAGATGTACCCCAAAAGAAGGGGAAAGACAGCAAGGAGTGAGAGGAAGGAGGGAGATGTACCCCAAAAGAAGGGGTAAAACAGGAAGGAGTGAGAGGGAGGAGGGAGACATACCCCAAAACAGGTGAAAGACAGCAAGGAGTGAGAGGGAGGAGGGAGATGTACCCCAAAAGAAGGGGTAAAAAAGGAAGGAGTGAGAGTGAGGAGGGAGACATACCCCAAAACAGGTGTAAGACAGCAAGGAGTGAGAGGGAGGAGAGAGACGTACCCCAAAAGAAGGGGAAAGACACCAAAGAGTGAGAGGGAGGAGGGAGACATATCCCAAAAGAGGGGGGAAGACACCAAGGAGTGAGAGGGAGGAGGGAGATTTACCCCAAAAGAGGTGGAAAGACTGTAAGTGAGCGGAGGAGGGAGACGTACCCCAAAAGAAGGGTAAAGAAAACAAGGAGTGAGAGGGAGGAGGGAGATATACCCCAAAAGAAGGGGAAATACTGCAAGGAGTGAGAGGGAGGAGGGAGACGTACCCCAAAAGAGGTGGAAAGACAACAAGGAGCGAGATGGAGGAGGGAGACGTACCCCAAAAGAGTTGGAAAGACAACAAGGAGCGAGAGGGAGGAGGGAGATGTACCCCAAAAGTAGGGGAAAGACAGCAAGGAGTGAGAGGGAGACGTACCCGAAAAGAGGTGGAAAGGCAACAAGGAGCGAGAGGGAGGAGGGAGATGTACCCCAAAAGAGGAGGAAAGACAGCAAGGAGTGAGAGGGAGGAGGGAGATGTACCGCAAAAGTAGGGGAAAGACAGCAAAGGGTGAGAGGGAGGAGGAAGACATACCCCAAAAGAAGGGGAAAGACAGCAAGGAGTGAGAGGGAGGAGAGAGACGTAACCCAAAGAGGTGAAAAGACAGCAAGGAGTGAGAGGGAGGAGGGAGACGTACCCCAAAAGAGGGGGAAAGACTGCAAGAAGTGAAGGGAGGAGGGAGACGTACCCCAAAAGAGGCGGAAAGACTGTAAGTAAGAGGAGGAGGGAGAAGTACCCCAAAAGAAGGGGAAAGACTGCAAGGAGTGAGAGGGAGGAGGGAGACGTACCGCAAAAGTAGGTGAAAGACAGCAAAAGGGTGAGAGGGAGGAGGAAGACATACCCCAAAAGAAGGGGAAAGACAGCAAGGAGTAAGAGAGGGAGGGAGACGTACCCCAAATGAAGGGGAGAGCAAGAAGTGAGAGGGAAGAGGGAGACATACCCCAAAAGAAGGGGATGGACAGCAAGGAGTGAGAGAGAGGTGGGAGACATACCCAAAAAGAAGGGGAAAGACAACATGGAGTGAGAGGGAGGAGGGAGATGTACCCCAAAAGAAGGAGAAAGACAGCAAAGGGTGAGAGGGAGGAGGAAGACATACCCCAAAAGAAGGGGAAAGACAGCAAGGAGTGAGAGGGAGGAGGGAGACATACCCCACAATGGGGGTCAGAAAGCAAGGAGGAAGAGGGAGGAAGGAGACGTACCCCAAAAGAGGGGGAAAGACAGCAAGGAGTGAGAGGGAAGAGGGAGACCTACCCCAAAAGAGGGGGAAGAAAAAAAGTAGTGGGTGGGAGCTGGGAGATGTACCCCAAAAGAGGTGGAAAGACAGCAAGGAGTGAAAGGGAGGAGGAAGACATACCCACAAAAAAGGGGAAAGACAGCAAGGAGTGAGAGAGGGAGGGAAACGTACCCCAAATGAAGGGGAGAGCAAGAAGTGAGAGGGAAGAGGGAGACATAGCCCCAAAAGAAGGGGTAAAACAGGAAGGAGTGAGAGGGAGGAGGGAGACATACCCCAAAAGAAGGGGAAAGACTGCAAGAAGTGAGAGGGAGGAGAGAGATGTACCGCAAAAGTAGGGGAAAGACAGCAAAAGGTGAGATCGAGGAGGGAGACATACCCCAAAAGAAGGGGAAAGACAACATGGAGTTAGAGGTAGGAGGGAGATGTACCCCAAAAGAGGTGGAAAGACAGAAAGGAGTGAGAGGGAGGAGGGAGATGTACCCCAAAAGAATGGGAAAGACAGCAAGAAATGAGAGGGAGCAGGGAGACATACCCCAAAAGAAGGGGGAAGACAGCAAGGAGTAAGAGGGAGGAAGGAGACGTACCCCAAAAGAGGGGGAAAGACAGCAAGGAGTGAGAGGGAAGAGGGAGACGTACCCCAAAAGAGGGGGAAGAAAAAAAGTAGTGGGTGGGAGCTGGGAGATGTACCCCAAAAGAGGTGGAAAGACAGCAAGGAGTGAAAGGGAGGAGGAAGACATACCCACAAAAAAGGGGAAAGACAGCAAGGAGTGAGAGAGGGAGGGAAATGTACCCCAAATGAAGGGGAGAGCAAGAATTGAGAGGGAAGAGGGATACATAGCCCCAAAAGAAGGGGTAAAACAGGAAGGAGTGAGAGGGAGGAGGGAGACATACCCCAAACAAAGGGGAAAGACAACAAAGAGTGAGAAGGAGGTGGGAGATATACCCCAAAAGAAGGGGAAAGACTGCAAGAAGTGAGAGGGAGGAGAGAGATGTACCGCAAAAGTAGGGGAATGACAGCAAAAGGTGAGATCGAGGAGGGAGACATACCCCAAAAGAAGGGGAAAGACAACATGGAGTTAGAGGGAGGAGGGAGATGTACCCCAAAAGAGGGGGAAAGACAGCAAGGAGTGAGAGAGAGAGGAGGAAGACATATCCCCCAAAAAGGGGAAAGACAGCAAGGAGTGAGAGAGGGAGGGAGACAAACCCCAAATGAAGGGGAGAGGAAGAAATGAGAGGGAAGAGGGAGACATACCATAAAAAAAGGAGATGGACAGCAAGGAGTGAGAGCGAGGAGGGAGACATACCCCAAAAGAAGGGAAAAGACATCATGGAGTGAAAGGGAGGAGGGAGATGTACCCCAAAAGAGGTGGAAAGACAGAAAGGAGTGAGAGGGAGGAGGGAGATGTACCCCAAAAGAATGGGAAAGACAGCAAGAAATGAGAGGGAGCAGGGAGACATACCCCAAAAGAAGGGGGATGACAGCAAGGAGTGAGAGGGAGGAGAGAGACGTACCCCAAAAGAAGGGGAAAGACAGCAAAGGGTGAGAGGGAGGAGGAAGACATACCCCAAAAGAAGGGGAAAGACAGCAAGGAGTGAGAGGGAGGAGGGAGATATACCCCAAAATGGGGGTCAGAAAGCAAGGAGTAAGAGGGAAGAAGGAGACGTGCCCCAAAAGAGGGAAAAAGACAGCAAGTAGTGAGAGCGAGGAGCGAGACATACCCCAAAAGAAGGGGAAAGATAACATGGAGTGAGAGGGAGGAGGGAGATGTACCCCAAAAGTAGGGGGAAGACAGCAAGGAGTGAGACGGAGGAGGGAGACATACCCCAAAATGGGGGTCAGAAAGCAAGGAATAAGAAGGAGGAGGGTGACGTACCCCAAAAGAAGGGGAAAGACAGCAACGAGTGAGAGGGAGGAGGGAGATGTACCCCAAAAGAGGGGGAATGACAGCAAGGAGTGAGAGAGAGAGAGGAGGAAGACATACCCCCCAAAAAGGGGAAAGACAGCAAGGAGTGAGAGAGGGAGGGAGACAAACCCCAAATGAAGGGGAGAGGAAGAAATGAGAGGGAAGAGGGAGACATACCATAAAAAAAGGAGATGGACAGCAAGGAGTGAGAGCGAGGAGGGAGACATACCCCAAAAGAAGGGAAAAGACATCATGGAGTGAAAGGGAGGAGGGAGATGTACCCCAAAAGAGGTGGAAAGACAGCAAGGAGTGAGAGGGAGGAGGGAGATGTACCCCAAAAGAAGGGGAAAGACAACAAGGAGTGAGAGGGAGGTGGGAGACATACCCCAAAAAAGGGGAAAGAGTGCAAGGAGTGAGAGGTAGGAGGGAGACGTATCCCAAAAGAGGCGGAAAGACTGTAAGTGAGAGGGAGGAGGGAGATATACCCCAAAAGAAGGGGAAAGACTCCAAGGAGTGAGAGGGAGGAGGGGACGTACCCCAATAGAGGCGGAAAGACAGCAAGGAGTGAGAGGGAGGAGAGAGACCAACCCCAAAAGAAGGGGAAAGACAGCAAAGGGTGAGATTGAGGAGGAAGACATACCCCAAAAGAAGGGGAAAGACTGCAAGGAGTGAGAGGGAGGAGGGAGACGTACCCCAAAAAAAGGGGAAAGAAAACAAGGAGTGAGAGGGAGGTGGGAGACATACCCCAAAAAAGGGGAAAGAGTGCAAGGAGTGAGAGGAAGGAGGGAGACGTATCCCAAAAGAGGCGGAAAGACTGTAAGTGAGAGGGAGGAGGGATATATACCCCAAAAGAAGGGGAAAGACTCCAAGGAGTGAGAGGGTGGAGGGAGACACGTACCCCAAAAGAAGGGGAAAGACAGCAAGGAGTGAGAGGGAGGAGAGAGACCTACCCCAAAAGAAGGGGAAAGACAGCAAAGGGTGAGATTGAGGAGGAAGACATACCCCAAAAGAAGGGGAAAGACAGCAAGGAGTGAGAGGGAGGAGGGAGACATACCCCAAAATGGGGGTCAGAAAGCAAGGAAAAAGAGGGAGGAAGGAGAAGTACCCCAAAAGAGGGGGAAAGACAGCAAGGAGTAAGAGGGAGGAGGGAGACGTACCCCAATAGAGGCGGAAAGACAGCAAGGAGTGAGAGGGAGGAGGGAGACACATACCCCAAAAGAAGGGGAAAGACAGCAAGGAGTGAGAGGGAGGAGGGAGACATACCCCAAAATGGGGGTCAGAAAGCAAGGAGTAAGAGGGAGGAAGGAGACGTACCCCAAAAGAGGGGGAAAGACAGCAAGGAGTGAGAGCGAGGAGGGAGACATACCCCAAAAGAAGGGGAAAGACAACATGGAGTGAGAGGGAGGAGGGAGATGTACCCCAAAAGTAGGGGGAAGACAGCAAGGAGTGAGAGGGAGAAGGGAGACATACCCCAAAAGAAGGGGAGAGACAAAAAGGAGTGAGAGGGAGGAGAGAGACATAGTCCAAAATGGGGGTAAAACAGCAAAGAGTGAGAGGGAGGAGGGAGACATACCCCAAAATGGGGGTAAGACAGCAAAGAGTGAAAGGGAAGAGGGAGACATACCCCAAAAGAAGGGGGAAGACAGAAAGGAGTGAGAGGGAGGAGGGAGATGTACCCCCAAAGAAGGGGTAAAACAGGAAGGAGTGAGAGGGAGGAGGGAGACATACCCCAAAACAGGTGTAAGACAGCAAGGAGTGAGAGGGAGGAGAGAGACGTACCCCAAAAGAAGGGGAAAGACACCAAAGAGTGAGAGGGAGGAGGGAGATGTACCCCAAAAGAGGTGAAAAGACAGCAAGGAGTGAGAGGGAGGAGGGAGACATACCCCAAAAGAAGGGGAAAGACTGCAAGGAGTGAGAGTGAGGAGGGAGATGTACCCCAAAAGAAGGGGAAAGACAGCAAGGAGTAAGAGGAAGGAGGGAGATGTACCTCAAAAGAAGGGGTAAAACAGGAAGGAGTGAGAGGGAGGAGGGAGACATACCCCAAAAGAGGGGGAAAGACACCAAGGAGTGAGAGGGAGGAGGGAGACATATCCCAAAAGAGGGGGAAAGACACCAAGGAGTGAGAGGGAGGAGGGAGATTTACCCCAAAAGAGGTGGAAAGACTGTAAGTGAGCGGAGGAGGGAGACGTACCCCAAAAGAAGGGTAAAGAAAACAAGGAGTGAGAGGGAGGAGGGAGATATACCCCAAAAGAAGGGGAAATACTGCAAGGAGTGAGAGGGAGGAGGGAGACGTACCCCAAAAGAGGTGGAAAGACAACAAGGAGCGAGAGGGAGGAGGGAGACGTACCCCAAAAGAGGTGGAAAGACAACAAGGAGCGAGAGGGAGGAGGGAGATGTACCCCAAAAGTAGGGGAAAGACAGCAAGGAGTGAGAGGGAGGAGGGAGATGTACCCGAAAAGAGGTGGAAAGGCAACAAGGAGCGAGAGGGAGGAGGGAGATGTACCCCAAAAGAGGAGGAAAGACAGCAAGGAGTGAGAGGGAGGAGGGAGATGTACCGCAAAAGTAGGGGAAAGACAGCAAAGGGTGAGAGGGAGGAGGAAGACATACCCCAAAAGAAGGGGAAAGACAGCAAGGAGTGAGAGGGAGGAGAGAGACGTACCCCAAAAGAGGTGAAAAGACAGCAAGGAGTGAGAGGGAGGAGGGAGACGTACCCCAAAAGAGGGGGAAAGACTGCAAGAAGTGAAAGGGAGGAGGGAGACGTACTCCAAAAGAGGCGGAAAGACTGTAAGTAAGAGGAGGAGGGAGAAGTACCCCAAAAGAAGGGGAAAGACTACAAGGAGTGAGAGGGAGGAGGGAGACGTACACCAATAGAGGTAGAAAGACAACAAGAAGCGAGAGGGAGGAGGGAGATGTACCGCAAAAGTAGGTAAAAGACAGCAAAAGGGTGAGAGGGAGGAGGAAGACATACCCCAAAAGAAGGGGAAAGACAGCAAGGAGTGAGAGGGAGGAGGGAGACATATCCCAAAAGAGGGGGAAAGACACCAAGGAGTGAGAGGGAGGAGGGAGATTTACCCCAAAAGAGGTGGAAAGACTGTAAGTGAGCGGAGGAGGGAGACGTACCCCAAAAGAAGGGTAAAGAAAACAAGGAGTGAGAGGGAGGAGGGAGATATACCCCAAAAGAAGGGGAAATACTGCAAGGAGTGAGAGGGAGGAGGGAGACGTACCCCAAAAGAGGTGGAAAGACAACAAGGAGCGAGAGGGAGGAGGGAGACGTACCCCAAAAGAGGTGGAAAGACAACAAGGAGCGAGAGGGAGGAGGGAGATGTACCCCAAAAGTAGGGGAAAGACAGCAAGGAGTGAGAGGGAGACGTACCCGAAAAGAGGTGGAAAGGCAACAAGGAGCGAGAGGGAGGAGGGAGATGTACCCCAAAAGAGGAGGAAAGACAGCAAGGAGTGAGAGGGAGGAGGGAGATGTACCGCAAAAGTAGGGGAAAGACAGCAAAGGGTGAGAGGGAGGAGGAAGACATACCCCAAAAGAAGGGGAAAGACAGCAAGGAGTGAGAGGGAGGAGAGAGACGTACCCCAAAAGAGGTGAAAAGACAGCAAGGAGTGAGAGGGAGGAGGGAGACGTACCCCAAAAGAGGGGGAAAGACTGCAAGAAGTGAAAGGGAGGAGGGAGACATACCCCAAAAGAGGCGGAAAGACTGTAAGTAAGAGGAGGAGGGAGAAGTACCCCAAAAGAAGGGGAAAGACTACAAGGAGTGAGAGGGAGGAGGGAGACGTACACCAATAGAGGTAGAAAGACAACAAGAAGCGAGAGGGAGGAGGGAGATGTACCGCAAAAGTAGGTGAAAGACAGCAAAAGGGTGAGAGGGAGGAGGAAGACATACCCCAAAAGAAGGGGAAAGACAGCAAGGAGTGAGAGGGAGGAGGGAGACATACACCACAATGGGGGTCAGAAAGCAAGGAGGAAGAGGGAGGAAGGAGACGTACCCCAAAAGAGGGGGAAAGACAGCAAGGAGTGAGAGGGAAGAGGGAGACATAGCCCCAAAAGAAGGGGTAAAACAGGAAGGAGTGAGAGGGAGGAGGGAGACATACCCCAAACGAAGGGGAAAGACAACAAAGAGTGAGAAGTAGGTGGGAGATATACCCCAAAAGAAGGGGAAAGACTGCAAGAAGTGAGAGGGAGGAGGGAGACATACCCCAAAAGAAGGGGAAAGACATCATGGAGTTAGAGGGAGGAGGGAGATGTACCCCAAAAGTAGGGGAAAGACAGCAAGGAGTGAGAGGGAGGAGGGAGATGTACCCGAAAAGAGGTGGAAAGGCAACAAGGAGCGAGAGGGAGGAGGGAGATGTACCCCAAAAGAGGAGGAAAGACAGCAAGGAGTGAGAGGGAGGAGGGAGATGTACCGCAAAAGTAGGGGAAAGACAGCAAAGGGTGAGAGGGAGGAGGAAGACATACCCCAAAAGAAGGGGAAAGACAGCAAGGAGTGAGAGGGAGGAGAGAGACGTACCCCAAAAGAGGTGAAAAGACAGCAAGGAGTGAGAGGGAGGAGGGAGACGTACCCCAAAAGAGGGGGAAAGACTGCAAGAAGTGAAAGGGAGGAGGGAGACGTACTCCAAAAGAGGCGGAAAGACTGTAAGTAAGAGGAGGAGGGAGAAGTACCCCAAAAGAAGGGGAAAGACTACAAGGAGTGAGAGGGAGGAGGGAGACGTACACCAATAGAGGTAGAAAGACAACAAGAAGCGAGAGGGAGGAGGGAGATGTACCGCAAAAGTAGGTAAAAGACAGCAAAAGGGTGAGAGGGAGGAGGAAGACATACCCCAAAAGAAGGGGAAAGACAGCAAGGAGTGAGAGGGAGGAGGGAGACATATCCCAAAAGAGGGGGAAAGACACCAAGGAGTGAGAGGGAGGAGGGAGATTTACCCCAAAAGAGGTGGAAAGACTGTAAGTGAGCGGAGGAGGGAGACGTACCCCAAAAGAAGGGTAAAGAAAACAAGGAGTGAGAGGGAGGAGGGAGATATACCCCAAAAGAAGGGGAAATACTGCAAGGAGTGAGAGGGAGGAGGGAGACGTACCCCAAAAGAGGTGGAAAGACAACAAGGAGCGAGAGGGAGGAGGGAGACGTACCCCAAAAGAGGTGGAAAGACAACAAGGAGCGAGAGGGAGGAGGGAGATGTACCCCAAAAGTAGGGGAAAGACAGCAAGGAGTGAGAGGGAGACGTACCCGAAAAGAGGTGGAAAGGCAACAAGGAGCGAGAGGGAGGAGGGAGATGTACCCCAAAAGAGGAGGAAAGACAGCAAGGAGTGAGAGGGAGGAGGGAGATGTACCGCAAAAGTAGGGGAAAGACAGCAAAGGGTGAGAGGGAGGAGGAAGACATACCCCAAAAGAAGGGGAAAGACAGCAAGGAGTGAGAGGGAGGAGAGAGACGTACCCCAAAAGAGGTGAAAAGACAGCAAGGAGTGAGAGGGAGGAGGGAGACGTACCCCAAAAGAGGGGGAAAGACTGCAAGAAGTGAAAGGGAGGAGGGAGACATACCCCAAAAGAGGCGGAAAGACTGTAAGTAAGAGGAGGAGGGAGAAGTACCCCAAAAGAAGGGGAAAGACTACAAGGAGTGAGAGGGAGGAGGGAGACGTACACCAATAGAGGTAGAAAGACAACAAGAAGCGAGAGGGAGGAGGGAGATGTACCGCAAAAGTAGGTGAAAGACAGCAAAAGGGTGAGAGGGAGGAGGAAGACATACCCCAAAAGAAGGGGAAAGACAGCAAGGAGTGAGAGGGAGGAGGGAGACATACACCACAATGGGGGTCAGAAAGCAAGGAGGAAGAGGGAGGAAGGAGACGTACCCCAAAAGAGGGGGGAAGGCAGCAAGGAGTGAGAGGGAAGAGGGAGACATAGCCCCAAAAGAAGGGGTAAAACAGGAAGGAGTGAGAGGGAGGAGGGAGACATACCCCAAACGAAGGGGAAAGACAACAAAGAGTGAGAAGTAGGTGGGAGATATACCCCAAAAGAAGGGGAAAGACTGCAAGAAGTGAGAGGGAGGAGGGAGACATACCCCAAAAGAAGGGGAAAGACATCATGGAGTTAGAGGTAGGATGGAGATGTACCCCAAAAGAGGTGGAAAGACAGAAAGGAGTGAGAGGGAGGAGGGAGATGTACCCCCAAAAAATGGGAAAGACAGCAAGAAATGAGAGGGAGCAGGGAGACATACCCCAAAAGAAGGGGGAAGACAGCAAGGAGTAAGAGGGAGGAAGGAGACGTACCCCAAAAGAGGGGGAAAGACAGCAAGGAGTGAGAGGGAAGAGGGAGACGTACCCCAAAAGAGGGGGAAGAAAAAAAGTAGTGGGTGGGAGCTGGGAGATGTACCCCAAAAGAGGTGGAAAGACAGCAAGGAGTGAAAGGGAGGAGGAAGACATACCCACAAAAAAGGGGAAAGACAGCAAGGAGTGAGAGAGGGAGGGAAATGTACCCCAAATGAAGGGGAGAGCAAGAATTGAGAGGGAAGAGGGATACATAGCCCCAAAAGAAGGGGTAAAACAGGAAGGAGTGAGAGGGAGGAGGGAGACATACCCCAAACAAAGGGGAAAGACAACAAAGAGTGAGAAGGAGGTGGGAGATATACCCCAAAAGAAGGGGAAAGACTGCAAGAAGTGAGAGGGAGGAGAGAGATGTACCGCAAAAGTAGGGGAAAGACAGCAAAAGGTGAGATCGAGGAGGGAGACATACCCCAAAAGAAGGGGAAAGACAACATGGAGTTAGAGGGAGGAGGGAGATGTACCCCAAAAGAGGGGGAAAGACAGCAAGGAGTGAGAGAGAGAGGAGGAAGACATACCCCCCAAAAAGGGGAAAGACAGCAAGGAGTGAGAGAGGGAGGGAGACAAACCCCAAATGAAGGGAAAAGACATCATGGAGTGAAAGGGAGGAGGGAGATGTACCCCAAAAGAGGTGGAAAGACAGAAAGGAGTGAGAGGGAGGAGGGAGATGTACCCCAAAAGAATGGGAAAGACAGCAAGAAATGAGAGGGAGCAGGGAGACATACCCCAAAAGAAGGGGGAAGACAGCAAGGAGTGAAAGGGAGGAGAGAGACGTACCCCAAAAGAAGGGGAAAGACAGCAAAGGGTGAGAGGGAGGAGGAAGACATACCCCAAAAGAAGGGGAAAGACAGCAAGGAGTGAGAGGGAGGAGGGAGATATACCCCAAAATGGGGGTCAGAAAGCAAGGAGTAAGAGGGAAGAAGGAGACGTGCCCCAAAAGAGGGGAAAAGACAGCAAGTAGTGAGAGCGAGAAGGGAGACATACCCCAAAAGAAGGGGAAAGACAGCAAGGAGTGAGACGGAGGAGGGAGACATACCCCAAAATGGGGGTCAGAAAGCAAGGAATAAGAAGGAGGAGGGCGACGTACCCCAAAAGAAGGGGAAAGACAGCAAAGAGTGAGAGGGAGGAGGGAGATGTACCCCAAAAGAGGGGGAATGACAGCAAGGAGTGAGAGAGAGAGGAGGAAGACATACCCCCCAAAAAGGGGAAAGACAGCAAGGAGTGAGAGAGGGAGGGAGACAAACCCCAAATGAAGGGGAGAGGAAGAAATGAGAGGGAAGAGGGAGACATACCATAAAAAAAGGAGATGGACAGCAAGGAGTGAGAGCGAGGAGGGAGACATACCCCAAAAGAAGGGAAAAGACATCATGGAGTGAAAGGGAGGAGGGAGATGTACCCCAAAAGAGGTGGAAAGACAGCAAGGAGTAAGAGGGAGGAGGGAGATGTACCCCAAAAGAAGGGGAAAGACAACAAGGAGTGAGAGGGAGGTGGGAGACATACCCCAAAAAAGGGGAAAGAGTGCAAGGAGTGAGAGGTAGGAGGGAGACGTATCCCAAAAGAGGCGGAAAGACTGTAAGTGAGAGGGAGGAGGGAGATATACCCCAAAAGAAGGGGAAAGACTCCAAGGAGTGAGAGGGAGGAGGGGACGTACCCCAATAGAGGCGGAAAGACAGCAAAGGGTGAGATTGAGGAGGAAGACATACCCCAAAAGAAGGGGAAAGACTGCAAGGAGTGAGAGGGAGGAGGGAGACGTACCCCAAAAGAAGGGGAAAGAAAACAAGGAGTGAGAGGGAGGTGGGAGACATACCCCAAAAAAGGGGAAAGAGTGCAAGGAGTGAGAGGGAGGAGGGAGACGTACCCCAAAAGAGGCGGAAAGACTGTAAGTAAGAGGGAGGAGGGAGACGTACCGCAAAAGTAGGTGAAAGACAGCAAAAGGGTGAGAGGGAGGAGGAAGACATACCCCAAAAGAAGGGGAAAGACAGCAAGGAGTGAGAGAGGGAGGGAGACGTACCCCAAATGAAGGGGAGAGCAAGAAGTGAGAGGGAAGAGGGAGACATACCCCAAAAGAAGGGGATGGACAGCAAGGAGTGAGAGAGAGGTGGGAGACATACCCAAAAAGAAGGGGAAAGACAACATGGAGTGAGAGGGAGGAGGAAGACATACCCCAAAAGAAGGGGAAAGACTGCAAGAAGTGAGAGGGAGGAGAGAGATGTACCGCAAAAGTAGGGGAAAGACAGCAAAAGGTGAGATCGAGGAGGGAGACATACCCCAAAAGAAGGGGAAAGACAACATGGAGTTAGAGGTAGGAGGGAGATGTACCCCAAAAGAGGTGGAAAGACAGAAAGGAGTGAGAGGGAGGAGGGAGATGTACCCCAAAAGAATGGGAAAGACAGCAAGAAAAGAGAGGGAGCAGGGAGACATACCCCAAAAGAAGGGGGAAGACAGCAAGGAGTGAGAGGGAGGAGAGAGACGTACCCCAAAAGAAGGGGAAAGACAGCAAAGGGTGAGAGGGAGGAGGAAGACATACCCCAAAAGAAGGGGAAAGACAGCAAGGAGTGAGAGGGAGGAGGGAGATATACCCCAAAATGGGGGTCAGAAAGCAAGGAGTAAGAGGGAAGAAGGAGACGTGCCCAAAAGAGGGGAAAAGACAGCAAGGAGTGAGAGCGAGGAGGGAGACATACACCCAAAAGAAGGGGAAAGACAACATGGAGTGCGAGGGAGGAGGGAGATGTACCCCAAAAGTAGGGGGAAGACAGCAAGGAGTGAGACGGAGGAGGGAGACATACCCCAAAATGGGGGTCAGAAAGCAAGGAATAAGAAGGAGGAGGGCGACGTACCCCAAAAGAAGGGGAATGACAGCAAGGAGTGAGAGGGAGGAGGGAGATGTACCCCAAAAGAGGGGGAATGACAGCAAGGAGTGAGAGAGAGAGGAGGGAGACAAACCCCAAATGAAGGGGAGAGGAAGAAATGAGAGGGAAGAGGGAGACATACCATAAAAAAAGGAGATGGACAGCAAGGAGTGAGAGCGAGGAGGGAGACATACCCCAAAAGAAGGGAAAAGACATCATGGAGTGAAAGGGAGGAGGGAGATGTACCCCAAAAGAGGTGGAAAGACAGCAAGGAGTGAGAGGGAGGAGATAGGGCCAACCCCAAAAGAAGGGGAAAGACAGCAAAGGGTGAGATTGAGGAGGAAGACATACCCCAAAAAAAGGGGAAAGACTGCAAGGAGCGAGAGGGAGGAGAGAGACCAACCCCAAAAGAAGGGGAAAGACAGCAAAGGGTGAGATTGAGGAGGAAGACATACCCCAAAAGAAGGGGAAAGACTGCAAGGAGTGAGAGGGAGGAGGGAGACGTACCCCAAAAGAAGGGGAAAGACTGTAAGTGAGAGGGAGGAGGGAGATATACCCCAAAAGAAGGGGAAAGACTCCAAGGAGTGAGATTGAGGAGGAAGACATACCCCAAAAGAAGGGGAAAGACTGCAAGGAGTGAGAGGGAGGAGGGAGACGTACCCCAAAAGAAGGGGAAAGACTGTAAGTGAGAGGGAGGAGGGAGATATACCCCAAAAGAAGGGGAAAGACTCCAAGGAGTGAGAGGGTGGAGGGAGACTTGTACCCCAAAAGAAGGGGAAAGACAGCAAGAAGTGAGAGGGAGGAGAGAGACCTACCCCAAAAGAAGGGGAAAGACAGCAAAGGGTGAGATTGAGGAGGAAGACATACCCCAAAAGAAGGGGAAAGACTGCAAGGAGTGAGAGGGAGGAGGGAGACGTACCCCAATAGAGGCGGAAAGACAGCAAGGAGTGAGAGGGAGGAGGGAGACGACGACAAGTTGCAGTACGACAACTATATAGGTGATATGGGCTCTCTGTATTATCACATATATAGTTGTGAGCATGCGAGCTGTTGATCACGCTTGCGGTCTCGCAAAGCGAGCCGCGGCCCTCGCTTTGCGGGGGCCTCAGTCGCTGGCATGGAGCGCCGAAGGCGCTCCTTGCCAGCAACTGCGACCCTCGCAAACTTTACGTTGCAACGCAAACAGCATACGAGACACGTTAACAGCCATTACGACCTCGCAAAAATCGGCTGCAACCCGCAGACATCAAATACTGAAAAACACAATAAATACACACAACACATACATAAAAAGCTTACCTACAGCAGGAGGAACCACCCAGGACCTCAAAAAAGCAACTTACACCTTCATTTCACTCAAAATAAGAGTTTAGACACTCGAAAATTCTCTAAGCGAGAGAAAAAATGGCCGCCGAACAAAACGAAAACGAGGCTACAGCACTCTAAACACGCAAAACACCACAAGAAACTCGCAAAACACCACAAAAGACCTACGGATATTCCGCTACAGACGCATAACACAGATAACCCGCCATTTTAGAACAATGCGTAAGTACACGACTACGCTAACGGTTTCGTCTCGCGCACGCACAGTATTACACTGCACACATTCATCACGCTTACACAACAGCTCCACACCACTAATGCTGCAGCAACATCAAAACAGATTGCCAGCTCTTCAACACAATGCTTCAAAATAGGTAAAGTATATTAATTTATTAATCTATTATTTATTTCATTATTACACACCAAACAGCATTAGCTCACTTACAATTTTATTGCCGTCATTTTTTGACGGGTAATTCGCTAGTATTATTATATGGGCTAGCGAATTGCCCGTCAAAAAATTACGGCAATAAAACTGTAAGCCAGGTAATGCTGTTTGCCACATTATGTAAGGCATTTGGTCCTTTCAGCGCTCATCGTGAGGCTCGCAATGGTGTACTTTTGGTTCTGTGAGCACCCTGTGTGTTCATTGTGACCCCCGCACTGAGCGCCTTCAGCACTCATTGCGAGGCTTGCAATGAGTGCCTTTGGCGCTCATTGCGTGGCTTGCAATGAGTGCTGAAGGCGCTCATTGTAAGCTTTGGCTCTCGTATTTTTACTTATATATATTTTTTAATAATAATGAATTAATTAATGAAATAAGAAATACATATACTTTACCTATTTGTAATTAATATATACATCAATGAATATCCTGAAGAGCTAACAATCTATTTTGATTTCCCTGCAGCATACAATGTACATTTGGACTGTTGGTGACCTGAGGTGTAAGTGTCAGCAATGTGGCAAGTGTGTAGTGTAAATAGGCTGCGTGCGCGAGGGCAAACCGTTTGTTTAGTTGTATAAAGCGGTATTTTAGAATCGGAATATTATTAGTTTCAAGTTAGTGTTGTAAAATGGCGGCACTTGCGTATGTGTTAGTGTACTTTGTAATAGTGTATTTTGTACCTCGTACGTTCCTGGGTAAAAGTCTTAATTGTTCGGAGGTGTTTTGCGTGGTTATGGGTCGTGTAGCCTAGTTTTTGTTTTTTTCGGCAGACATTTTTTTCTCGTTTAGGCGATTTTCGAGTGCCGGAACTCTGTAAATTTGACTTAAATTTGCGTGCAACCTCACTCCCCCGTGCTGTGTGTGATGGTTTTTCTATGGGGGGGGGTTGTGTTTTTCGATGTGCGCGGTTCGGCCGTTAACTTTTTTTTTTCTTTCTCAAAGTCCTGCTTTCCTTTTCAAAGTTGTGTAATTGAGATTTCTGTTCATCTGTAGTCCCGCGGGTATTAGGGGCTTAAATTGAGGCTTAAATTGTGTAGGGTCGTACGGCGCTCATCTCTACCAGCGCTCCTTGCCTGCAGTTTTAACGTTGTGTTAACAACGTTTTTTGGCAAGCCTGCGCTGCTGAGATCTATATATGTGATTATATGGTGCCCCTGTATTATATTATTGAATATTATTATATGGGCTTCCTGTATTATATTATTGTATATTATTATATGGGCTTCCTGTATTATATTATTGTATATTATTATATGGGCTTCCTGTATTATATTATATAAGTATATTGTATGGGGTGCCCTCTTAGTATATCCCATGAGGTGCAGTACTCGCAGTGCACAGCAGGCGGCAGTAGATCCCCCAGGTCCCTATACCCACAGTAGGCAGGGCTCTCTGTGTCTCTCCGGCTCTTGTACTTGTGCTCCGGGCCGGTCCTGCTGCTGCTGCTCTCCGCTCCTCTCTCCGGACTCTGCCGGCTTTCCCTCCTTCATCCTCCCAGGGACTGTAGCTCCATGTGCGGAGGGACCAGGAGCAGGTAAGAGAGGGGCTCACACCCCCGGGGGCTCTGCCCGTGCCTCCCACACACCTGTAGGGTCACACACACGGCTCGGGTCACACACACGGCTCGGGTCACACACACTGCTCGGGTCACACACACACTGCTCGGGTCACACGCACTTTCCGTGGATCCCGCTGTACTTTATAGGAATCTCAGGTCCTTGTTACATTCTCAAGATATCCCCCTCCATAGTTTTGTTCCCCCCCCCCCATAGTATTGTTACCCCTTCCCCCCCCCCCCCCACCCCATAGTATTGTTACCCCTTTCCCCAGGGGAGAAACGTATCAGTAGGACCCCTCCAGGCATCTTATTGCCCCTCCTTATAATCCTACAGGAACCCCCCACCCAGTGGTCTTATTCCCCCCATCCCCCCCAGGGGACTTATTTGTCTCACTACTATCATTACAGGATCTTAGCTGCCCAAATACAGAGACCACCTCCCCCCATGTCATTAGAATGCCCTCCCCCCCCTTATCACTGTGCCGGGGTGCCTCCCCCCCTTACCACTGTGCCGGGGTGCCCCCCCCCCTTATCACTGTCCTGGGGTGCCCCCCCCTTATCACTGTCCTGGGGTGCCCCCCCCCCTTATCACTGTCCTGGGGTGCCCCCCCCCCCCTTATCACTGCGCCGGGGTTCCCCCCCCCTTATCACTGCGCCGGGGTGCCCCCCCCCATCACTGCGCCGGGGTGCCCCCCCCCCCCCCATCACTGCGCCGGGGTGCCCTCCCCCCCATCACTGCGCCGGGGTGCCCTCCCCCCCCATCACTGCGCCGGGGTGCCCTCCCCCCCCCCATCACTGCGCCGGGGTGCCCTCCCCCCCCCCATCACTGCGCCGGGGTGCCCTCCCCCCCCATCACTGCGCCGGGGTGCCCTCCCCCCCCCATCACTGCGCCGGGGTGCCCTCCCCCCCCATCACTGCGCCGGGGTGCCCTCCCCCCCCCCCCCATCACTGCGCCGGGGTGCCCTCCCCCCCCCCCCATCACTGCGCCGGGGTGCCCCCCCCCCCCCCCATCACTGCGCCGGGGTGCCCTCCCCCCCCCCCCATCACTGCGCCGGGGTGCCCTCCCCCCCCCCCCCATCACTGCGCCGGGGTGCCCTCCCCCCCCCCCATCACTGCGCCGGGGTGACCTCCCCTCCCCATCACTGCGCCGGGGTGACCTCCCCCCCCCCCCCATCACTGCGCCGGGGTGCCCTCCCCCCCCCCCCCATCACTGCGCCGGGGTGCCCTCCCCCCCCCCATCACTGCGCCGGGGTGCCCTCCCCCCCCCCCATCACTGCGCCGGGGTGCCCTCCCCCCCCCCCCCCCCCATCACTGCGCCGGGGTGCCCCCCCCCCCCCCCCCCCCATCACTGCGCCGGGGTGTACCCTCCACCCCCCCCCCCATCACTGCGCCGGGGTGCCCTCCCCCCCCCCCCCCCATCACTGCGCCGGGGTGCCCTCCCCCCCATCACTGCGCCGGGGTGCCCTCCCCCCCATCACTGCGCCGGGGTGCCCTCCCCCCCCATCACTGCGCCGGGGTGCCCTCCTCCCCCTATTCCTGGGATCTGTCCCCCATTATGAAGCAATCTCCCACTTCTCCCTGTATGGGGTCTCTTTACACAGGACACACCTTCATGACAGGTGTCCCCTGTACCCAGTATGCTATGCTGCTTCAGTATGAAGTGCGCGGCATGTTGTCTCTGTGTATATATGGCACCTCTATATTAGACAGATGCTGTAATGATCAGTACTAAGTATCACTCTGCGTGTCATTATCTTCTATAGCCTTCATAGCATTATTAGATGGTCAGTGTGAGAGTTAACATTGATACCCCTGGGGTAGAATATCCGTGTCCAGTGGGGGCATTAAAGGCACAGTGCAGGCCCTTCTAGGTGTGTTTTATACACAATTTATTTGCATTTAAACTAAATCAAGACTTGGAAGAGGGACTTGTCTGCTCACCTTGGTGAGATGCACATCTGTGTTTGCTCAGCTGGGTGTACATGTGATGGTGATAAAATGCAAGCTTGTTAATGTACAATTGATTATTTTCATGGAAAGCAGAATAAATAATCCCACCCTATATTTATATTATTTATTATTGTCTTACATATTCCAAAGCGCTATACCAGTGTGTGTGTGTATATATATATAAGTTAAATCTTTGCCTAATAACAATTTAAATAATTTTATCAACTGAATATTCACAATTATTTGTATTTTCTTCCATTCTCTAATATTGAAGTTTGTAGTATTTTAGCTGCCAGTTAGACTTTCTGTTCCTCCGCCATTGCCCTTGCTTTTATCTTTGTACTATAATGTCTTTATTCCCTGGGGGGTCTGTACATGCATACAAAGGTAATTGTCAGGAGATATTTAATTACCCCTGGTCTCAAGTGGATGCTTATCTTAAGTAGTAACCGTTTGCAGGCTCAGTGAGGGGTTGTGTGCACTTGCAGAAGGAGACAATACATGTAATGCTTATATACTTTCTTCACTGCAATAATACATTTCAGGTTTATTTGCCTTTGAGGTTAGACTGATGGTTGCAGCAAACAGAGTGTGTCGCTATTTGAATGCGCTTGTTTTTTATTTTCAATTGAAAAACCTGCAAGTTTAGGAAGCCGCGCACGGCCAATTAGGACAACAACGCCCTGTTTATAGCTCCTTAAAGGGGTATATATTACTCCTAGGTATATATTACTCCTGGGTATCTATTTACTTTAATGTACTTTTTTTAGAGGCGTATACGCTCTGTTTCTATTGCCTAAAATCAAACAAATAGTCCCTTTATGGGTCTGCTCACTTCAGCATATGCAGACACAGACGCTGTAGGGCTGGATGTGCGCTGTAGTGTCCTAGCCTATCAGCCACCACGTCTCAGCAGTACGTTGCAGAGGTGGTCACTGATTGGCTAGTATGAGTCACAGCGGAGCTTCTCTGTATTTCCGGGGTGCCCCCCCCCACCCCTTATCACTGCGCCGGGGTGCCCCCCCCCCCCCCGGTCATGGACTTGGGGGGTACTTTGTGTTCCAGTTCGTCAGGTTGGGTATTTACATTGTATTTATTTTATCTACAACCTACCCACAGAGGAGCGGGAAATGTGGGGGCCGCCCCCGGAGTGTGATAAGGAAGGATACAGTGTTATAAGGGGGGGTCAAGGATTGGTGTGGGAGGGGGGAGAGATGGGGGGCAGCACACAGCTAGGAAATAGAGCCCAGTGTATATAGAGTAATAAGAGGAGTTATAGGTGGTGGTATATGTAGTAATGGGGGGCATATAGAGAGACTATATGGACACATTTAAAGGGAGGTGGAAGGTTCCTGGATGGTACTAGGCATATAATATCCCTGGGTATCTACTTCCTTTTATATACCCAGTAAGATCCAGGAACCGTCCATATCCCTTTAAATGTCTCCATATTGTCTCTCTATATATCCTTTAAGGAGCTATAAAGATGAGTTATATGGACATATTATGAATTAGAAGGTTTATTAGAGGTGGTTTGGTGTCCAGTGTATTTTTATGGAGGGGATTACATTACTGGTTATATGGAGGGGTTAGATACCACCTTGCCCCCCCTCCCATTACCACCTGTCACACCTGATGCCTGCTCCCCCCCCCCCCCCCCCCCTCGCCCTTTCATGTTTATCCCTGGTGCAGACGCCATATAATTATCTGCCGCTCCCCGCCGTGCACATCAAGCACTCCCAGACTTGGTGTTATCAGTCCCTGCGCCTCCTGCCTGGCAGCGCCTCACCACTTCCCCTCCATGGGTTGCGGGCTCTGCACTTCCCTTACACACTTCTGCATTGCCTCCCAATGTGGGCAGGTGAAAGGGCGCGCTCTAATAAACTGCAACATCTGGATATAACTTCTCCTCCAAAGTAATGGTTTGGACGAAGCTGTAGACATGGCCGTTTTATTGCTGTTTTTGTGCATGCACAAGCCGAGCAACCAGGCACATACATCTGCCATTTTTACTGAATGCTATTGGCTGGGAAGCTGTACTGTACGCGCGTCCTTATGTCACGCAAATCATTATTCTCTTATCTTTACAATCTGCTGCTGCATTATGGGACTATGGGTCACATCTGGGGCTGCAAAGTGAGAGAAATCTGCCCAGGAGGCTGCACCCGGTGACCCCACAACTTAAATAATATAAGACTAAAAGCGGATTGTGTTTAATCCGTAAGAACCTCTCTAGCTTTGTGGTGGTGTTAGGATCAGAAAAGCTGTGAGGATTATTGTAGTTATCTCTAAAAAGAAATAAAAAAAAAATATATATATATATGTATATATATCACTATAAATGAAATGTGTCCAATAAAAAGGGCTCACTATATACTACAAGTCTCACAGCCGCCCCACTCCTATACACGGTCCAGTCACATTATTATCACCGTAATACCCGCCATGTGCATCACGGACAGCAGCTAGATCGCGTGATAGTGAGTCAAATGTAAGCGGTATTCGCAATGGCGCCGTTTGCCCAGTCACGGTACACATTAACCACAGCAGCACGCAAATAGCTCACAAACTGCGCTGTTTGAGTAATAATGCCCCCTTCACAGTATTATCCCCTTTTCAATGTCGGATAAATCGCAAGTTTTACCCATGACCGCGATGATTGATACGTTTGCAGATGCCTATATGTCACCTTATACACACACCAAGACACACTAAAACTTGTGCTTCTGGCTCATAAATATATTTCCAAAGTACAATGTATCTCTATGAAGGATTCCTTTCCAGGTTCCAGCTTGTCTGGCTGGCACCTAAACAATCCTCCTTGCTCCTAAGTGTTAGATACCCCTGTGTATATATATATATATATGTGTGTGTGTATATATATATATATATATATATATATATATATATATCCCTCTGGCAGGGTCAGACAGGACGCCGTCTCTGTCCCTGTGGTGTTTAGGCCTGTACCTTGGCCCTGAACTCCCCCCCCCCCCCCCCCGGCAGGGTCAGACAGGACGCTGCGTCTCTGTCCCTTGGGTGTTTAGGCCTGTGCCTTGGCCCTGACCCCCGTCCCCCCCTGTGGCAGGGTCAGACAGGATGCCGTCTCTGTGTGCGCACCCTCCCTCCCCCATACCTGCCAAACCTGTCTGTCTGGATGAGAGTGCTCACCTGTCTCTCAGACACCCTAGAGATCTCTGTGTCTGCTTTGTATAATCCCATATAGGCCGCAGACCGACAATAAGGCGGGTGAGACAGGGGGCGAGAGACAGGAGCCGGGGGACAGGGGGCGATGAGACAGGAGCCGGGGGACAGGGGGCGATGAGACAGGAGCCGGGGGACAGGGGGCGATGAGACAGGAGCCGGGGGACAGGGGGCGATGAGACAGGAGCCGGGGGCGATGAGACAGGAGCCGGGGGGTCAGGGGGCGAGAGACTTGAGCCGGGGGACAGGAGCTAGGGATATGCATTAAATGTCCAACAACACAAGTAATTAATGATAAATTAAGTTCATATTCAATTATTTTAAAAAGTATCATCCAATATTAAACACACTCAAAGATCAGACTCAGCTGCTGCGGGTATCCACAGGATGAGGCAACTTGTTATAACTTTGTGCCTGAAAATTTAGCACTGCCTGCTAGACAAACACAATGGGGGCAGCTCATGTATCATTGTTTATCTTTTATTAGCCAATTGGATTGGATTCGATTCAAAACCCTTTATACTTGTCTCCTAGGCAAACCTCACAACTACCCTTAATGACCTGATAGGGGTGGAGACAATAATCTTAACTGGAGACTGATATTATAATCTTTCAAAGTGAATTTAATAGTTAATATTGTTATTATAAAGCATAAATATTATTTTTTTTTAATGGTCAATGCATAATTAAAATAGCGAGCACATTTTGTAAGATTATTGTAGTTTAGGAGAAACGTCCCATGTTTGTGAAGCTTGTAACAAACCACCAACATTAGCAGCTGTGTAAGTCACGAGCATAAAAGCATTTTTATGGAAAATCTTACATTTAGCAGGCAATGCTTTTGTCATCTTGGACTGCTAGTCTGTCTGTAGCTTAAGGGTTATCCCACTGGGTCTTACTCTTTTATTTAATTCTGTTACATGTGGCAGTTATTTTCTTTAAACCGTGTAAAAATGTTTTATGTTACAAAGAACTTGCCTTTATAAGAGCATACTATAAATATGACACCATAGCCCTCCTGTCATACTTATAGAAGGTAGTAGATATATGGAATAACCTTCCAGTGGAACTAGTAGGCACAATACAGTAAAGCCATTCAAGTGTGAATATACATAATGATCCAGCTGTGACAACTTTCAAGTAGTAAAGATCATGCTTTCTGATCCACCTCCCCAAAAATGTTTTGTTAATGAGATCATTGCTATTAATTACTGATTAAACAACATGGCATCGGTCCCATTGGCTTGAGCGCACTTGCCTGCAGAGGCTTGGGATGCTCAGCGTGCCGTCATCTGGGTCTGAGCATGCCAAGGCTTCTGCGTTCATGACCCAGGGGCTAATCAGTAATTAATGGCAATGATATCATATGAAGATATGCATCTGTGTGGGTAGATCAGAAAGGCTAAAAATGTTTTGCAATTTGTTTAATTAATATTCAGTATTTTGTTATTACTATTTTATTTTTAATTATTTTTGGAACCTCTTCTATGTTGTCTTAAACTTACATTGAAATTTTCTGGTTTTGCCTCATCTTGAGGGTAGATTTTCTCTACCACCATAGTGATGAATGCAGCTGTGGTAAGTGCTAGTATACTCTGCCAACAATGCTCTCTCTCTCTCTTTAAATGTATATTTGTTTTTAATGGTAATTAATGTTAATATTAATTAACAAATAAATATTATTATTAATATTCTTTATTTGTAACGCTCCGGCATGTTCAGTAGTGCTGAATAGGCTTAACATGAAAAGTGCTTACGCCGGCCCTTTAATAGACATTATTACAAGTGGATATATGGGGCATGAATAACTTGTATTAAGAGAGTTATAGGAGGGTGTATATAGTCTTGTAAAGTGGGAGGTAGTAATGCCATGTTATAGGTCCACGGTAACGCCACACCTGGAGTATTATGTCTAGTAATCTGACACATAGACCTGAATGGAGGGCGGATAAGAGGATCAGTGCAGAGGACAAAGACTATTCTCAATGAAAACATTAATAGAGCATGCCAAGAAACCCTAAGCATCAAGCATGCCCATCTGGAAAGATCAGTATAATAACACATAATTCTCTCTGATATAATTTATATTATTATTATTTATTTATTTATTATTATTATTATTATTTTTTTAAATGTATTATCCACCTGGGCATGATCTTTTCACCCCCCAGTGTGAGAGATAATTAATCATGTGAGATAAAGTAATTAGTAGAGTGTTTGGATTCCCTGGTAGTCCAGTGGTTAGGATTCTCTGCTTTCATCGCTGCAACCTGGGTTCAATTACAGTCAGGGAATTAAGAGGTCACACCACCCTGAAGCCAAGCAGGGCTGGGCCTGGTCAGGGATCTTGCGTGTTTGGCTAGCACAATACTTGTGCGCGACCTGCAATCGTGCTCCCTACCGCGTTATGCACGCGCACGTCTGAGTGACATCTAGTGGGCAAAAAACTAAGTAGGACTGTATGTATGTACCTCCATGTATCTCTGGGTGTAGGGGTAGGAGATCATAATAAGGGAGCTGGGGGGTGGTAGAAGATCATATTAGGGGGGTTGGAGGGGGAGGTAGGGGATAATAATGGGGGAGCTGGGGGGTGGAGGGAGAGGTAGGAGATCATATTGGGGGTGGTAGGAGATCATATTGGGGGAGCTGGGGGTGGTAGGAGATCATAATGGGGGTGGAGTGGGTGGTAGGAGATCATATTGGGGGAGCTGGGGGTGGAGGGAGAGGTAGGAGATCATAATGGGGGTGGAGTGGGTGGTAGGAGATCATAATGGGGGTGCTGGGGGTGGAGTGAGTGGTAGGAGATCATATTGGGGGGGTAAGAGATCATAATGGGGAAGGGGTGGATTTGGCGGTCATTATGATCTCCTACCCACACCCCAGCTCCCCATTATGATCTCCTGCCCCACACCCCAGCTCCCCATTATGATCTCCTGCCCCCACACCCATAGATACATGTAGGTACATACATACAGTCCTACTTACTTTTTGTCCATCAGATGTCACTTTAGAGATGCGCGCGTGCATAACGCAGTAGGGCGCACGATCACAGGGCACGCACACGTCTTGCGCTAGCCAAACATGCAAGATTCCTGGTCAGTACTTCAAGGGAGATCACTTAGGAACACCAGGAGCTGTATGCTGTGGCCCACTGGAGAAGGAACTGGCAACCCACTCCAGTATCTCTGCAAAGAAAACCAAGTGGATCAGCATGACTATGGATTATAAAGATGTGCCTAATGTGTTATGGTCCATGAGGTCACAGAGAGTCGTAAACGACTGAATGACGCAAAAAAAGATAGAGAGGCAGAATCTTTTTATGTCCTTTATTCTTACAATACCAAACTTTCAAGTTCAATTATCTATCACTTCCACTAAAAATTATTTACAGTTGTGAGAGCAGGGTGTTTTCTTTATCTGTCTGTAGTAAATCCCCCCCCCCCAGCCCTGAGCTGTGATTAGAGGATTACCCTGTAAAGCCCTGTGTCTAATGTAAGTGTTTACTTTACAAGCTTGTTTGTACAAATCCGTCCTCAGGCAGATTCCTGCAGTGCACTGAAGTGTCCAAACCATCCTAAATGTCTGCAGAGGGACAGTCCCCAAACAAGTGGGGGGGTGGGGTTGGTACTGCTACTCATATAGTTTTATGTCATCTACCCCCGCCACTGTTAGGTGACACAGCCCGACATGTGACTGAAACTCATACAGGGACTATTAATCACCGGACATGTCTGTGGCTGGGCAAATAACTTAAAGGGACACCGCATCTGTATTTACACACACAAATACATATATTTGTAATGAGTTCAGCGGAAGTGTTAGATAATAAAGCTGGAAAGTTGGGTATTTTAAAGGACGACTGGAAAATTTAATTAACTTGGTAAGTAACAAACTGACATTATGGCTGGGTGGACAAAAAAAGCTTTTTTTTAAAGAGAGAATTAGATAGAGGATTCCATCTTATCTTTGTTGCATCACTTCCTGGGAGCTTGTTCACGAGGGATGTGTTTTTTTTTATTTATTAATGGATTGGTGGGAACCGGGCGAGAACAGAAGTATATTGTTAGATAATTGGATCTGATTGATTTTTATTATAGACCCAGAAGCAGGCAACTTGCGATAATAGACATAAATACCCCTCTCACACCATTTCCAACAAAATGCCATGGATGCCTCCAGGGTCCAGCAGAGGCATTAACATTAATTTACCTCAAATTAAAAGTAGTTTAATTACCTTTTCCTTTCTCAATTTTGCTCTTAGTTTGTAGACCTATATATGTTTTCCTTTGTAGTTGGCCTTTTAGCTTTAACTATATAAGATCTCTCTCTGTCTCCTTATCAAGGGCCGTTGGTTAACTCACAGTGGGGTTGATGCTGCAGATGAGCATGCCCAGTTTGTATAATGACTACTAAACGTCTACTTTGTCACTATTTCATGTATTCACCTGGGAATGCTTGGATAAATACAGCAAATATTTTAGCTTTTAGGGCAGCACATTTTATGGGGCAACCGCTAGAATAATGTGTATGAATGTGTGTATATATTTGTATGTATGTATGTGTGTGTGTGTGTGTATGTATGTGTGTGTGTGTGTGTGACTAGTTTGTTGGGGAAGTTCTTTGTTCCTTTAGCCGATGAGTAAACCTAAACGCCTGATCACACTGAGTAACCAAACTCGGGGTGTCTGTGACCTTCTGATGTCTGCAATGTGTATCAGCCTCCCCTCACACCCAGTATAACTATTATATCGGTGTATGGGGCCACTGCATGACGGGAAAATATGTTTGAAAACTTTAAGTCTGGCTTTGTGTGATTAGACTGGGAAGGATTGAGGAAGAATGGTCAGGCTGGTCTGGGACAACCTTCTGAATGATGTACCCCTAATCACGGGTGGAGAGAGGTTGTTCTTGGAGGCTCTGTCATATTGCTTTTGGATGAGAGGGGTGCTCTGTCATACTGCTTTTGGATGGAAGGGGGCTCTGTCATATTGCTTTTGGATGAGAGGGGTGCTCTGTCATACTGCTTTTGGATGGGAGGGGGGCTCTGTCATATTGCTTTGGATGGAAGTGGGGGCTCTGCCACAGTGCTTTGGATGGGAGAGGGGGGCTCTGCCACAGTGCTTTTGATGGGAGAGGGGGGCTCTGCCACAGTGCTTTTGATGGGAGAGGGGGGCTCTGCCACAGTGCTTTGGATGGGAGAGGGGGGCTCTGCCACAGTGCTTTGGATGGGAGAGGGGGGCTCTGCCACAGTGCTTTGGATGGGAGAGGGGGGCTCTGCCACAGTGCTTTGGATGGGAGAGGGGGGCTCTGCCACAGTGCTTTGGATGGGAGAGGGGGGCTCTGCCACAGTGCTTTGGATGGGAGAGGGGGGCTCTGCCACAGTGCTTTGGATGGGAGAGGGGGGCTCTGCCACAGTGCTTTGGATGGGAGAGAGGGGCTCTGCCACAGTGCTTTGGATGGGAGAGGGGGGCTCTGCCACAGTGCTTTGGATGGGAGAGGGGGGCTCTGCCACAGTGCTTTGGATGGGAGAGGGGGGCTCTGCCACAGTGCTTTGGATGGGAGATGGGGGCTCTGCCACAGTGCTTTGGATGGGAGATGGGGGCTCTGCCACAGTGCTTTGGATGGGAGATGGGGGCTCTGCCACAGTGCTTTGGATGGGAGATGGGGGCTCTGCCACAGTGCTTTGGATGGGAGAGGGGGGCTCTGTCACTGTGCTTTGGATGGGAGAGGTGGTCTCTGCCACAGTGCTTTGGATGGGAGAGGTGGTCTCTGCCACAGTGCTTTGGATGGGAGAGGTGGTCTCTGCCACAGTGCTTTGGATGGGAGAGGTGGTCTCTGCCACAGTGCTTTGGATGGGAGATGGGGGCTCTGCCACAGTGCTTTGGATGGGAGAGGGGGGCTCTGCCACAGTGCTTTGGATGGGAGAGGGGGGCTCTGCCACAGTGCTTTGAATGGGAGAGGGGGGCTCTTCCACAGTGCTTTGAATGGGAGAGAGGGGCTCTTCCACAGTGCTTTGGATAAGAGAGGGGGGCTCTGTCACTGTGCTTTGGCTGGGGGGTCTCTGTCACTGTGCTTTGGATAAGAGAGGGGGGCTCTGTCACTGTGCTTTGGATAAGAGAGGGGGGCTCTGTCACTGTGCTTTGGATAAGAGAGGGGGGCTCTGTCACTGTGCTTTGGCTGGGGGGTCTCTGTCACTGTGCTTTGGATAAGAGAGGGGGGCTCTGGCACTGTGCTTTGGATAAGAGAGGGGGGCTCTGTCACTGTGCTTTGGATAAGAGAGGGGGGCTCTGTCACTGTGCTTTGGATAAGAGAGGGGGGCTCTGTCACTGTGCTTTGGATAAGAGAGGGGGGCTCTGTCACTGTGCTTTGGCTGGGGGGTCTCTGTCACTGTGCTTTGGATAAGAGAGGGGGGCTCTGTCACTGTGCTTTGGATGGAAGGGGGGGCTCTGTCACTGTGCTTTGGATTTCATAGTATGTTGATGGGGGGGGGGGGGGGTAGTGTCTCACTATTTCGATGTTCCAGTTACTTTCACGCTCTGAAAATACTTTTTGTTCAATGGAGACCTTATCAGAGCCCCTGGGACAAAGAGAGGCTTTCAGGGCCCGAGCTGGCACAAGCTCTAAGGCATGAGGGTGGGAGGGGGAGGTCAGGGCTGTGCCAAGTGGGATGACTGCCTCTGTGTGTGGGAACTCCAGCCCCTCACTTAATGTACCTACAAGCCCCAGATATTAGGGGCACCAGTGCCAGTCCTGCCATAGACACCACATGCATGGCACAAGCAGTAAACATTACATGAATGGTTGTATGAAGCAACTGGATGAACTCATTCATCGAAATGTACGTTTTATAATATATAAGAAACAAAAAGCCCATCTAGCTTGCCCATTCTGTCTACCTAAACAATGGCATAATTAAGATTTAGAGATAGCCTTATGCTAATCCAGTTACAGTGGTTATAAAAAGTCTACACACCCCTGTTAAAATGTCAGGTTTCTGTGCTGTAAAAAAAATGAGACAAAGATAAAATCATTTTAGAACTTTTTCCACCTTTAATGTGACCTATAAACTGTACAACTCAATTGAAAAACAAACTGAAATCTTTTAGGTAGAGGGAAGAAAAAATATAAAAATAAAATAATATGGTTGCATAAGTATGCACACCCTTAAACTAATACTTTGTTGAAGCACCTTTTGATTTTATTACAGCACTCAGTCTTTTTGGGTATGAGTCTATCAGCATGTCACATTTTGACTTGGCAAGATTTGCCCACTCTTCTTTGCAAAAACACTCCAAATCTGTCAGATTGCGAGGGCATCTCCTGTGCACAGCCCTCTTCAGATCACCCCACAGATTTTCAATCAGATTCAGGTCTGGGCTCTGGCTGGGCCATTCCAAAACTTTAATATTCTCCTGGTGAAGCCATTCCTTTGTTGATTTGGATGTATGCTTTGGGTCATTGTCATGCTGAAAGATGAAGTTCCTTTTCATGTTCAGCTTTCTAGCAGAAGCCTGAAGGTTTTGTCCCAATATTGACTGGTATTTGGAAATTTTCATAATTCCCTCTATCTTAACTAAGGCCCCAGTTCCAGCTGAAGAAAAACAGCCCCAAAGCATGTTGCTGCCACCACCATGCTTCACTGTGGGTATGGTGTTCTTTTGGTGACGTGCAGTGTTGTTTTTGCACCAAACATATCTTTTGGAATTATGGCCAAAAAGTTCAACCTTGGTTTCATCAGACCATAACACCTTTTCCCACATGCTTTGGGGAGACTTCAGATGGGTTTTTGCAAAATGTAGCCTGGCTTGGATGTTTTTCTTCATAAGAAAAGGCTTTCGTCTTGCCACTCTACCCCATAGCCCAGACATATGAGGAATACGGGAGATTGTTGTCACATGTACCACACAGCCAGTACTAGCCAGATATTCCTGCAGCTCCTTTAATGTTGCTGTAGGCCTCTTGGTAGCCTCCCAGACCAGTTTTCTTCTTGTCTTTTCATCAATTTTGGAGGGAGCTCCAGTTCTTGGTAATGTCACTGTTGTGCCATATTTTCTCCACTTGATGATGACTGTCTTCACTGTGTTCCATGGTATATCTAATGCCTTGGAAATTATTTTGTACCCTTCTCCTGACTGATACCTTTTAACAATGAGATCCCTCTGATGCTTTGGAAGCTCTCTGTGGACCATGGCTTTTGCTGTGGGATGCGACTAAGAAAATTTCAGGAATGACCAACTAGAGCAGCTGAACTTTATTTGGGATTAATCATAGGCACTTTAAATTATGGCAGGTGTATGCTGACTCCTATTTAGCACAATTTGGAATGTGATTGCTTAATTCTGAACACAGCTACATCCCCAGTTATAAGAGGGTGTGCAGACTTATGCAACCACATTATTTTTATTTATTTTTCTTCTTCCCTCTACCTAAAAGATTTCAGTTTGTTTTTCATTGAGTTGTACAGTTTATAGGTCACATTAAAGGTGGAAAAAGTTCTGAAATGATTTATCTTTGTCTCATTTTTTTACAGCACAGAAACCTGACATTTTAACAGGGGTGTGTAGACTTTTTATATCCACTATATGCTTTATATTGGTTACAGTGTTTCGAACAGACTTCCAGTGAAAGTAGTGGGGTCACTTATCTACTACCCTCTCTATAAAGTAGCATTTAGGCACTTCTAGTTCTTTCATTCTCTTTGTCTGGAAGTCGTATAGGGAGGGGTCAGGTAGCAGAAGGAATTATAGGGAGAGTTCGGATGGAGCAGGAGTGGACGCTTTTGCAAGAGGGGCAATGCAGGAGGAATTATATGAGGATATGAGGAGGTTATATGGAGTTATATGTGTGTGTGTGTATATATATATATATATATATATATATATATATATATATATATATATATATATATATATATATATATATATATATATATATATATATTATATACACACATACAGCAACAGGAGAAACTAGAGTAGCTTATGTGGAACGGCAGGAGTAGTTAATTCTATGGATATGTTATATGGAGTAATTAATAATGAAGGCTATTATTAGCAGAGAGGATTATGGGGAGAGGTTTTATAAAAAATACTGGGGGGTTAAAGGGAGTTATATGGAGGACTAGGAGGTGTTACATGGATGGTATGGGGAGCAGATGGAATTTACAAGATAAGATTATGTGGGTCGTTAGGAGGAGTTATAGAGAGAAGTAAAATTTGGCAGTAGGAAGAATTATAGGAAGAGGTTGTATGGAGCATGAAGGTGAATGTATATAGTGTTTACATAGGAGGTAGGACATGAATGATCTTGGAACAGGAGGGACATAATCTTATAATGTTTTGGGTCTGGTTGTGGGAATCACTCCGTGACCTCGCTGACCTCGGCTGGACTGTAGGCTCAGTGTTTACCAGAGCCATCACTGTCTGTATAGTGTATGGAGCCGGCAGGGACCGGATCGTGGAGTATGATCCGGACTGGCTGTGACTGATTAGACTGGGAAGGATTGGGGGAGAATGGACAGAACTGGCTGAAGGGTTTTATAATTACTTTGATGTTTCCAGAAGGATTTGCTTGTTGGGGTGGTCACTTGGTGGTCAGGATGGATAAAGGGTTGGATGAATTTTTGAATGGAAAATATTGAAGGTTTAGTGGCTGGAGTGAAGGGAGCTGGTGGGAGAAGAACCTAACACTTTAATCACAGCACTCTCAACAGTCACAGTTATTGATAAATTATTCAGGAACTTATAAATGTGCTGTAGTGAAATTGGTGAAAAATAGCTCAAATTTAGTGTATTCCATGTAATGTGTTCTGGATTTCAAAGCCGGCTCCCATGGGCATTGGAAGAGCCGCTAATAGAGACATATGATGATAAGCATATTGATGGGTACATGAGGGATTTGGTGATATGGGCTGAGCTGGTGAGAACACTGGTGAGTGTTGGGGGGGCAGGTGACTTTGTGGGGTACAGTTGAGGGTAGATGATGTTATATTGACGGGTACATGAGGGGTTTGGTGATGTGGGCTGAGCTGGTGAGGGTGCTGGTGAGTGTTGTGGGTGCTGGTGAGTGTTGGGGGGCAGATGACTTTGTTGGGTACAGATGAGGGTAGATGATGTTATATTGACGGGTACATGAGGGATTTGGTGATGTGGGCTGAGCTGGTGAGTGTTGGGGGGCTGGTGACTTTGTGCGGGGCAGATGAGGGTAGATGATGTTATATTGACGGGTACATGAGGGATTTGGTGATGTGTGCTTCGCTGGTGAGTGTTGGGGGGCTGGTGACTTTGTGCGGGGCAGATGAGGGTTTGCCCCTGTATTGGGGCAGTGCGTGAGGAAGCTGCTGCCCTCGGTGGAGGTTGGGTGGGCGCTTTGCCGGTGGGGTCAGGCTATGTCACGGCTCCTGCCCTCGGGATGTGCGTGTGAGCGCCTGTCACAGAGGCGCATTGTTTTGTAATGGAAGCCCTGTCTGTATGTGTGGGGGTCAGCTATCTCTCTGATGTAGAACATTTCTGCTCTCACAGGCTGGATCTTGTCCTCTTTATTCAGAACATCCTTTATCTCCTCCCTTGTAAATGAAAGGGACACAGAAAAGGCCCAAACATTGCAGGCATGAAACATACACTGATAAAAATAATTACAAGGTTAGGTAATTGAGCATCAAAGTTAGACATATCAAACCAGGGCTTGTCCATTCCAGGGAGCCCGGCTCCTAAAATGTTACTGCTGGCTCTTAATTTTTAGTAAATATATAATACTAGCGACTTGCCCGTCAAAAATGACGGCAATAAAATTTGAAGGCTGGCAATGCTGTTTGCCACAGAATGCAAGGCTTTACCCTCCTCTACTTTACGGGCCTTGCGATCAGCGCCAAAGGCGCTCATCGCGAGACCCCTCATTAAGCTGATTTGCTGCTCATTGCAGGCCTCGGCAAACCTGCAACTTGCAAGCCTCGCAATGAGCGCCTTTGACGCTTATTGTGAGCTTCTCCCCCCCTCTACTTTACGTGTCTCGCGATTAGTGCCCTATCAATTTTCCCAAGCCCAAAATGGTCTTCCGATCTGCGGCATTGGAAAAAAAATTACGTCTCTATTGCCGCCATTCTTTTCTCTCTCTTAGCTGTTTTTAGACCTCCAAAAAATGCCAATTAAATAGCAAATTAGCTTAAAACCTCACTTACAGGCTCCCTGACTCCTGCCCCCCCCCCCCCCCCCTTGCTGTGTGTGATGTTGTGAGTTAATTTTGTAATCAATTGGCGTCTTTTGGGGGCCTTCGAACAGCTTTCGAGATACAGGCTTGAAAAAAGAAGTTAGAGCTGTATTTTCTTGTCTTGCAGGACTTGCAATGAGCGCCAAAGGCCTTTGGTGCTCAAATTTAGCACCTGTCAAACCCGTAACTTTCGTCCCTTGAAAATTGCGTTACCGATAAACTTGCAATTACGACAACTATTAGTGTATAATCCAACCTTGACTTTGCAAAAACGCTGTGTAATGCAATGGGCATAAGCTTAAAGGAAGCCATGTTTAAAATGGTTATGGATTGAAGAACAAGGCATTTGTGAGCACATTTGCATGTCCCTGTTCAGCTTCCCAGAATGCAGTGTGATAACTGTATTTCTCGGAATTCTGAGCAGGAAGCAATAACTGGCCCCGTTGATGTATCACTTTAAATTGATGGACATTTTATTGGTACAAAAAAGGTTATACACCTTTGTAGTACATGACATTGGTACACAACGGGTTACAAATTATTCTGCTGGCTCCTAACCTAATATTTCCTATACTATACATATATTTATATATGTAATCTGGCTGGCTCCTAAGTTTCAGATACATTTGCCATCGATACTATAGAAGATCTTGGCACACAACGGATTACACTGGCTAGTTGTGCTGGGCACTGGTACACAAGGAGTTACAGGTTCTTGTTGTTCTAGACATTGGCACCCAAGGGGTTACACGCTGTGGTTATAACTGGCATACAAAGAGTTACCCCATGTGCCCTGTGTATTGTGCTCTCTGGCACGCCCCATGTGCCAGATGCTCTGAGTGGCACCAGGAGGTGCGGTCAGGCTGCAGCATCCAATCCAGATCTAGTGGTAGTTTCCACTTCATATGACAGCCCCCCTGGGGACCCCCTGCTCCCCACATTCACACATCTGCCTATTGTTCTATGCACTGGCTGCCCTGGGTGTAGATGTGAGTGAGGCTCTCCCAGCAACGAGACTTGCCAGCCTGTGAGTACCCTGCGCTGTGCCCTGCCCGGTGCACTGTGCCCTGCTCTGTATGTCTGTTTATTCATCTTTATTATAAAGTCTGAAGTAGCTGTGCATGTCCTGATTCCACTATACACGGATACCTTATTTTGTATACGGAAGTGCTAAGACATGTAATTGGCATTTGCTTGATAAAAAAAACTAAACAACATTAAATGCGTGTAACAAAATCACATAAAAGTATTTTTAAAGAAAATCTTCTATATAGCTGTTTTATTGTGTTCCACCTTGGACTGCTAGTCTGTCCGTAGCTTGAGAGGCATCCAATGGGAGTTTACTATTAGATTGAGTTATCAAAAGGCTGTGGGAAGTGACAGTCTTTCAACTGAACCGAATTGAGAGTTTATCAGAATCCACGGTTCTTTACACTTGTTCCTTTTATGTACAAAGACAACGTGTCATCGCGAACTAAAAACTGAATATGGTAGTTAAAAAATGGATGGCTTTATTTATTTTAAATTAGGTAAAACATTTTCAAGTCCTGCTATTTCAAAGCAAATTTATATTAATATGGCACGTCAGTGGCCCTTTAAAAAGATAAAGAACAGACAAAATCATCCCAGACTTTCCGGAACACCTCTTCCCCTGATGATTTTAGATGCCCCCCTACCCACCTCATATGTCCCAATGTGTCTTTTACCATCTCCCCTGGTATAACTTATAACATCTAATCATTATCACATAAGAAATAAATATAATATAATGTATATAATACATAAATAAAAAGTGTATATGTGTGTGTGTATATATATATATATATATATATATATATATATATATATATATATATATATAAATAAATAAATAAATAAATAAATAAATAAATAAATAAATAAATCATTTGTTTGGCATGGTAGCATCAGTGACATATATTCCAGTTCAGCAGGATGCCAGGTGTGCGTGTGCACAGATTTTTTTTTTGTATATGGCTGTGTGTATTCTTGTTAGGGTGGGTCAGAAAGATCTTATTCCAAAGCATATTATGTTCCCTTTTCTCTTGTGTATTAAGCATAAAGCCCAATTTAACTCCTTGTATTCCGGATATAGTGCTGTACATACCCTCATTGGAGAGGTGGGACCCTTGTAATTCCTATGTTATTCACTGGAAGGTTTGTTCAATTTTTGAAAGCCTTGGCACTTATGTTTGGTGAAACGGTTGTAAGGAATAATATATAGATTCACTAATAACTCGCTTTATTGGTCTTTTTGCCAAGCCAGGAAGGGGGTTAAATTTCCTTTCCTATTCTCCAACCCAAACATGTTCTCTGCAGTGCAGATTTGCAGCTTTTTCTCTCTCCTTAAAGGGCCAGTGTAGTTCAAATATTTCTACTGGATATTTAAAAGATCACATCTTAAACATTTGTTTTAAATAGACAATTTTCAAGCTAAGTTATCTAACACTTCCACTCCAAATCTTTAATAAAATCTGTTATATTTATTTATATGCATATGTACTTAAATAACTGCTGCTTATGAGAATAATTAATTGATCTATAGTGTAGAAAAGACAATAAATATAGTGTGGGATTCGCTTCTGTTCCTCTGTCCTGATATGTTACAAGAAATGGGGCAGTGAGCCTTGTGGGTGTTTGATCTGCAACATAATGTGCTTTTATTCCCATTTTAATGTAAATTAGATTAGAAAACACAATTAACAGTCCTTGTTTACACTTCGTTATAGGTGGATTAGTTTTTTTTTTATCTGTCTGTTCGTCCTTTTAGTGCTAATTTTCTATATAATTTTATTTTCCATGGGGAAAAAATATCTATCTTCATGTATAAAACATAATATTCAATTTCAGGACAGATCCTTTTGGCCTACAGTGGCCATTCAATCTTATTCTGTGGAACTTGTTCGGTTTCCACTTTTATAAAATAGACCAAATGCCAGGACACAGGGTGCCACGGCGCCTAAATTGTTACTGCTGGCTCCTAACCTATTAGTTCTTGTATACATATTTCTCTATATAATTCATAACCCGAATGCTTCCTAAGCTGTCTGGCTCCTAAGTATCAGATAGATTTGCTCAGGCAGCTAATATCTTCTTAGCCAGTCCCTTCACTCAGGAACGAAAAGGGTTAAATGACCTCTGACCTCGCTGGCTTTAGCGCTAGGGATTAATCTTTCCCTCCCGTGGTTCATCTCTTCATTAAATACAGGATGTCCGTTCATGCAGTAAATAAGCATGCCGTATTATACAAGCCTGCCGAGTATCTGGACACCTCATTCATTAGATGCTCAGTAATATGTAAATATTTTGTTGGGGTTATTTAATAAAATGTAAAGTTTAAATATAGGTTAAAATAATTATTTGTTTATTAAAGGATCAAACTGGTCATAGTTTTAAAATATATTATTTTAACAATCTTCACTTGAAAATAGGAAAAATATTTTATTATTTTTTTTAATGATATTTATATTTACTTTTCTAAAATATCTAATATTAATATATTTTTAGATGATATTATTGCTGTGAAATCTACCGGTTTCGTTTCTGTTGATCTGTTTCCTGGAGAATTTGAATGCAGGGGAAGTTTCTGTCTGCAAAAATTGTATCTTAAACTGCCAGTGCTTTTTTTAGGACTATTGGAAAGTTCATCAGTTTACAAAGACAAAGCAGCAGGCAGAATCCACTATTTTTAGGTATTACAAATATATAGAAAGGGAAATATTTGACCACAGTAGTTATTTAATTGCTTACAACTAACATTTAAGCATAAAGTACATGAAAAGCCCTGTCCCCTTATGACTTTATCACAAGGTTAATTATTGTTGTTGTCTTATATATATTTTTATGAATAAATAAATAAATAAATAAAACAGCTGGGACCCATACTTCTAGCCTGTTGGGTCATTATTTCAGTCCTATATGCTCCTCCAAATGCCAGGTTGGACACCAGTTGGTGCCACCAGTGCCCAGTCTTTGCCCATGATATCCAGGATAGTTTGGTGTTATGTTGTACATACACCTTCTCATGTTGTACTCTCTCCTTTTCTACCAACAGATGATCGTTATGCTGAGGCTCTGTCCATCGTTGCTCCTCTTCCATTGTCTCACCCTCTGTGTTTCATCGTACCCCACGTTTCTCCAGCCAAATGTCACCTTCAACCACATGGCACGTGATCCAAGCTCTGGCTCAATCTTCATTGGGGCCGTCAACTGGATCTACCAGCTCTCACCAGACCTCAACCTTGTGGTCGAGAACAAAACTGGCCCAAAGATGGACAGTCCAGACTGTCTCCCCCAAGAATGCAATCAGGCCAATCCCACGGACAACACTAACAAACTTCTCATAGTGAATCCGTATTCTGGAGAATTGTTGACCTGTGGTCAAGTCTTTCAGGGTATTTGTGAGAAGAGGAACCTAACAAACATCTCGGATATAATCTACAAAACTGAGGATCCTGGAGACAATCAGTTTGTGGCCGCTAATGACCCCAAAGTCACCACGGTGGGTATTGTTGAGAGGGCATTTGGGAGCACCGATCGACTTTTTGTGGGCAGGGGTCTTACTGCTAGATTTTCTGGAGGGATCCCCCCTATTACCATACGGCAACTGGACAAAGCTCCTATATTTTCTAATGAAGGTCTTGGAAAGCTTGTTGTGGGCGACTTTTCGGATTATAACAATAATTATGTTGGGGTCTTCTCCAATAAAGGGCACATTTATTTCCTGTTTTTCCGACGAGGATCCAAATTTCATACGGATTACAAAACCTATTTGGGAAGCATCTGTATTGATGACCCCCATCTCTACTCGTATGTGGAGGTTCCTTTAAGGTGCGGTGAGGAATATAACTTGGCACAGGCCGTCTATCTTGAGACGGTGAACAGGGAGCTCTTTGTGGTCTTCTCAGCCAGTCAGGGTCCAACATCTACCCCCAGTCCTCGGACAGCCCTCTGCTCCTACAAGATGGTGGATATAGAAGAAAGGATAAATAAAACGCGAAGGCTCTGCTACACCAATGCTGGAGCTGGAGAGGATAACAAGGAAGAGGCCTACATAGAGTATGGTGTCAGCTCTAAGTGTGCTAAGCTTCCAGAGGTATGTTTGTGCATAAAGTGATATGGGCAGATAAGAGTCAATAGGCCCATCTAGTCTGAACATTCTATCTAAACACCTTGGATTAATCAAATGTCCAATGTTAATCAGGAGGTCCTAATGCTTACATCAGCTGTGCTAAAACTCCTTTAATAGTTTGACCTACATCTTCTCTACTATCATTTCTGTAAAAAAGGACCATTATATCTAAATCTTCCATCTTCTAATCATAACCTCTTGTTCTTGCATTCCTCATTTTCTAGAAGATACTTCCCTGCTAAACTTTTTTTAAATTATTTGCTATATTTGAAAGTTTCTCTCATATCCCCCTCTCTTCTCTCTTGTGGGTTCACAATTGTATGTGAAAATTAGGAGCCAGACAGGTTAGTGATGCCATATTGTATATAGAAATGAATGTATAATAATCAAAATGAAGATCCCAGCAGCTAAGGTTTAGTAGACCAGGATCCTTGGCTCCCAGGATTTATCAAGCCCTGCTTAAGGTCATGAAGTCTTCTGTTAAGTTCTTTCCTTTCAGACATGCACCATTTTTTCATGCTCCTATTGAAGTGTCACTAATTTATTAATATCCCTTTGGAGATATGGTCTTCAGAATCGGATACAGTATCTAACTAGATCTATAGCGACATTAGATCTAATCCCTCGACATCCCAGCATCCTACTGGCTTTTTCTGCAGCTTTCTTGCATTGTTGAACATTGCTAATTTCACATCGTTTCCACTATTTTTCTTACCAAACATTACACTTGATAATGCATGCATATTAACTATTATAGGCACTTATAGTGTGTTTAAACCTGTCATTTTGTTTTTTTATCTGTTACTTCATACGAGATACACAGTGTCCGCGCTTTCAATAGGTCTAATGCAAGTTATATCAAATCCCAGAGCCATGGCTCCTAAACATTTACTAATGTCTCCAACCTTTTTATTCATTATACTTTTATTTTATTTATAATCCATAAACTGTCTGTCTCCTAACTAACCTGGCTGGTTGCTATGTTGAAGATAAATTGGCCATGCTCTGGTGTAATGGAAATATAATCACCCTACAGTTCCTCCTCCTGAATAAAAGCAGCTCCAACAAGGAAATTGCTGCCAAAGTAAACAATAATTATGTGTATTGGTTAATACATTTAAAGGCTCTATTTACTTTTATTTCTCTAAAAGCACCGAATATTATGTTGTAAATATTTTAGTTTGGTAAACGTACATTTCCAAAGATGTTTTGCAAGTTATTAATAAAAAAACATGTTGTTAATAATAATTTAGATAACTTACACATGAACTGCAGTAATGCATTACACCCAGAGCATGTGTTCTAAACCAGTGGTTGTCAACCTTTCTGCCCTGAGGACCCGTTGGTGACCTCCCAGTGCTCATGGGCCCCAGCTTTGAGATCCAGACCTCTTTAGCAGGGTGACACGTTGATTTTTCATCTAGTTTTGCATCGATTTGAATAAAGTACATTATCACTGCAGATCTGTTTCTTCAATAGCTGTAACTAGTGGTGTATTTAGAGTGTAGGTCTCTCCTCGTCCTTCTTTGTACTTGAGGAGAGGCAGATAATGTCTCAGGGACCAGCGCCATCCTAGGACCGGCTGTTGAGCACCACTCTTGTCCTAGAATATATCGTCATGGCGACCGCAAATAAGCTGGGGCCTACATTTATTGCACAGACATCTTTTTTATTTGTATAAAGTCAGTTACCACTGTTAGTTCTGTGGTTTGTTTGCTTCTTAACTTCTGTGGTTAGAGCACCCATACAGAACTCTGACTGCGCTGGAGCAATGCATTATGGGGGTGACCAAATAAGGGGCGGGAGATTTAAAGACATATATAAATATATAAATATATATATATATATATATATATATATATATATATATATATATATATATATATATATATATATATATATATACACACTAGTGAATTGCCCGTCAAACAATGACGGCAATGAAATTGTAAGTGAGCTAAGGGTGTTTGGTGTATATGATGTGGCTGATGTAGCGTCGTTCGTTTTCTATGTCGTGCGAGTTTTTCTGAATATCTGTAGGTGTTTGGTAGTGTTTTGCGTGTTTAGGGACCTTTAGCCTCGTTTACGTTTTGTTCGGCGGCCATTTTTTCTCTCGCTTAGGTGATTTTCGGGTCTCTAAACTCCGAAATTTGTGGTTAAATGGAGGTGTAACTTCACTTGCCGAGGTCCTCGGTGCCCAACCCTTGCTGTGAGTAACCTTTTTATGTGTTTGTTGTTTGTATTTGTTGTGTTTGTAATGTTTTTGGGGTTGCGCGGGTTGCGTCCTTGTTTTCTAATCTCTTAGGTGTTTTTCGGCAAATACGTAGGTGTTTGGTGTTTTGCGTCTTTAGACTGCTGTAGCCTCGTTTTTGTTATTTCGGCGGCCATTTTTTCTCTCGCTCAGAGAATTTTTTAGTGTCTAAACTCTTTTAATTTGACTTAAATTGAGGTGTAACTTTAGTTTTCGAGGTCCTGGGTGCTCCCTCTTCCTGTAAGTAAGCTTTTTATGTATTTGTTGTGTGTATCTGTTGTATTTTTCATGTTTTGATGTGCGCGTGTTGCGGCCAATTTTTGCGAGGTCGTAACGTGTCTCGTATTTTGTTTGCGTTATGACGTAAATTTTGCGAGGGTCGTAGTTGCTGGCAAGGAGCGCCTTTGGCGCTCCTTGCCAGCAACTGCGACTCTCGCTTTGCGAGCCCGCAAGCGTGAGCAACGGCTCGTGTGCTCACAACTATATATGTGATATATATATAATGTGTGTGTATATACACACACAAAAATAGCAATTTTATACATTGCTCCCTTAAAAAGCATATGCCCGCCATTTTAAACAGCTTTTAAGCAAAGCACAGGGTTTGATTTTGCACAATGATTCTTGGTTTGTGCAAAATCTAACCCAGTGCTTTGCTTAAAAGCTGTTTAATATGGCGGGCATATGCTTTAAGGGAGCAATGTATAAAATTGCAAATTTTTGGATTAAAAGAGTGTGGTACATTGTATTCTCATTTGCATGTAAATGACATTGTTTATGGTAGATGCAATGGGTTATATGGCCCCTGCCTAATCTACATATAAAGGTAAATAGTAAGTGGCGAGGAGCATACTAGTTAGTGTCTAGAAATTCGTTTGGTAAGGGAGCTGTTGGAAAGCATGTTTAAAGAGGTGATTATTCAGCGGAACCTTTAAAGCAGTGAGATTATGGATGTCTCTGATATTGTTCCAGTGGCGCGAGGCTACTTGTGACAGAGGGTTTTGCCAAGACGGAGCTCAAGCACTGAATTAGATCAGAGAAGAGACTCCTGAGCACAGTGAAGAAGATGAACTGGGTATAGGGAGAGATGAGAAGAGAGATCTCAGGAGGAGCTGAGGAGGAGACTTCTTGATGTTGCTCAGAGCCAGTTGATAGATCTTAACATGGGGGAAGAAGGAAGTAATGTAGAATAGATGGAGATGATACAAGCAGCAGGGATTGTATAAGAGAGATGAAAGGCAGGAAGGCCAGAGAATAAGGTATCCAGTGGTCTAGACGAGACAGGATAAAAGCAACGGATTGTTCTGGCTGTGGAGGACTAAGGAAGCGGCTTATCTTTGCTATATGTCTAAGGAAAAAACATGTTTTTGCAAGGGATTGAGTGTGAGAGGTGAGTGACACATCAAGCATCGCTCTATATCTACCAAATGGATGAGGGTGTCAGTGGCCTTGATAATTGTGTCAGGTTCTACTTTTTAAGACAAAAGAGGAACATCCATGTTCCAATTGCATTGGCATTCTGCCAGAGAGAAGTGGGCCCAAGACCCCTGGAGCACACCAACAGAATGATCGATAGGGATGGAAGAGGTGTTTGGGAAAGAGATAAGAGTCTGACTAGTGGAAGAGAGCCAAAAGAGTCATGTCCTAGAAGGCTGTGTAGTATTGGAGTGTGGTCAGCAGTGTGATGGGCAGCAGATTGGTCAAGCAGTGGAAGTATTGGCCTTGATCTTTGGCCCTGTTTCTGTGCGGTGAGTGAGGCAGAAGTCCGATTGTACAGGCTCCAGAAGAAACATGGAGCTGAGAAAATGTAGTAAATGTGAGAAGACGTGTACTTCCAAGTTTCCTGCTTTGCACTGTTCACCTTTGGCGCTCATTGCAAGCCTCTCCCGCTTGTGGTGCTCATCGTAAACCCCCCCATGAGCACTTCTTGGCGCTCATTGTGAGCCTTTCTTCTCGCCTGCGCTCATTGCAAGACTGTCCTGCTTGCACTGCTCATTGTGAGTCCTGCGATGAGCGCCTTTGGCACTCATTGCAAGCTTTTCCTGTCGCCTACTGTATGCTCAAGTGCTGCGCGGCTGCTTCGCGAGGATCGCATGTGTGAGGGAGCTGCCGGCTCGCTTCGCTTGGCTATATACACATACATACAAACCTTTTATTTATAGTGACAAGCTTTCGATAGGTGTGACCTCCTTCTATCTAGTATTGCTCCAGGCTAGATCACTAAATACTACAGTGCCCTCGTATTGTATCATTTAGACCAGTTGTTCTCTTTCATCTGCACATGCTCATTCTTTTCAGTGTCCTATAGCTTTAGACTGAAACACTGAGAGCAGACCCCAGGGAATTAGGAACAATTATATTAATACATTATTATACTGATAATGATTGACAGGACTATATACTTGTTTTTGTTATCTTACTTTAAAAAAGTACATTTTTAGATCATTTAAAACCTCTATTGATAATGTGCTTACTATTATATACAACTTTAAACTATACCACCAATTCTCTATTCTGTTCTTTTGAAAGCCTGCCACAGTTGTGTGGCAGTAAACAATAAGATTAAATGTAAGTTTAACAAACTGCACTCTACAGGACCTCTTCTCACATGCTGTTTTTAATAAAATCATCAAACTATTTTACATATAGTAGTACAGAAATTATTTTTGGTAAAAAAAAATACCAGTTTTGGTAATCTTTTCATTTATATTTTTAGAAAATATAGTGTACGAACAAAAGCCATACTTTTTGTATTTTAACTGCGTTTATCAGATAAGCAATTCATACTGCTGGAGTGTTTGCAGGGGGTCTGTTACCATACTTGGCAAACTGTAATAAAGCCTTCCCCATAGTGAGACATGGAGAGAATCAAACGGTTTTGTGTGCGTGAAATATGTCATGACTGACTAGCCTGACATGTTAAAGGGCCACTGAAGTGCCATATTTACAGTATGTTCTTTAAAGAACTAGACTTATTAATGTGCCTTTACCTTTTAAACTGCTTTACTGGCAGCAGACATTGTTCCTAAAATGGTTAGGGAGTTGTGGGGAAATTTGGATTCAGATATCTCTATTCAGTTGTGTTGAAACACTGCTACTTTACATAGTAATATGACAACAGAACTGATTAAAAAAGAATCCCTTGTAAGATAACCCTCCCTCCTCAATCCACAGACTGGCTGGCAGTCCAAGATAGAATTGCCCATGACACAAGCAGAGCCAGATAACTATGAGCCTTTCTCTAAAATGATTTTATGCTCGCAGCTTACACGGCTGCTAATGTGGTTCGATTGTTGTGTGCAAATTATTTTTGCTATATGCAATTATTCTTTACTGTGTTATTCTTTACTTTTGAGCCAATACTGTCGGCTGCTTTCTCGGGAGGGTGTGTCCATGTAGACTAAAGCACTTATTTGCCTGAAATAAGTGGTAGGTAAATTAATGGGATTGGCCATAACTTTCTGTGGTTCTAAAAATGATTATCTATTTGTTCCTGAGTAGAAATCCCCCGAGAACTACCCCTGTGGGGGGGATCACACCCCCAGCCCCATCGCCAGTCGCGTCCCAATCCAAGCACAGCCTCTTCTCACCGACATCCCTGGTCTGACGGCTGTGGCGGCGCTGGTGGAAAACACCCACACTATGGTGTTCCTGGGAAACACTGGAGGGGACATCCATAAGGTAAACTGCATAGGCTGCGGATGACGACACACGCGTTATATTTTTGGGTTATCACACTAGCAATACATGTGTTATGATGGGTAATTGAAATATTCTATATAAATTAATTTTCCAAACTGCCCCCTTCTCCAGGTATTCGTGTCCGGAGATAGCAGTAAGGTGTACAGTGTGGTGACCGCTGCCCCGGGCTCTCCAGTGAACCCCGATCTTCTCCTGGACTCCAGTGGGAGGCAGCTCTATGTAATGACAGAGTCCCAGGTGAGTGCGCACAGCCAACCAGCGCATGTAGCAATGTACAGGTCACTCGTTCAAGGCCTGTATACATTTTATACAATAATGCACTTGTGCCATACACATTTTGTAGCATTTACATCTGACCCTGCTTGCAAGGCTAGTCCAGCTCCAAAATGCCAGGCAAGTCATGACTGAATGTGAGGCACGGCAAATCTCTCATCAGGGAGGTGCAGCTGGTCTCCATTGTTTACACGGTATAGTCAACATAATTTAAATAAGAACATTTTATAGGCTCAGTTGAGGATGGACTGTATTTTCTGTGGGAGCTGCCCTATTAAAAATAATGAATCAATAATGCTCTAAATCATCAAACGGAGCACTGGAACCCAAAAGAGAGGTTTTTATTTATTTTTAAAAATGTGGCCTATTTTTTTAAAAATGAATAAAAATATTTATTTATTTATTTTATATTTTGTAAAATAATCCAGGTAATTCTTACATTGTTCTGTGTTGAGCTTCCAGAGGTTCTGCAAGGACCAAAATTTCACAGGCACTGGTAATAAACTCATTGCTACAAGAAAAATGCTTCCTTATTCCTTTTAAGTATTTTTTTTTAAATATATAAAAAAAAAAAAAAAATATTGGAAAAATATGAAAAGTATTATTGCAGTGAAGACCGTATATAAACATTTAGAGAGACCTTGAAATGTATGGTCTCTTTAGGACCGTAGAGTTTGTCCCTGTAGGCTACTCCCTTTGAGTGCTGTAAAAGCTAACACTACTGCATATAAAGCTGTTTTATAGAACAATGAAGAATGGCTTCAAGGGAAAAAAAAATGTACACATTTTCTACTTGATTGTGACTGAAGAACAGTGTTAATGAATTGTATCCACTGGGAGGTGGCTGCCGGGGCCCGCCTGGGAGGTGGCTGCCGGGGCCCGCCTGGGAGGTGGCTGCCGGGGCCCGCCTGGGAGGTGGCTGCCGGGGCCCGCCTGGGAGGTGGACCACATGAGGCCCAGGGTCACCTATCGCACACATTGATCTTATTGGTCTGTGTTTGCTATATAAACTTCATACAAACACACGTTAGTTAGGTCATGTATGTAGCATGTGTTACACACATCTCCATCTCTCTGGCAGGTCACCAAGTTACCTGTGACTCAGTGCTCCATTGTCTCCTCCTGTGACTCGTGCCTTCAGGCTGGTGACCCTTTCTGTGGCTGGTGTGTCCTGCAAGGAAGGTAAGTACCCCAGGAATAAAAACCAAACTAATATATGCCATCGGGTGGAAACAGTCTTATTATTGCTAATATGCCCCTAATGCCCTCCTCAAGGATCTGTAGAGCTTATGAGGTGACTTGCCGCTTTCTTGATAATTGTACCCACGGCAAAAAGAAAGTTAAATGTTTAGACTCTAATATAAGTTTTTTTTTAGTTTGAATCCCTGTTCTGTTTTTGACGTTGTTTTGGTTGTATATCTATAAATGACAACTCTCTTTGGGGTTTATATCCATTCTTGTTTTTTTTCCTGTAACCCAAATAAAAAGGAACTGGTGGGATTTTAACCCACAACCTTTAATAATAATGGTATGTGACAAACACCAATATAACCCCTATAGGAAATGCACCCATCCCACACCCTGAACTAACTACAAATGCTTATATTACAATTGATTTAGCAATGACATCTAAAAGGAGACACTTTGTCCGTCTGATGGTACTAGCACATATAATGACTTTTAAAGGAGCAGTTGCGCAAGCTAAGTGTTTGTGGTTATATGTCTAGACTGGAAGCAGAACCTAATAGGGGAAGATACGGTACTTCCCAGTAGAAACATTTTATGTTGTTTTAGTTTTTTTTTTTTAGGTTCTGACTTACTGCTACTCCCTAACATGAAAGCATGTCCTCTTTTTCTACCCTGCTTCTCTTTATGAAAATAGTGCTTCCATTCTAAAATTGTATTTATTTGCAGATTTTTGTCAGGCAAACCCTCACTCCTCCCACCTATTTCAAGATATATGTAATTAGAGGAATCTTGAAACTCTGTTTTTACTTTTCCTTTTTATTCTGACCATAACTGTATATATCTATTAGTTTAGTTTCCAAAGCCCTCTCACACTTGACAAGACTGATCAACAATGTCCCTTTGCAGGTGTACAGAGAAGCAGCAGTGTGTGGGGTATAATGAGGATCGCTGGCTGTGGAGTTACGAGGAGGGGACGGCGTGTCTGACAATCCAAGATCTCACCCCAGCCAACCAGAGCCGTCAGGAGCAGACTCAGGTGAGTGCGGCTTTGCACACTGACCTAGGACGTAGTATGACCCTGGGGTGAGAGTGTTAGGGATAGTATGAGAAAGGGAGGGGGAGAAAAGAAAGCAGGGAAATAAAGAGGAGGAGAATTAGAGGGAATTAAGTGAGGTGAGGGGAAAGGGTTGAGGGGCCAAAGAGAGTGGAGAAATAGAAATAGGGAGAGGGGAGGGGAGGGCTAAAAAGAAGAAAGAGGGGAAGGGAGGGTGAAGAGAGAGAGAGTGGGGGCCTAGACATAGGGGAAGAGAGAGAGTGGGGGCCTAGACATAGGGGAAGAGAGAGAGTGGGGGCCTAGACATAGGGGAAGAGAGAGAGTGTGGGCCTAGACATAGGGGAAGAGAGAGAGTGGGGACTAGACATAGGGGAAGAGAGAGAGTGGGGGCCTAGACATAGGGGAAGAGAGAGAGTGGGGGCTAGACATAGGGGAAGAGAGAGAGTGGGGGCCTAGACATAGGGGAAGAGAGAGAGTGGGGGCCTAGACATAGGGGAAGAGAGAGAGTGGGGGCCTAGACATAGGGGAAGAGAGAGAGTGGGGGCCTAGACATAGGGGAAGAGAGAGAGTGGGGGCCTAGACATAGGGGAAGAGAGAGAGTGGGGGCCTAGACATAGGGAAAGAGAGAGAGTGGGGGCCTAGACATAGGGGAAGAGAGAGAGTGGGGGCCTAGACATAGGGGAAGAGAGAGAGTGGGGGCCTAGACATAGGGGAAGAGAGAGAGTGGGGGCCTAGACATAGGGGAAGAGAGAGAGTGGGGGCCTAGACATAGGGGAAGAGAGAGAGTGGGGGCCTAGACATAGGGGAAGAGAGAGAGTGGGGGCCTAGACATAGGGGAAGAGAGAGAGTGCGGGGGCTAGATATAGGGGAAGAGAGAGAGTGCGGGGGCTAGATATAGGGGAAGAGAGAGAGTGGGGGCCTAGACATAGGGGAAGAGAGAGAGTGCGGGGGCTAGATATAGGGGACGAGAGAGAGTGGGGGGCTAGATATAGGGGAAGAGAGGGAGAGTGGGGGGCTCTATATAGGAGTGTGGGGAGGGAGAGCGAGATAATGGGAAGAGGTGAATGGGTAGAAAGGGAAAACAAGGAATAAGAAATGGGGAAAGATAAAGGGAAACTTTTAAAGGGAAGACGAGAGGGAGGGACTAGGGATAAAAGACAGAGGTAGAGAGGAGAGGGTAAAGAAAGGAAACTGGGCAGAACCGGATCATTCTTTCAGGTCAAACAAAAAGGTTTCATCTGTTTCTATAATACCTTCTTGGCAATAAAGTCCATATTAGACTTCTCTGGCAGAAGCTGTGAAGAGGATCTGACCAGAGTGGGTCCTCGCTGCAGATAAAAGGGACCCTTTAGGAAACCCTCGACCAATCAGAAATGTTTTGGCTCTGCTAGACCAAGAAACCATAAGTTCAAATGAACGCAGTAATGAATTTATATTCTTAAAACACTGATTTTATTGCTATTTTGTTACTAAATAATTTAAACTCTAAGCCGAGATTTGGTGTGTCTCTTTTGTTTTTGGGTATGTGTGGCATAGGGAGGGGTACCCTGATCCTGTATATTTTTGGTGTATTCTAATGCCTGCCCCCTTATTGTGCCCTCCTAGATCTCCTTCATTGTGCGCCAGTTACCAGCTCTGGCAGAGGAGCACAGCTGGCATTGCTTATTTAATGAGTGGTCAAGCGAGGCCCATGTTTACGGAGAGCGAATTACCTGCAGCTCCCCCCCTCCAGAAGAGCTGCCACCAAACCAGCAGGGCAAAGGTGAGTGGCACAGGTGGTATCACAGGATATCTGGGTGTCTAATGCAGTGTTTGATACTGGGTAGTTATCTCTGCAGGATGTGGTGAGTGGGATCTTATAGTGCTGGGCAGTGGGCTTGGTCGTAATGGTCCGTGTGCCAACTGACAGTCTGGGTATTCATTTGGCCAGTTAGTGGGACCCAATCTGTGCCCAACTCAAATGACTTTTAATCGTCGTCTTCTCCATGTGTGTGCGTCATGCTCCTTGGTCATGTTACTGTGTATTTTGGGCACTTCCTCTCTCTGTACCAGCTGTATGTCTGCCATGAATCACAAAAGGAAGCAAATTTTGTTTTTTTAGAAAACATCAATTTCTTGAAAGCCCTAGATTTGTTACAACTTCTCCATTTGATATGTCAAGTGCGTCAGCAATTAGCCAGTCATGCCATGTTCCATGAGCCCGCTATAGCTCACTTGGGCTCTCTAGCGAGGTCTTGCACCTCCTGTGCAATAGAGAAACCTCTTTCTCTATTAAGTGATCATTATAGTTCAAGATTTTTTTTTAGAGCAAATCAGACTTTTTAAGAATAGAAGATTTAATCTCGACTTGCATCGCTTCCTGAAAGATAAAGGATAATTTATCGGTGTGTATGCCTACAAATGCCTTGCTGTTCAATCCATAGCCATTATCAAACATGGCTTCCTTTTTAAGCTTATGCATGCTGTATTGCACAGCTTTAATGCAAAGCCAAGGTTAAATAAATAGTACATCTTTGTTCACATTTGAATGTCTGAAATAGGTTAAAAACCGTATTATCCGCTCAGAATTCTGAGAAATACAGTTATTGCACTGCATTATGGGAACCTGGGCAGGTACATGCAAATTAGCCCACAAAGGCTTCACACTAATCCAAATACCACTTTAAACACTGCCTAGTGTATTGCACAACTTTAAGCAAAGCCCAGGATGGATTATGCACAAGTCAGGAAATCTACCCACAGTCAGCACTGTTTCGAGGGTAATGCCTCTCATCAGTGTAGGGTTGGTTCCTGGACTGTGCAGTAGATTACTACAAGAATCATTTAATTTATGTTGGGCAAAACGGCGATAAAAGCCTCCACCGTACAGTAAATAAATAAATAGCAGATCTGTGTTTACATTTCAATGTCTAAAGCAAGTAAACAAAATGTATTACACACACACTGCATTCTGTATATCACATATATAATTGTGTGTATGTAACGTTTGAGATTTTGGTCACGCTTTTGCGTCCCTCGCAAAGCGAGCTGTCGACGCACACACGACTTAGGCTGCAATGAGCGCCGAAGGCACTCATTGCACTGCGAGCCTCGCGGGACTTAGGCTGCAATGAGCGCAGTTCGTTTAAATGCATAACTACAAAACACCCAAAAAACAACAAAATAATAATAATAAAAAAAATAACACACACAGCACAGGGGGAGAGCCAGGAAGCCTAGGCGTGAAGTTGCAAACGAATTGGAGCCATATTTGCTCTCTTACCCTCTGTGTATGCTAGAGGTTTCTATTGCTCTCTTACCCTCTGTGTATGCTAGAGGTCTCTATTGCTGTCTTATCCTCTGTGTATGCTAGAGCTCTCTATTGCTGTCTTATCCTCTGTGTATGCTAGAGCTCTCTATTGCTCTCTTACCCTCTATGTATGCTAGAGCTCTCTATTGCTCTCTTATCCTCTATGTATGCTAGAGCTCTCTATTGCTCTCTTACCCTCTGTGTATGCTAGAGCTCTCTATTGCTCTCTTACCCTCTGTGTATGCTAGAGCTCTCTATTGCTCTCTTACCCTCTGTGTATGCTAGAGCTCTCTATTGCTCTCTTACCCTCTGTGTATGCTAGAGCTCTCTATTGCTCTCTTACCCTCTATGTATGCTAGAGCTCTCTATTGCTCTCTTACCCTCTGTGTATGCTAGAGCTCTCTATTGCTCTCTTACCCGCTATGTATGCTAGAGCTCTCTATTGCTCTCTTACCCGCTATGTATGCTAGAGCTCTCTATTGCTCTCTTACCCGCTATGTATGCTAGAGCTCTCTATTGCTCTCTTACCCGCTATGTATGCTAGAGCTCTCTATTGCTCTCTTACCCTCTGTGTATGCTAGAGCTCTCTATTGCTCTCTTACCCTCTATGTATGCTAGAGCTCTCTATTGCTCTCTTATCCTCTGTGTATGCTAGAGCTCTCTATTGCTCTCTTACCCGCTATGTATGCTAGAGCTCTCTATTGCTCTCTTACCCGCTATGTATGCTAGAGCTCTCTATTGCTCTCTTACCCGCTATGTATGCTAGTGCTCTCTATTGCTGTCTTACCCTCTGTGTATGCTAGAGCTCTCTATTGCTCTCTTATCCTCTGTGTATGCTAGAGCTCTCTATTGCTCTCTTACCCGCTATGTATGCTAGAGCTCTCTATTGCTCTCTTACCCGCTATGTATGCTAGAGCTCTCTATTGCTCTCTTACCCTCTGTGTATGCTAGAGCTCTCTATTGCTCTCTTACCCTCTATGTATGCTAGAGCTCTCTATTGCTCTCTTATCCTCTGTGTATGCTAGAGCTCTCTATTGCTCTCTTACCCGCTATGTATGCTAGAGCTCTCTATTGCTCTCTTACCCGCTATGTATGCTAGAGCTCTCTATTGCTCTCTTACCCGCTATGTATGCTAGTGCTCTCTATTGCTGTCTTACCCTCTATGTATGCTAGAGCTCTCTATTGCTCTCTTATCCTGTGTATGCTAGAGCTCTCTATTGCTCTCTTACCCGCTATGTATGCTAGAGCTCTCTATTGCTCTCTTACCCGCTATGTATGCTAGAGCTCTCTATTGCTCTCTTACCCTCTGTGTATGCTAGAGCTCTCTATTGCTCTCTTACCCTCTATGTATGCTAGAGCTCTCTATTGCTCTCTTATCCTCTGTGTATGCTAGAGCTCTCTATTGCTCTCTTACCCGCTATGTATGCTAGAGCTCTCTATTGCTCTCTTACCCGCTATGTATGCTAGAGCTCTCTATTGCTCTCTTACCCGCTATGTATGCTAGTGCTCTCTATTGCTGTCTTACCCTCTGTGTATGCTAGAGCTCTCTATTGCTCTCTTATCCTCTGTGTATGCTAGAGCTCTCTATTGCTCTCTTACCCGCTATGTATGCTAGAGCTCTCTATTGCTCTCTTACCCGCTATGTATGCTAGAGCTCTCTATTGCTCTCTTACCCTCTGTGTATGCTAGAGCTCTCTATTGCTCTCTTACCCTCTATGTATGCTAGAGCTCTCTATTGCTCTCTTATCCTCTGTGTATGCTAGAGCTCTCTATTGCTCTCTTACCCGCTATGTATGCTAGAGCTCTCTATTGCTCTCTTACCCGCTATGTATGCTAGAGCTCTCTATTGCTCTCTTACCCGCTATGTATGCTAGTGCTCTCTATTGCTGTCTTACCCTCTATGTATGCTAGAGCTCTCTATTGCTCTCTTATCCTGTGTATGCTAGAGCTCTCTATTGCTCTCTTACCCGCTATGTATGCTAGAGCTCTCTATTGCTCTCTTACCCGCTATGTATGCTAGAGCTCTCTATTGCTCTCTTACCCGCTATGTATGCTAGTGCTCTCTATTGCTGTCTTACCCTCTGTGTATGCTAGAGCTCTCTATTGCTCTCTTACCCTCTATGTATGCTAGAGCTCTCTATTGCTCTCTTACCCTCTATGTATGCTAGAGCTCTCTATTGCTGAGTTATCCTCTGTGTATGCTAGAGCTCTCTATTGCTCTCTTACCCTCTATGTATGCTAGAGCTCTCTTATCCTTATTCATTTTCTCTCCCTAGATCATGTGACCCTCCGGCTCGCTCTGGTTTTCCAAAATGTAACGATAGCTGTGAGCGACTATTCCGTGTACGACTGTGGTGCGGTGATGGAGCTGGCGGTGTCTGCACCGTGAGTACCATCTGGGGCACTAAGAGGCAGTGCTACTTAGGGTGGAAATAATGGGCCAAAGCTCAGATATTATACAGAAACTATTTTTATTCTGACTTTAAGGAAACATGAACTCCATCATTTAAAAGAGCATAAACGTTTTTACTAATATATCCCAAAAATGAGTGATCTGAAGTTCGAAATGTTATTCTATTTGCAAATATTACAATCCCTCCTTCTGGGCGCCCCAACAATTGCGCGCTGCAGAACTGCACACCATCATCATGGCGCCGAGAACTGCGCCCTGATGACGCTCTGATCTCCAGCCTGCATCCCATCTGCCACTTAGACTTCTCATGCGCAAGCGCCCCATCTCATATTTACTGGACCTGCTTGGCAAGGTAAGGGTCTGACAGTGTGCCATATGAGCCAGGCATTGTTTCATGTGTCACTAGGAGTATGTTGCATTGCATGTTTATCGCACATGCAAATAATGATCGTGACATGTAGTGATAAACATGCAATGCAACATGCTCCTAGTGACCCATGCACACAGTGACATTACATACAATATGCTCCTAGTGACACATGCCAGTCCCACATGGCACACTGTCAGCCCCTTACCTTGGCCTTGGCACCCTCCAGCAAGCAGGTCCAGTAAATATGAGATGGGGGCACTCGCATGAGAAGCCTCTGTGGCAGATGGGATGCAGGCTGGAGCGCAGAGCGTCATGAGAGCGCAGTTCTTGGCGCCCTGATGACGGCACGCTGTTCTCCAGCGTGCGAAGGACGTGCCACCCTCCTTCTGTCATGTCACAGCTTGTTTACACAAACATAAATAGAGCAAAGAGCAAATAAATGAAAAGGCAGAGCCGATTTCTATTCTTAATCAGTAGTGGGGGTGTGAGTTCCCTCTGTAAGGTGGGCAGACCCCTGTAACCTCCTTGTTGCCCCTGCAGGTGTGCGGGGTGTGTGAGCAGCCCCTGGACGTGTTACTGGTGTGTGTCTGACCACCGCTGCACTCACAGTTCCCAGTGCAGCCAGGAACAGACGGTCATCTACAGTGACAGTGTAAGGACCACCACAGCAATGTTATCTAGCTGCTTCAGTAATAGTAACAGCAATGATAACAAAGCTGGCACTCTACATCCTGCATTCCTTATCATTCTGTCTGGCTCCTCCCTCTCTCTTTTTATCTTCTGATCTAGAGTTCTGTATTTCTTCTTCCTCCTCACACACTCCCTTTCTCACTTTTTTCCCCATATTTGCTATACTTTGTCTCTTCTCTCAGTTTTCTTTTTCTTCTCTCTCCTTCCTCCCTTTTCTCTCCCTCCCCTTTCTCTCCCTCCCTTTTTTTTTCAGTTTTTCCCTTTTTTTTTTAAGTTTTTCTTTTTCCCTTTTTTTTCAAATTTTTCCCTTTTTTTTTTAACGTTTTTTGAACGTTCCCCTGTTCTGACCTACCTCCCTCCCACCCTTGAACGTTCTCCTCCTCTGACCTCCCTCCCTTCCCACCCTTGAACGTTCCCTTCTTCTCACCCCACCTGTCCTCCCACCCTTGAACGTTCTCCTCTTCTCACCGCCCGGCCTCCATTCCCACCCTTGACCGTTAACACTTTTTCTCCCCGCCCTCCCTCCCACCCGTGGCGTTAACCCTTTTGTCCCCGCCCTCCCTCCCACCCGTGACCGTTAACCCTTTTCTCCCCGCCCTCCCTCCCACCCGTGACCGTTAACCCTTTTCTCCCCTCCCTCCCACCCGTGACCGTTACCCTTTTCTCCCCGCCCTCCCACCCTTGACCGTTACCCTTTTCTCCCCGCCCTCCCACCCTTGACCGTTACCCTTTTCTCCCCGCCCTCCCACCCTTGACCGTTACCCTTTTCTCCCCGCCCTCCCTCCCACCCTTGACCTATACCCTTTTCTCACCGCCCTCCCTCCCACCCTTGACCGTTACCCTTTTCTCACCGCCCGCCCTCCCTCCCACCCTTGACCGTTACCCTTTTCTCACCGCCCGTCCGCCCTCCCACCCTTGACCGTTACCCTTTTCTCACCGCCCGCCCTCCCTCCCACCCTTGACAGTTACCCTTTTCTCACCGCCCGACCTCCCTCCCTCCCACCCTTGACCGTTACCCTTTTCTCACCGCCCGCCCTCCCTCCCACCCTTGACAGTTACCCTTTTCTCACCGCCTGACCTCCCTCCCACCCTTGAACGTTCCCCTCCTCACTCTCTCTTACTCTCCCTCTCAGGACGGGCAGGCTCAGCTGCGGGGTCCAGATTCCTGCCCCAGTTTGGAAGGGATAGTGGGATCTGAACTTATTCCTGTTGGTGTTGAGAGAGAGCTGGATCTGGTTGGCCGAAATCTGCACCTCCTACAGGTGAGGAGGGAGGGGCTAAGTTTCATAATGAGGTCACACAGTTATACAATGTCTTTGTGATGTCACTACACCGCAGACATAATTGTATTATGGTGTTAGTCTCTGGCTATGATGTCATTGTTCCTGAGTTATGATGTCATTGTTCCTCATGTATAAAATATAATTGCAACTCCGGAAAAGCTTCACATGTTTGTGAATTATGTACCAAACAACCAGCATTAACAACTATTCACGCTATGAACATAAACACATGTAGAGATTATTTTTATTTTCAAAGACTGTATGTGTTAAGAAAGTTCCAGCTTGTCTGGTTTCAAAGCTTCCTGATAGTTTAGAGTCTGAGCAGGGTATTTCCTATTATCCATCAGTGGCTATAGAAGGGAGACGTTATGGAGGTTATTAAATAAACTTTTTTAATATTTGATACCTACCACCTTCCCTCGCACTGAAATGTAAATGCTCTTCTTATACACAGAAACCTCAACAAAGCATCATGGATGCCTCTATGGACTAGCTGGGACATCAACATGTATTTTATTTTCTAATTCTCAACAAAGTTTTTGTTTTTTCCCTGTTTAATTATGTTCTTAATCAGATTCAAATGTTTCAAACATATATGTTTTTCCATTATAGAGTGGCCCTAATGCATTTTTATGTAACTGTTGTTTTAAGTGTTATGTTTTTATGTATCAATATGATGTCACTATGTTTATATATAATATATATATATATATATATATATATATATATATATATATATATATATATATATATATATATATATATATTGCTTACATGATGTCACAGCACAGTGTATGAATTCTCTCTTGCCCCGTCCTGTTACCCCCTGCAGGGTGAGGAGATGGGTTACAGCTGTATAATAGAGTCTGAAGGATCCCCCATCACCCTCCGTGCACAGATTGAGGCTGTAACCGGGGAAGAAGGGGTGTATCAAGTGCACTGCCAGGCTCATAAGGTGGGTACAAAAATAATATTTAAAAAAAATCTCAATTTTTTTTAATTAAAAATCAGAAATGCATTATTGTATTTGGCTTGTGTGCACCGTAACCTCCTCCTACTAGTCTTTGTTAGGCTTTGCTCCGAGACACAACACAAGATTGCTGGGTGTTTGATTGTACACAGACAGATAATACCTTAATCTTATTATCAGACATAAGCTTCACATAAGGTGGGAGGGAGCTTCAGCTAATACAAATGCTATGACATAAATCCCATATTTAAGACTTAAAGTGATACACGGTTGTTGCCAATATTATAAATCTCTAGGTAATAACAAGTACTTTAGCAACTGAATGTTACAAAAACTGCACATTTTCCCACAGTTAACTTTTTCTGATCCACCCACAAAGGACAGACAGTATCTCTTGATAGTGGGAGATCATTGGCAAGAATAAGTTGTAAAGTGAAAAACAGACTGAGATAACTGTCAATAATTGCTGATTACGCCCTGTGTCTCTGAATCTGTTGTGGAAAAAAAATACTGGGTGTGCTCAGACTGCAGGGAGTAATGTATCTAGTCAGCCTAGTTATTCCTTGTGGTCTGAGCATGCTCTGTCCTTTCTTATTCATTTTGCCCTTTAAGAAAATAAAAATAGATTCAGAGCCCATGGTGTAATCAGCAGTTATTTACAGTTATCTCTTTATTTGTAAGAGAGTTCAGTCTGTCCTTAGTTGGTGGTTCAGTAAGACAGAGGGGTAAAAAAATGTATACTTCAATGTAAGTTACTGTAGGAAATTGCCATATATGTTACATCCAAGTGCCCTTGGATGCAGATAAGGGTTCAGTGTAGTTGTATTGACAGTGTAGTTGCAGCCAATTGAGCCTTTATCCAGTATTCCCTCATAATGACAACTCGGGTTAATAAACAAAACAATGGCTGCTCACACTCCAGCCACAGATATTTTTATTTTACACTGCAGGGTAGCACAAGCGCTGGCAGACAAGTGTTTTATGACGAGTGCTGTTATCTCTCCTCTTGCAGTACGAGTACCCCCTGGCCATGCTGGAACATCGAGTGACCGTCCATGTGAGGATGGGGGATGCACATCGTGTAGATAACAGAGGAGACATACAGGGTACGTTGCTAACCCTCACACGTTAAAGGGCCGCTGTGATGCCCTAACGGAAGCTAGGTGTTTTAATTAGATCGTGATCATTAATAAAATTCCTGTTTGTTGATATTAAAAAACAATAAGTAAGAATAAAGAGACATGGAAGGTTTCTGGATTTTACTAGGTATATGATATCCATGGGTTTCTATTTACTTATAAGTACTTTCATTTGTTAAGAAGTGCTTTTACGCTCTCTTTTTTTTTTCTGCCTAAAATCATACAATTTGTACCTGTTTGGGTCTGTCCTCTGCATCTCATGATTTCCCAGGCTGTGAATTGCAGTGTTTCAAATTAGCCCATTGGCAACCTCTCTCAAGCAGCATGTTGTAGAATGTTGCCACTGATGGGCTACTGTGAGACACACTGTATTTAAACGCACATGAGTGGCAAAGGGGAGAAACAAGGTAGGAACTATTTTAATGATTTTAGGCAGTAAAAACAGAGCTTATAAGCACTTCCTAATAAATTACTTAAAAATAAATAGATACACAGTGATATTATATATATATATATATATATATATATATATATGTATATGTGTATATATATATATATATATATATATATATATATATATATATATAGTAACATTTAGAAAGCTTCCAGGAGAGCTATTTAACTACTGTCTTGCTAGAGACCTCTAAAACATTATTATTATTAACCCTTTCTTGTCTTACAGTGGCTCTGTATAACTGCTCGGTGGGACAGTCTGATTGCAGCCTCTGCCGTGCCGCAGACCCACGTTACCAGTGTGTGTGGTGTGGGTCGGAGGAGACCGCCATGTGCCTGTATACAAACCAGTGTGAGCAGAGGGTCACAGACGTCTGCCCCACACCCATAATCAATTCTGTAAGTTCATGTAGTCAGGGATACTGGAGTGGGTTGCCAGTTCCTTCTCCAGTGGGCCACAGCATACAGCTCCTGGTATTCATAGGTGGTCTCCCATCCAAGTATTGACCAGGCCAAACCCTGCATGGCTTCAGGGTGGTGTGGTTCCCTGGCTGGAATCAAACCCAGGTTGTAGCGATGAAAGCACCGACCACTGGACCACCAGGGAACCCAACAAGAGCTTTACTAATTCAATATTATGTAAAAAAACTGCATTTTATTAAAATAGACTTACACAGAAGATTGTTTTACCTGTTAATCAGCCTTTCTGCTCTACCCTCAAATTATGTGGTACTATGTATTACTTCACTGTCATGAATATTAATTATTGCTAATTACATACTGGGGGTCTGTGTGCGTTATTAGTCAAAATGCACTTTATGACCAAATATTAGCATGTGCGATCCCAGAAATAACTTGGGGGTCTCCACACGCTCGTATGCATCCTATAAAATGCTTTTACACTGAATTGTTTTCTTTAAACGTATGAAACCTATTTTAATGACAGTACAATTGTCCTTTAATTCCTGGTGTAGAATGGTGTAGGCCCTGTGTTGATGCTCAGTATCATTGTATCATTTGTCCAGTTCACCCCCGTGAGTGGCATTATTCATGGTGGCACCCTCCTCACTATCCACGGAACCAACATGGGTCAGAGCTCAGAGGAGCTATCTGTGAAAGTGGCCGGACACCCATGTGAACTGCATCCGGATCTCTACGTTGTATCCAAGAGGTCAGTGGGATTTATTTTATTTATCGCATAATAAGAAATAGTTGATGCCCTATACATGTACATTTTCAGGAAGAGTAATGCTTATGTGTATCTGCATTCCAGGACCACTAGATGTTTTAATTAGACACTGATCATTAATCAAATTCGTATTCAGTGATTTAAGACTATATTTAATATTAAACTTTACTTTTGAAGCTCAAACTCTGCAGCTTCTGGTCTTTGCCAATGGGGGAGGCAGCTTTGTCTTGCAAGCAGAGCCACATTTCCAGGCAAAGTTAGATCAACACAGTGCTCTTCATTGTCTGGAGATTTGCTTTGTTAAAGCGGTTTCCTTGGCTACATGGTTTTGCTTTGTGTCCTGCCTATGAATGATTGTTTTGCCTCTTAAAAGATGTGTCTTTAGACCTGCCTATTCACCATTGATGGCTTCTTCATGGAGAAGACAACTGGCTCAAATGAAATCTGTTAGTTTTAAGCTTTTAAAAGTACCGTATTTTTCGCCATATAAGATGCACCTGACCATAGGACGCACCTAATTTTTAGAGGAGGAAAACAAGAAAAAAATATTCTGAATCAAACACAAATACACTTCACACACATATACACACCTACATCACACTAAATTTTTTTTTATATATATATATATATATATATATATATATATATATATATATATATATATATATATACACACACATATACCACACACACATTTGGAGCATTTGGGAGCCTCCAGGACCTCTTGACCCTCCCTGCCCCTCTTGATCCTCCCCTCTGCCCATCCATGATCATCCCTTGGCCCATCTTGATCTCACCCCATCGCGCAGCGCTTCCTACCAGCACTCCTCCTGTACTGCAGCCTTCCCTTGCGTCGCGTGTGTGACGTCACTAAGATGCGCCGGCAGATGAGATGCAGTTCAGAGGCATGCTGCTGGTGCCGTAGGAAGCGACAATGGGGGGGGGATCAGGAGTGGGGATCGAAAGGGGGCCAAGGGAAGGATCAGAGGGGTCAAAGGGGAGAATCAGGAGGGGGAGAGGATCAAGAGGGGCAGAAAGAGGACTGCGAGCAAGTACCACACAAAGTTAGGGGCAGTTTTAATGCAGGCAAAATGTGTATTTGTCGTATAAGACGCACCAACTTTCCCCCCCCCCCCCAGTTTTGGGTAAGAAAAAGTGCGTCTTATACGGTAATTTAATATTGAATATTGCTATTAAATATGTATTTAATTAATGATTAGTGTATAATTAAATTATTTAATGCCTTGAAGGGCATTACAGTGGTCCCCCCATATTCCTATAATTTTATAAGAGTATTCTTAAAGGGATGGGAGAGGTGGAGATAGAATAGATAAGGTAATTGAAGCAATGAACATGAGCTTAGGGAGGTCAGAGGGGCAGTGGCTGACCGATATGCCTGGCATGCTGCAGCCCATAGAGCCACTATGAGTCTGACCTGACTGAACTAACTTTGGAACAAGTTTTTGTTGTATGAAAAATGGTGATCTGAAGTTTAGAAAACTAACATTAAAGCAATACAGAAAGCTCCCTCTATGCTGGCCTGATAGATAATACACGGTTGGAAATAAAGCTTGTCAAGTGGATGTAAATCAATTCGCTGTTTGATTAACCAACTTTGAATTCTAGCTCATGGTAATCGTTCAGAAAAGTGTGAATTTATAATAGATTCCCAATACTTTGTTCTGTTTTTCATCATTTTAATGAGGTTCCAATCTCGAGGAGACCCCAGATAGTTTAGTCCTTTCAATACAATGTGGGGTCTGCATATGGCTTTAGACTAACACAATACATAAGATGTTAGCCGCATATATCTCTGATTAAAATAGAAATAGGCCGAGCTGCTCTTATTTGTGACATGTTTCTATATTTATAATCCATTCCTCACCCGCCATCTGACCTAAATGTTAGAGCAGCGTCTGGATATAAAGAGCAGATTAATACACTAATACTTCCTGCTTAGCAGTGGTTATATTGTGTTAGGCCTAAAGCCTGCTGTAGAGTGTCACCATGGCAACCACTGCTTTGTCTAGTCCCGTTCCACACCGTTCCCGTTAGGACTTGGAAACAAAGGGCCTCATTCTGTTCAGAAACGGTCGTTTGTGAAAAACTTCACACGATTGTGTTGCATGTAACAAACAAACAGCAGCATTGTAGAGAAAATCTCTAAATGGTGACACAGAGTATTCCATCTTGGACAGCTAGTCAGTCTGTAACTTGAGGGGGAGGGTTTTCTATTAATTTCTGTTGTGAAATGGCGATTTACAGTTTCAGTCTTTCAACCAAACTGAATAGAGATCTTATCTGAAGCCATAGTTTCATAGGATCCATAGGAACTCGTGTTCTTCCAAGGAATTTTCAGCTGCAATGCGAGGCATGAAGGAGCAGCCGGGAGGGTACACATTCCCACAATGTACTCCGTCCGCCCAAATCAGCCTGGGGAGAACACTGCGAAGACATGTCTGCTACCATTAGGCCAACATTGAATAAATAGTAAAACATGAGAGGCTGGACATTTGTTTAAATCCTTCAAAATGCATAAATACAGCACTTTAGTTGCAATTTAAAGGACACCGGTAGTACCCATAGCGCAGGTTTCATTTGTATCTTTTTTTTTTTTTAATGGTTTAGCAAGAAAATTAGGCTTTTATTGTATTTAAAAAAAAATGTAATGGAAGCCCCCAACCCCAGCACACCCTGTTCCCCAAAAATATATATTTTTTACTCTAGCATTACAGGTCCAGGTAGATTTGGCTCTTTACACGCTCTATTAGGATCTGTCCTGATTAGAGTGTTTAGTAGCCTTCCACTCTGTAGTAGGGTAGTAGAGATTGTAGGACAGCCTCCTGGGCACATCTGCTTCTAATCCTTTAGCACATAAAAGGGTGGAGGGATTCAGCTTTGCTAGAGACTGAAACACTAAAGTTTAAAAGTTACCTTGAAATAATCAAATAATGATTTCTAATGAATTATTAAAGGGATATGGTTCCTGGATTTTACTAGGTATATCATATCATATTGATTTACTTTTATCTACTTTATTTTATTAAGAAGTGCTTATAAGCTATGTTTCTACTGTGTAAAATCAAACAAATAGTCCTTGTATGGGTCTGCCCACTGCAGCGAATGCAGACACAGACTCTTCAGTACTGATGCTGCTGTGTCTCATTCTAACCAATCAGTGACCAGCTCTGCAACATGCTGCTTAGACATGGCCCCTGATAGGCTAGGGCACTGATCCTACAGAGTCTCTGCATATGTTACAGAGGGCAGACTCATACAGGGACTATTTATTTGATTTTAGTCTGTAAAAACAGAGTTTATAAGCACTTTTTCATAAAAAAAAATGCAATAACATCCAGGAATCTTCCATATCTATCTAGATCATCATGTCCCGTTTGAGGGGAAGTATTACAGCTACAATAAACTAGAATGCAACTTGTAACTTCCCTATGTGGACCTTGTCCTTGACAGTTTTATTGTTTCTTATAGATAAAATGTTTGTTCATAATTTGTACCAATTCTTCATTTTAGCTTCTTGTGAGCAAAACACTTCTGTTTTTCTTTTGAGGTTGAACCCATTTTTTAATGTCTCGGTTTCCATAATAAATTCTACACCATTAGTTTTATTTATTTATGAAATAAGCTGAATTCCTTTGTAGTTGCTAATTTTCCATTATCAGTAAATAAAGATAAGGGAGCGACAAGAGCTGGCCAACTCCTCCCAAGGACTGTTCTTAATATTCATAACTTGGGAAATACTTCACATATTTGTGTGCAACAAACTAACAATAAATATAAAAGCTATGAATATAAAACCACTTTAAAAAAACAAATTATACTTTTTTGGTTTATGGCCGCTTCCATTTTGGTCAGGCAAAATGGGTAGTGTTATACTAATGTGACTTGCCCTTCTATTTAGTCTTACTGCTACTCATAGTGTATGCAAGGATCCTCTCATTACTCACAGTGGCCCTTCTATTTAATCCTATTGCTATTCATAGTTCTAGTCTTTCAGTAGAACTTGGTTGGGATCTGCTTGCAAGGATCCTCTCATTCCTCAGTGTCGAAACCTGTTAGGAGCAAAAACAAATGTCTGCTCACTTAGAGCAAAATTTAATATTATACTTAAATTAAAGGCTGCATTTATTTGTTTTGAATCTCCAAAACGTTTTGCATGGTATCAAGTTGTGCCAACGGTTAACTTCTTTCAAGGCTGGAAGATACTTTGTGGGGAAGTGCCCCCAACCAATCGGTTTGATTATTAAAATATTTTTATGCAGTTTACCTATAAAATAATGGGTAAAAGTACTTTAATCAGAGGGAAATATATCCATGCAATCACTATGATTCAGTGGTAACATTGCACCACCTACTGGGCATTATTATTACTGCAGCCAGAAGGTTACATGCACTGCTGCAAAGATTGAAAGCTCTACTAGAGTAGGAGATAAAAGCGCTTCCAAGTCACTGTACTTATATCTGTAAGGCATTTCAGAGAAACTTGAGATACAATATGGCTGGTCTGTATATTGATGGACCATCATAGTCCTTTAAATATAGTATACACTTACACTTTTAAAGAACTGCACTTAGAATATAAATTTTTTATATGTCATTATAATTTTATAATCTTTTTGATTTCTAATGATCAACTTCCTGAGGTGAGGGGATGCTTTGAATGTAGAGAACATATCATTGTGCATAGTAGGAATTTGACAGCTAAACATGCCAGTGTTTTCAGCTTGAATAATGGAAAGCTCATCATCTTGAGAAAGCAGCAGAAAGAAAATCAAACCATGTAGCAAAGAATAATTGCATACAAAGTTATTAATATGTATTTAGTTATATATATTTTTTTATCCTCAAAAACATTTAGCACATTATCAAGTGCAAAAGTACTTTGTTCTGTAATCCGAAGACAGTGATGAATTATTGACTAATGACCTCATCTCTGACCCTGAAATACCTTATTAATAGTGTTGTTAAAAAAAAAAGGTCAATATAATATGTATATTTTTCTATCTACCAATAGCCCAATATATAACACATACATACACACATATATATATATATTTTATTAACATTAGATACAATGTTGGTATACTTAATAAATCACAGATCAGAATTGTAAATGTCATAGTTTTATGTATGTATACAAGAGATAGTAAGTAATAAACCTGACATGAGTGCCCCTTAGTCAATGTGAGCCAGGAGCAGATATATATATATATATATATATATATATATATATATATATATATATATATATATATATATATATATATATATATATATAAAGAAAGAAACAGATTGTTGATGGCAAATGTCGTCTTATAAGAGGAAAATACAATAGCCTCCTTCCCCCTCTATATCCCCCCAGGATTGTCTGCACTCTGTCTGCCAGCAATGCCATCGAGTCTGGACCAGTTGAGGTGTCAGTGGGTGACCGCCATCCTGGGGTATCGAGTCAGAATTTTGCCTACCAGGTGGGTCTTTCCTCTAATCTGATACACACGCTTCTTTGGGCATTTTATCTGACCTCAAAGAGATGACCATGTAAAAGGTATTACAGCAGTAAAGGACCTGGAAGCTTGTGCCTATAAGCTCAATGTATCCTGAGCTGCAGCAGACATAAAGAGAATATTCAGGTTAAATAAACCGCTTGAGTGCTATAAGAGCTAACACTGCAGCATTTAAAAAGCATAATAAAACACATTTTCTATTTAATTTGTATTGATCTACATGATGCACTCTGATCTCATGGATATTGCTCTGCACCATTTAATCCACCTTGTCTTCTCTACAGGACCCAGTGCTGCAGTCCATGTTTCCTTTGAGGGGTCCCATGGCTGGTGGGACTCAACTCAACATCTCTGGCTCAAGTCTACTGACCGGAGATCAGATCACAGTGTTCTTGGGAGGGCTGCCATGCGCCGTGTGAGTGCAGTATCTGTGTGTGTTTTTATTGTTGCATGCTATGTTTATTAGTTGTGGTTATTAATTTCTTGGAATGTCTCTCAGATCTTCTAGTATAACTGAGAATCAGATACAATGCATCACCAGCCCTAGCAGTTTTCAGCAGGAACTGCCCCTCAGAGTGTTCTACGGGGAAATAGAGAGGATTCTGCAAAATATAGAATATAACTACACCGAGAATCCAACAATCCTCTCTGCTGCACCCACCAGTGGCTTCTATGGGTAAGATACAAATGGGAACTGTCTGGTGGAATATGGGAGCAGGGTGAGTCATGGGTCTCTTGTTGGTATGGGACATATGGCTGTTGACGGCGGGGCGCCTTGGCTCCCTTGGGGCCGGGGCGCCTTGGCTCCCTTGGGGCCGGGGCGCCTTGGCTCCCTTGGGGCCGGGGCGCCTTGGCTCCCTTGGGGCCGGGGCGCCTTGGCTCCCTTGGGGCCGGGGCGCCTTGGCTCCCTTGGGGCCGGGGCGCCTTGGCTCCCTTGGGGCCGGGGCGCCTTGGCTCCCTTGGGGGGGGGGTCTGGCTTAGACTTTTGGATGTGGTCTGATATTCTTTATGTTTTTGAAACACTGATACAGACAGAGTTTCTGTGAAGCTCCCTGGGGTGGTAGCACGACTTTATGGCGCGTGATGCATGGGACAGTCTCTACTTTAAGGTCTTTAGAAATAATCAAGTGAACATTTTGTCTGCAGTGGTGGCCGTGTTATCAGAGTGGAAGGCTCTAATCTTGACGTGGTGCAAGCCCCACTCATGACTGTCTTGGCCAAGACACAGAAAGGAGAGGAGAGAGGCCTTAGGAAGAAGAGGAGGCGGAAGAGAGAAGAAGCTTCCGGTATTGAGGAGGTGAGACTCGGGCATGCTGTCCATCTACAGTTTGACCTTTCCACTTTTTTGTGTCTCATCCACTCTTGTTCTCTTTCCCTCACTGTTCCCTAACTTGTACCATCCTATCCCACTCTCAGTTCAGTGAACGATGCCACCACAACTCATCCACTCTCATGGAGTGTCTGACACCGTCTGTCCCAGAGGGGTCAGACCTATTGGACGTGCAGTTTGTTCTGGACAATGTGAGAATCTCATTCAGCAGCCTGGGGGAAAACTTCACCTACCAGAAAAACCCAGCGTTCAGCCCCCTGAACAAGGAGAGCAACGGCAAGCCATTCAGACTGAAACCTGGGAATGTGCTGGACATCGAGGTGAGAGAGGGGGGTCCCTCCAAAGCAGAGCGTTAGTGTCTAAGCCCTTCACTACCAGAGCCCTCTCCCCATCTACTTTGTGTTGTTCCTCTCACAGCTTTCTCTATACATTTCAGTACCCTCACATTTCTTTAATTCTTATTCTCTCTATTCTCTATGCTCCAAGTTCTTTCTATCTCCCTCTTTCTCCCCTCAGGTCTCTTACGCTCTTCTCCCTTTTATCTCACTTGCTTGTCTCTCTCTCTCACTCGCTCTTTCTTTCTCTCGCTCGCTCTTTTTTCTCTCGCTCGCTCTTTTTTCTCTCGCTCGCTCTTTTTTTCCTCTTGTGCCTCTTTTCCTCTCGTGCCTCTTTTTTCCTCTCGTGCCTCTTTTTTTCCTCTCGTGCCTCTTTTTTTCCTCTCGTGCCTCTTTTTTTCCTCTCGTGCCTCTTTTTTTCCCTCTCGTGCCTCTTTTTTTTCCTCTCGTGCCTCTTTTTTTTCCTCTCGTGCCTCTTTTTTTTTCCTCTCGTGCCTCTTTTTTTTTCCTCTCGTGCCTCTTTTTTTTTCCTCTCGTGCCTCTTTTTTTTTTTCCTCTCGTGCCTCTTTTTTTTTTTCCTCTCGTGCCTCTTTTTTTTTTTCCTCTCGTGCCTCTTTTTTTTTTTCCTCTCGTGCCTCTTTTTTTTTCCTCTCGTGCCTCTTTTTTTTTCCTCTCGTGCCTCTTTTTTTTTCCTCTCGTGCCTCATTTTTTTTCCTCTCGTGCCTCTTTTTTTTTCCTCTCGTGCCTCTTTTTTTTTCCTCTCGTGCCTCTTTTTTTTTCCTCTCGTGCCTCTTTTTTTTTCCTCTCGTGCCTCTTTTTTTTTCCTCTCGGCCTCTTTTTTTTTCCTCTCGTGCCTCTTTTTTTTTCCTCTCGTGCCTCTTTTTTTTTCCTCTCGTGCCTCTTTTTTTTTCCTCTCGTGCCTCTTTTTTTTTCCTCTCGTGCCTCTTTTTTTTTCCTCTCGTGCCTCTTTTTTTTTCCTCTCGTGCCTCTTTTTTTTTCCTCTCGTGCCTCTTTTTTTTTCCTCTCGTGCCTCTTTTTTTTTCCTCTCGTGCCTCTTTTTTTTTCCTCTCGTGCCTCTTTTTTTTTCCTCTCGTGCCTCTTTTTTTTTCCTCTCGTGCCTCTTTTTTTTTCCTCTCGTGCCTCTTTTTTTTTCCTCTCGTGCCTCTTTTTTTTTCCTCTCGTGCCTCTTTTTTTTTCCTCTCGTGCCTCTTTTTTTTTCCTCTCGTGCCTCTTTTTTTTTCCTCTCGTGCCTCTCTCTCTGTCTCTTTCTCGCTCTCTCTCTGGCTCTGCCCGTCCCTCCCTCGCACTGGCTCTGCCCGTCCCTCCCTCGCACTGGCTCTGCCCGTCCCTCCCTCGCACTGGCTCTGCCCGTCCGTGCGTCCGTCTGTCTGGCTCTCGCTCTGTCTGTCTGTGTCTCTCCCTCCCCCTCATGCTTCTCTCTTCCCCTGCAGGGAGTGGGTCTGGACTCTGGTATCAGTAAGCGGGAGGTGATTGCTATGATTGGAGATGGCGTGTGCACTGTGAAGACCCTCACCCACAACCACCTGTATTGTGAGCCCCCTCTGGTAGCCCCCCAGCCCCTGGACAAGAGCTCTCCTCTGCCTGAGTTTGTGGTGAGTCCTCTGGAGGTGTGCTGGCGAGATGTTCCCTGCTGGACGAGGCTCTGTCTTGAAATTCTGTCTCCCTCCTCATAGGTACAAATGGGAAATCTGCGCATCAATCTGGGGACGGTGGAGTACGATGTGGAGGGACAGACCACATTCCCCATGGGCGCCAAGATTGGACTGGGAGTTGGGGGGGCTCTGCTGGTCCCTGTTGTCCTAATCATTATCTTCATGTACAGGTAATGGGTGTGCTTTATGAAGCAAAGTAATTTTAAAGTGACACACAGCAAATATTCCAGTTATTGCAATAACAAATATAAATATGTATACATATGAATGTTGTTAAAATATTGAGCTTGAAATGTGGGTATTTTAAGCATAAACTACCTACAACACACTTGCTTTTCTCTAACTCTAGGGACCTTCAATTACAGTAGGATGTGGTACAGAAGCAAGCTATACCTAACTGCTATGGATTAGACTACTGAGACTAGTATTTATCCATGTGGGCATGCTGAGATAAAGCCAATAGGAGAGGGCACAGCTATTTAATTAATTCCTAAAATTCCTAGCTTTCAAGATCAGTTATCTAACACTTCCACTCTAAATCTTTTAATAATAAAACGCAGTTCTATTTATTTTTATGTGTACTTTCTGCAACAACTGTAACATATTCTGTGTGTATTTATACAGAAAGGGTGAGCCAGGAGTATTTCTATCATTAGAGGGGCAGCTATAGTTATGGTGTCCCCTTTGCTCTCCTGACCCTGGTGTTTTTGCAGGAGGCAGAGTAAACTGGCCAAGAGGGATTATAAGAAGGTCCTTGTACAGCTGGAAAACTTGGAGACCAGTGTGGGAGATCAGTGCCGCAAGGAATTCACAGGTACCGCCTATCTAATATTTCTGGTCCTAATACTTGCTTGGTGCTCACTGGATTGGGCGTTGGTGTCTTTATTGCCATCTGTGCCAACCTCTCCAATCTTCCAGATTTAATGACTGAGATGATGGATCTGACCAGTGACCTCGAGGGCTCAGGGATCCCCTTCCTGGACTACAAAACCTACATTGAGAGGATCTTCTTTCCAGGACAAACAGGTTCCCCTCTGAGGAAGAGCCTGGATGTGCCGGAGGGCAGGAGGGCCACCGTGGAACAGGGGCTCACGCAGCTGTCTAATCTACTGAATAATAAGCTGTTTCTTACAAAGGTAATGAGATCTCGTCTTGCACCTCTCTTTCTCCTTGTGTCCTCTCTTGCCCCCACAGTTTCCTTTTTTTACTTTTTCTCCCAAATTTCCTCTCGCCCTTCACCCCTGTGGCCTCTCTCGCCCCCGTGGCCTCTCTCGCCCCCGTGGCCTCTCTCGCCCCCGTGGCCTCTCTCGCCCCCGTGGCCTCTCTCGCCCCCGTGGCCTCTCTCGCCCCCGTGGCCTCTCTCGCCCCCGTGGCCTCTCTCGCCCCCGTGGCCTCTCTCGCCCCTGTGGCCTCTCTTCCCCCAGCCCCAGTGAATTGCCCCATCACTTCTCCCAGCCCCAAGGGAAATGCCCCATCACTTCTCCCAGCCCCAAGGGAAATGCCCCATCACTTCTCCCAGCCCCAAGGGAAATGCCCCATCACTTCTCCCAGCCCCAAGGGAAATGCCCCATCACTTCTCCCAGCCCCAAGGGAAATGCCCCATCACTTCTCCCAGCCCCAAGGGAAATGCCCCATCACTTCTCCCAGCCCCAAGGGAAATGCCCCATCACTTCTCCCAGCCCCAAGGGAAATGCCCCATCACTTCTCCCAGCCCCAAGGGAAATGCCCCATCACTTCTCCCAGCCCCAAGGGAAATGCCCCATCACCTCCCCCCCCCGCCCCAGTGAATTGCCCCTGAGATCTCTCCCAGCCGAATTGAATTGCATGCATGCACTCACTCACACAGAGACTCATGTACAGAGACCATGAACGTTCCTCAGACTTTGCAGGTCATTGCAGGACCATAAATCAAGCATAAATGCTCATTTGCCTAAAAGTTAGAATAGGAAGAAGAAGCTGAAATGTTTGGTTTCAGTACAATTATAATTTGTCCGAATTTATCAATTCGGACAACCATTTTTACTTAAATGTCGATTTATGGTCCTTTAAGGACTCCTCTAGCCTGCATACAGCAAAGCTAAAAACATAGTGCATGCAAATACATTTCATTATACACTACTAATTCCCCTCTATCCGATGCATTCATAACCCAGCTCACTTGCATATACCTTTAACAGAGATTACTTACATCTAGAGAGAGTGCCACTCATTGTTGTTGACCTTGTTGCTGTCTTCTCCTCAGCTGATCGAGACACTGGATGCGCAGCCTACTCTCTCTCAGCGAGACCGCTGCCAAGCTGCTTCCTTACTCACCGTCGCTCTGCACAGTAAGCTGGAGTATCTCACCGATGTCATGAGAACGCTGCTGTCTGACCTGATCGATCAGTGCGTGGCCAAGAACCCCAAACTGCTCCTCCGAAGGTACCTGTGGTGGTTTCTGTGAAAACTCTAAGCATTTGAGTGGAAGTGTTAGATAAATGGTCTTATAAGCTGGGCATTTTAAGCATAAATGAAGAAAAAAAGTCTGTCAATTCTACTAATGACATTACCTCATGTGGTTAATTATCCCTTACTGTGTGGGATGACCAACCACAAGAGCATGTTCAGATAGCATTGACAAGAATAATGATAAGACATTAACATTTACTTGTCTCTGTGTGGTGATCTGGTTTGGGCTCTGTGTGCTGCACTTTATAATCTCTTGTGTTTCTTCTCAGGACAGAGACCATTGTGGAAAAAATGCTGACCAACTGGATGTCCATCTGCCTGCACCCTTACCTACGGGTGAGAATCCTTCCACCACTGTTTTTTAATTCTCTTAAACGTCCATATAAACAACTTTTACATTAACTGTAATTAAAACTCCCCTTTAGCCCTAGATTTAAAACAAAGTGTTAAAAACATTTTATTGTAATGTTAAAAAAAAATACAGCCTCTAATTTATTACCTTTTTTATATGAAATTATATCATCTACCATTTTGGTTTCTGCTGATAAGCTTCCTGAGGTAGTAGTAGACATTGAATGTAGTGTCTGCACAATGGAAATGTGGCAGCTAAAACTGCCAGCAATTTCAGCTAGTGTGATAGAAAATTCATTGGTTAAGAAGAACATGCCCTTCTGAGAAAAAATGTCTGACAAAGTGTTGTATGAAGTGTCTGTATTAGGGTTATTTAAAGTGATATCCTCCCAGCAGGAGGCAGCGGCAGAGCCCCTATACATGTTGTACTGCGCCATTAAGTACCAAGTGGATAAGGGTCCGGTGGATGCTGTGACTGGGAAGGCCAAACGAACACTGAACGACGGGCGCCTGCTGCGGGAGGACATAGAGTACCGGCCAATCACCCTGACTGCCATGGTGAAGAATGCGGGAGAGGCGCAACGCGTACCGGTCAGAGTGTTAGACACAGACACCATAACTCAGGTCAAAGAGAAGATTCTCAACCATGTGTTCAAAGGCACCCCCTTCTCACAGAGACCCCCCGTACACACCCTCGACCTGGGTAAGTTACTGTTTCTCATCAAATAAACTCTGAAACTTTTAAACCTTTTTTCATTCCTTGTGACACCTTTGCTGCTCCGATCAAGCACTAATGTCCTCCTTTGCTACTGAGTCACTCTAAGGGGATTCTACATATATTATGGGGTGTGCAGAGCCTGGAGGAACCGTGAGCACTAACACATGCCCACATCATTTATATAGGATCCCCATAGAGTGACTCGGCAGCAATGGAGGGATGTAGTGCTTGATCAGAGCTGCAAAGGTTTCACAGGGAATAAAAAAGTTTTAAAAGTAAGTTTTAGGGAGAAGGTGGTTAAAGAGATATGGAAAGAGAGTATCTGATGGTTTATAATATGCTTAATTCTCATTCTGTGGTATTCTGTCTTCATGGTCAGTTTTCCTTTTAAAGAAAAAACCCTTTTACACAGTGGTTCTTTAACAGTCTTTCCATGAAAATTAATATAATTTTTTATAAAATCTTGGTAATGTATAAGATGTTTTATTTAAATGTCACAGACCAGCTTGAACTACAGTGGCTCTTTAAAGGGCAATTATTAAGCTCAAACACCGCACTTTTGTAGAGAAGTCTTGTAATATTACTACATTAGGAAACTTGCATTTTTAGAGAGAAGCTTTGCAAAGCTTTTTTTCTTTCTGTCGAATGTTGGAGCTCCGTAGAAGCCCCAATCTCATCTGTAGAAGCCAACACTTTACCATTAACACAGCACAAAACCTGTTCCGGACTAAACTTCAGATCTTTAATTTAAGTATCTTTGTTGCGTCTAAACCTATTATTTTTACATGGTGGGACAGACTACCAGTGATCCACTGTGGCCCTATATATATATATATATATATATATATATATATATATATATATATATATATTCACTAACTAGGCACGCTCTTCTTTTTTCTCTACCACATTGTGAGTGTAAATTAAATGGCCCAAGACAAAGAGTTAGAGGTCAAGTCTCTGTTTAGGGCAAAATGTTTTAAGAAAGTAAAAAATAATACAACATTTAATTTACTGTGCAGTTGAGCTGGGATGGAAGCCAACATTTTTGTTTCTACTAATCATGTTCTTGAGGTGAGAGAAGACTTAGAAGCTATTTCTTTGATCTGCTACAGTGCTTTCAAATGGCTAATGGAAATCTCACTAGTTTATATGGACATGTCTTAAAAGGATGCTTTTGACAAGAAAATAGTGTTTAAAACGTATATTGCAAACGTGTTTGTTGCACTAAATATTGTAACCCAGAGGTGCGTCCTTGCTGTGCCCACAGAGTGGCGCTCTGGTAAAGCTGGGCATTTGACCCTCTCTGATGAAGACTTGACGTCCCTGACACAAGACCAGTGGAAGAGATTGAACACTCTCCACCACTACAAGGTATGCTTGGTGGATTATATGAGACATTTCCTGGGAGTTGCACCAGAATATGCTCCTCACGATCTGTTGTTTTCACCTGTCCAGGTTCAAGATGGCGCAACTGTCGCTCTAATTCCAAGACTGCATAATAACCTGTGTGAGACTCCCAACAACAGCTTCCTGGGAGGAGAGAGTGAGTCTGAGCATAGTTTATGTGCTCATTATATGATCTCTCTTCGACCCCTATTTTCCATCCCAACCCATCCTCTCTCTGTTCCATAGTTCTCTTTTTTCAAATTAAAGTCCTTTAACTTGCACACTAACTTTTATTATCTGTCCATCTCCATTTCTATTTTATCATTGCTTTGCCACTTTTTTCCCCTTCTTTTGTTGGCCACCAGTTTCTTTATTCAGTTGCCACACTGTCACTTCTCTCCTTTTCCTTCCACTGTCTCTAACTTTTCAGTAAAATCCCCTCCTATCACAGAGACCCCAATGTTGGAGGATGGAGAGGATGGTGGCATTAAGACATGGCACTTGGTAAAGTCTCTGGAGGAACCTGAGGTTTGCAAGAGAAGGAGTAGCCTACGGGAGAGAGAGCGTGCCAAAGCCATTCCTGAGATCTACTTGACAAGGCTTTTGTCTATGAAGGTGAGAAGAGAAAGGTTAATTGAAAAAGCCTGGGGGAGGAGGGTCAAAAAGTTAAACCTACAGTTGGCAGGTCAGAGAGGAGGAGGGTCAAAAGGGCAAGCCAAGAAGAGAACACGCCAAAGAGCCAAACCAAGAAAAGGAGGGTCAAATAAGTGAGCCAGAGAGATGAGGTGACTTGTTGGTTGTCCCTCCAATGCTCAGCTAAGGTTGCATATTAATGACACATCTACTTAAGTAACGGATGATTGTGGCACATGTCAAAAGCATGGTAACATTGGCTCATATTACATTCTTTAACACCCTTATTTCTCCTGGCAGGGTACCCTCCAGAAGTTTGTGGATGATACGTTCCAGGTGATGCTAGGGGTGAATCGTCCTCTGCCCATCGCCATCAAGTATATCTTTGACTTCTTGGATGAGATGGCCGAGAAACATGAAATCGAGGACATTGAGACCGTCCATATCTGGAAGACGCACAGGTCGCTACCATAGCTGAAGCCTACTCACTATAGGGACATCCGGCATGGAGGAGATTTACAGAGTCCAGAGTCATTCTTTACAAAAACTATTTTCATTTTATAAAAACAGAGACTTGACCTCAGATGATAATGGAAAGGTCCATCCGGTCTGCCAATTTTATTGGCTTAAAGGGACAAAGACCATAGCTATTAAAAGTACATGTAAATAAATATAATTTAGTTGGTTGTTATTAAGATTAGAATATAAAATCTAGAAAATTGAGCTTGAAAGTTGGATATTGTAAGAATAACTTCAGTGGTGGAGCTAGTGGATGAAGGGTCCCGATGCAAAAAACCTGCCCCCCACCCCACCTTCTGGGTGTCAATAAAAATGTATGGAGATAGTGAGAACACCCCTATTCTGATCAGATCACCTTAGTATAACAATAATTATTTACTACACTTACCTAATAAGTTTTAATCCTTCCTCCAGCAGAGGGCCCAAATCTGAGGGCCCTCCTCATGTTGCCCATCTGCCCCCTCCCTTCTCACATGTTCTTTCTCTCGCCCCCCAGTCTGATGCTGAGGTTCTGGGTCCTGGTCCTCAAAAACCCCCAGATGGTTTTCGATATTGAGGTGTCTGAGAATGTGGACTCCATCCTCTCGGTCATTGCTCAGACATTCATTGATTCGTGTACGATCTCTGAGCACAAAGTGGGACGGGTGAGTGTTGGGATTATGAAATAGGGTGAAATGTGGCTTTTACCCCAACAATATATCATTGATAGCAAAAAAGCGATAAAATTAAGAAGACAAGGCAAAAAAAACAACACAATACAATTAAAAGTTTTACAGCGAGTTTTGATGCCTCTGATGGTCCCTGGAGGCATCCATTTAACTTGAGTGAGGGTGCAGTATAACATTTCTTGAGGGTGAGTCTTTCATTTATTGATGCAAGCTGCCTGCTCCAGTGCATTTGTGGTGCAAGGGAAAGTGTCAAATTTGAAATGCTCCAATCATTTATCAGGTTCCCCACCCCTCCCTCCACTATTCAGCTGATAAGTATGACTTCAAACTTTCAGAAAGTGCCCAAGACAGACAAGATGGAAACTTGCATTACACAAACATCTTCAAAAGTTAAGGCTTTCTCTGAAAATGGTTTCCTTAATTGTTTAAAGGGGAATTCACAACTGATTTGTACCTTTTTTTTGCTTTCAGGACTCACCCGTGAATAAATTACTATATGCGCGAGAGATTCCTCGGTACAAACAGCTGGTGGAGAAGTGAGTGTCTGATATCCAGAGCAATCCGATAAAGGAGCTGCGCCCCTGATAATAACCAAGATACAGAGTGTTATTGCAAGAATATATAATTACAACCAACTGCAATCATGAATGGAAATAATAATAATAATATCCCTGTGTATCTATCTACTTTTATGTTCTTTATTGTATTAAGAAATGCTTAAAAGCTCTGTTTATTTCTGCCTAAAATCATAGAAATAGTTCCTGCTTGGGTCTGCCCTCTGTAGCCTTTGAAGACAGTCTGTGTCTTCATCAATTGCATGAGCTGCAAAGGGCAGAGCCAAACAGATACTATTTATATTGGGCAGAAAAACAGAACTTTTAAGCGCTTCTTAATAAAATAAAGTACATC